>PVHT021183645.1:1261081-1404237 GCA_004024745.2 Catagonus wagneri
TAACGATCCGGCGTTGCCGTGAGCTGTGGTGTAGGTTGCAGACGCGGCTCGGATCCTGCGTTGCTGTGGCTGCGGCGCAGGCCAGTGGCCACAGCTCCGATTAGACCCCTAGCCTGGGAACCTCCACATGCCGCGGGTGCGGCCATAAACCCGCGGCCATAAAATGACAAAAGGCAAAAAAAAATAAAATAAAATAAAAGATAGGTTTTTAATTTTTTATCCTTCTAAGCAGAAAGTACCACTTTGTTTACTCTGTCCGTGAGTAGTTTTTAGAAAATGATCTTATTTTAAGCCTCCTATTAAATTTCAATTTATTTGGAAAAACACATTCTCTGTCTTCAATAGAATAAAATTAAAGGTGATAGTAAGGTTTAAATAAAATTAGAAATTTTATAATGACCTTCTAAATGATTTCCCTGTCAAAGTGGAAAGAGAAACTGTGTACATAAAAAAATCTATAAAAGTTAAAAGGCGAACTCAAGAAAGCTACACATCAAAATTTACAGAAGATGTTGAAGCGTTGCTCAGCAGTTGCATATCCTGATGTCTTTATTAATCTCAAAACATTGTGATGTAAATGAATGTGTTATTCAGAACTCAAGATTAGAAAAAGAATAAACTATGAAAACTAAAGAAAGGATTTTAAAATTTCTACATTAATAAAAGACAAAATACCATCTTATCTGGAAAGAATACAAAAGTATGCAACATCAGGCATAAGAGTGAAGATATAGAGTAATACAGAGGAGAATTTTAAAGTTATATAGACTTTATTATAGCCATATTCAATTAAGTATTTTACTATAAATTTCTGATGAAATAAATATTTACATGTTTTTAAATCACTAAAAGAAAATTGTTTTCTTTTTCTTACAACCACACATATGGTATATGGAAGCTCCCAGGCTGGGAATCAGAGGTGCAGCTGCCTGCCTGCACCACAGCCACAGGAACGCCATATCCGAGCCCCATCTGCAGCCTACGCCACAGCTTGTGGCAATGCCAGATCTTTAACCGACTGAGTGAGGCCAAGGATGGAACCTGCATCTTTATGGATACTATGTTAGACTGTTAACCCGCTGAGCCACAACAGGAACTCCAAAAAGAAAATATTAATATTCACTTTGGATGGAGACAGGCTTACAGAAAATTACAGCAAATGCAAAAGCCAAAATGTTAAGTATTTGAAGACTTGAGAATTCCTCTGCAGCCACTTATGGAACAGCGCACACAGTTTCAATAAGCAAGTAGAAGAAAGAACAAGTGAGCCATAAAAGACCAAGAAACATGCCTTTTTTTTTTTAATATACCATCCAAACATTCAATTCAGATTGATAAGGAGCTCCCATATTGGCCTGGTTTTGGCGGCAGATATTTCCACCAATGCCACATTCAAACATTAAAAAAAAACTTACGGTCAATCAGAATATATTTCCTATGAGCCAGTCAGGTTAACTGGCTCAGATCCAGTGTAGTTGAGCAAAAGCTTGTTTGTTTTAATAGACCTTATTTTTCAGAGCAGTTTTTGGTTCACAGCAAAACTGAGTGGAAAGTACAAGGCTTCAGGGACGCAAATGATGTCATCCAGAAATGATCTGACTCCCTCCATCCTCAGCTTTACTTTCCTCTGTGTTGGCTTCATTTTCAGGTAAGCGCTTTTCTCAGGATGGCAAGAGTGGCCCCTGGGTAGCATTAGGTCACATGGTGTCGGACCTTTCCTCTTGGAATTCTATCATGATAAGGAAAAAAAAAAGTCTGAAAAAAGCAGGGAAACTCCTTTTAGAGGAAAGTCTTTGTTTGAGCAGAACTCCTTGATGAGCCTTTGGGGGTGAAGAACAGTGGCAGTTGGGCTAGAAGTAGAAGAATCATGTATTTTATTATCAAATCAGGACACCTCGGAGGTAAAAGGGGCATTATGAGTTATTTCACTGGGACAACAGGCATAATCTGGCATTGTTCTCTATGAACTTACGCAGGCACCCCCCTTCTAGAGAAAAGGAATCCAAGATGTAGCTAAACTGCTGTGCCTTAAACAAACAAACAAACAAACAAACAACAACAAACAACCCACAATGAAATGACTAAATTTAAAATAACCAACTGTATCAAATGTTGGTGAGAACACGGAGCATCTGAAACTCTCACACATTTCTAGCTGAAGTGGGATGCTACCAATCGGTATTTACCAAAGAGAACTGAAAGCATAAAACCCAAAGATTTGTGTATGGATGTGCACTGGAGCTTCATTTATAAAAGCCAAAAAAAAAAAAAAAAAAAGACCCAGAAACAACCCAGATCCATCAGCAGAAGACTGAACAGATTATGATATATCCACACAGGGGATGCTGCTCACTGATAGAGAAACCCGGCTACCTTAAGTGAAAGAAGGCAGGCTATAAAAGAGAACATGTTATATGATTCCATCTATATAAAACTCAAGAGTATACAAGTTGATCCATATATAAGAGAGAGTAAATGGGCAGTTGCCTGAGGAGTTCCCTGCAGTGCAGGGGGTGAATGACATTGTCACTGCCGTGGCGTGGGTTCGATCCCCAGCCCTGGAGCTTCCATATGCAGTGGGTGCAGTCAAAAAAAACAACAACAACAACAACAAAAAAATGAGATTCACCATACAGCCATCAGACTGGCAAAAGTTGAATTTTCAATTCTTATATTTTAAAAGACTGGAAATACCAGCTATTGGAGAGGATGTGGAGCATTTGGAATTCTCATACGTGTCGGTGGGTCATAAAACATTTCGGCCACTTTGCACAACTTTTTGGCAGTCTCTACCAAACATTGGTAATCCAGCAGTTCTAGCCCAGGAATTGAGTGGATGCCAATTACAAAAGAATTGAGTGTATCTTCACCGAGAGCCCTGTATCTGAGTTTCCATTTTTATAGCTGGGATTTTTTTTTTTTTGTCTTTTTTTTTGCCTTATCTAGGGCCGCACCCGCAGCATATGGATGTTCCCAGGCTAGGGGTCTAACAGGAGCTGTAGCTGCCGGCCTTCGCCACAGCCACAGCAACGCAGGATCCGAGCCGCGTCTGCAACCTACACCACAGCTCTCAGCAATGCCGGATCCTTAACCCACTGAGCAAAGCCAGGGATCGAACCCGCAACCTCATGGTTCCTAGTCGGATTCGTTAACCACTGAGCCACAAAGGGAACTCCTAGGTGGGATTTTTTAAATGTCCATTAGTAAGAAAATGAGCTCATTAAATGTGATCTGAGTGGTACCGACACTGAAACTCTGTGCATTTTAACGGTAGGCAAATATTTTTAAATCTGAATTTTTAAAGTCAGGTTACTGAAGAATAATTTACATGCAATAAAATTCCCCCTTTATGTTCCTTTCCATGAATTTGGATAGTTGTATATGCCACTATAGTCAAGCTGTAGTATATTTCCCTCACTCCAAAAAGATTCCTCATAGCTATTTGTGGTCATTTCCCTCCTTCCACACCCTTAGTATCCACTGATGTGATTTCTGTTCCTAGAGTTTTGTGTTTTCTAGGATGTCATATAAACGAAATCATTCTTTATGTAGACTTTTGTGTCTGGCTTCTTTCACTGGTCATAATGCTTTTCAGATTCATTAACAATGCACATAGCACTTCTTTCCTTTATACTGTTGAGAGGTATTCTTTTGTATGGATATTACACACTTTGTTTATCCATTCATTAGTTGATGGATATTAGGGTTCTTCCCTGTTTGAGTCAATTATGAATAAAACATTTACATACAAGTGTTTATGTGGACGTTTGCTTTTATTTCTCCTGGTTAAATACTTCGGAGTAACATTGCTGGGTCATAAGTTAAGAGGATGCTTAACTTTATCAGCAACCGGCAAACTGTTTTCCAAAGTGGCTGTAGGATTTTGCCTTCCCACCAGAAATGAGGGAGAGTTCTGATTGTTCTACAGCCTTACCTGGCACTTGGTATTTTTGGTCACCAATGCATTTTAACTGTATGTAAATATTTTTATTTTAGATCTGAACTTTTTAAAAGTCAGGTTATTGAAGAACAATTTACATACAGTAAAATTTCCCTATATGTTCCGTTCCACGAATTTTGACAAATATATACACCACTACAGTCAAGATATGGCATATTTCCATCACTCGAAAAGATGCCTCACGGCTATTTGTAGTCAAAACAAATCAATGGGCCATACATGTATGGGTCTGCATCTGGTATTTATATTCTATAAATATATTTATATTATAGACCTATATTCATTGATCTATTTGTCTGTCATTTCATCAATACTACACTATCTTGATTATTGTGATTTTTATATTAAATCTTGAAATCAGCTTGTATAAATCCTCCAACTTTATTCTTCCCTTTCAGTATCACTTTGTCATGTTAGGTCCTTTGTTTATGCATGTAGAATGAGCTTACTGATTTCTATCAAAAAAAAAAATGTTGACTGAGATTACTTTGTATCTATAGATCAATTTGTGATTAACCAACATCTTAGGAATATAGAGATTTACGATCCATGACCATGATACAGCCCCACTCTTATTAAAATCTACTTTGATATCTTTCATGAATGTTTTATCGTATTAGCATATACGTCTTTCACGTATTTTGTATTAACTATTAGATATTTTGTGTTACATGTTTTGTATAAAGTATTTTGTATTTGTTATTATAAAGGACAGTTAAAATTTTTAATTTTAATTTTTAAAGCAGTTTTTAGGAGTTCCTTCGTGGCTCAGCAGCTAACAAACCCAACTAGCATCCATGAGGTCGTGGGTTTGATACCTGGCCTCGCTCAGTGGGTTAAAGATCCGGCGTTGGAGTTCCTGTTGTGGCTCAGTGGTTAACAAATCCGACTAATAACCATGAGGTTGTGGGTTCGATCCCTGGCCTTGCTCAGTGGATTAAGGATCTGGCATTGCCGTGAGCTGTGGTGTATGTTGCAGACGTGGCTCGGATCCCGCGTTGCTGTGGCTGTGGCAAAGGCCGGCAGCTACAGCTCCTGTCAGACCCCTAGACTGGGAACCTCCGTATGTCACGGGTGTGGCTCTAGATAAGGCAAAAAGACAAAAAAAAAAAATCCGGAATTGCCATGAGCTGTGGTGTAGGTCACAGATGCAGCGCGGATCCCACGTTGCTATGGCTGTAGCATAGGCTGGCGGCTACAGCTCCGACTGGACCCCTAGCCTGGAAACAGCCATATGCCATGGGTGTGGCCCTAAGAAGACAAAAAAAAAAAAAAAAAAACACGAAAAGTGGTTTTTTAATATTGAGTTTGTATCCTATGATCTTGATAGATTTACCTGTTAATTTTAGGAAAACTTTTTAGGAATGTTTCAGGATTTTCTTAGTCATTTTGAGCTGCTATAACAAAGCACCATAGACTAGGTGGCATATAAACTGTGAGAAACTTAGGAAGTCATTGTCAGGTTCTTGTACAAGCCCACTTCTGGGGTTGCAAACTGCTGACATCTCATATTCTCACACGATAGGAAGAGAGTTAGCTAGCCCTCTAGATTCTTCTTTTAAGAACACCGATCCCATTCATGAGGCCTGCACCTTCACAACTTAATTACCTTCCAAAGGCCCTAGCTCTAACACGGTCATATTGGGATTAGAGTTTGAACATGAAGTTTGGGAGAGACACAAGCATTCAGTCTATTGCAACTACTTGGACCATCATTCGTCTGCAGATAAAGGCAGATTTATTTCTTCCTTTCTGATCTTTATACGCCCACCCCCCTTCTTCTCTTATTGCATTGGCCAGTAACTCCACTAAAAAGGTTGAATAGGAGTGGTGAGAGCAGACAGCTTTTCTTTGTTTACAGTCCCGGAGTGAAAGCATTCGATTTTTCATTAAGGTAGAATAATTAGAAATGTCAGCTACAAGTTTTTTCCTACATGCCTTTCATCAGGTCAGGGACATTCTGGTTTATTCCGTTTGCTAAGAATTTTATCATGAATGGATCTTAAAGTCTGTAAAATGTCTTGTGTTCATTTACTGGGATGATCATATGGCTTTTCTCTTTTAGTCTGTTAATATGGTGAATTATATCACTTGGTTTTCTAACGTTGAGCCTCGCACATCAGGGATCCCCAGTTTGCTGCTTAAACTAAGAAGCCTATACTTGGTTACCAGGAAGATGATATTCAAATTAGATAGAACACATAATCAGTTATAATTTGTTATGACTTATGACCCATGTGTCAAGTTTCATCCATTCAATCCTTCATCAAGTATTCATTCAGACCTACTATTCTTCTGAATTAGGTGATAAGGAAGATCTGTACTTGGTTTTCTAATGAAATTGTCCTATCAGTTTTTAGCCATATGAACTTCAGCAAGTCACTCCGCTCTTCAAAGCTTCATTTTTTAAAATCCATCAAACAAAAGCGGTAATTACATTTGCCTTATCCTAGAGTCCCACAGGGTTCATTTCTCTCAGATCTGTTCTCATGGAACCATTCTACAAAAGTCTTCCTTGACCACCCATAAATTTAGGCTCTCCCCTCACTTCCTTCCTCCCACTTTTCCTCCATGACACTTAGAGTATGAATTCCTACTTTCTGAGCCCCTCCAGTACAATTTGAGCTCCACAAGTTCAAAGACTTCTGCTTTCAGCACTAGTTCTTAAAGTCTAGAAGTATACCTGATATGGAGATATGATCAAAATATATAAACTAAATGAGATTGGCCATGCAAAGCATATAAGCCTCATCCAACCCAAGGCAGATGTTCATGAAAATTAACTATTAGCATAAAAGTTTATCCTTCATTGCACTTGTTCATCTATGTTCCAATCGTGAGTTGCCAGGTCCCAGCAGATGGCACACTCAAACAGGATATTTGAGGAGAGTCATGAATGGATTCTTTACAAAAGATGACTTGAGGTGGAGAAGTTTGAGGGGAAACTTACAAAGGAAAGTGGTGCCCCTCGAACTAGGCACCTCAGGGAGCGCTTGTCACTGCAGGTCTGAGGGCAGGGAGAGGGAGGGGCGATGCAATGCAGAGAGGGCAGGGGTAGCTTTGATGGAGAGACACAATCACAGAGCAAATAAATATGGACCTCCAACATCACTCCTCTCCAACCGTTGGCAGAGCCCAAAACCAGAGGGCAGGGGAACCCCAGGGAGGCACTCCGTCAAGGCCAACCTCCCCAGGGGTTGAGCAGAAAGGTGTAAAATAGATCTGAAGAGGAATATGGAAACTGGCCAGCACCCGTAACACTCGAACCAACTGCATGAGTTTAAATTCTCAACAATCGGGAAAATTTATAAAGTGCTATGCTCCTAGGTTACCTGCCAGAAACATTTTTTTTTTTTGCCCGATCCTTCCCCTCCTTGACCTAGCTCAAGAAGGGTTGCTTGACTGGATGCATGCCTTGGGTGAAAGTGCTTGGTTCCTTCTGATATTCTAAGGGTAATACATGCATACGGATTACTGTAGCACTCTCAGGCAATTTCTCGATTCTGTTCTCCTGACCGGCCTCCCTTGCCATACAAAATAAAAGAGAGCTGGGAAGCCGGCAGCCCTTGTGTTCATGCTGCGGTTCAATGTCTGTGCATCATTAAGCAGCTGCCACAATTCCCCCCAGAGGTTGCTGCATTTCAGAGCTGGATGAGGTAATGGGGATACTTAGCCCAAGTTAAGCTTGTAAAAGTGCTTTGGGAATCTTTGGAATGAAAAGAACTGTGCATACCCAAAGAGCTTGTTATTAATTACACAATATATGCCCAGGGTTTGGGAAAGATCTTTGCCCGGGTGTCTCCCACTAGTAAGTATGACTCCTTCCTTGCATGGACAAGATTAATCTGAGAACTGAAATGCGTTAAAATGAACTCTCAGCCATGATTAGAGGTGGAAAAACTTGAGACCATTCCCTTACCTCCAAGATGCCAACACTGGTCAGTGTCACATCACCCAGACTGGTGGAGGGTGTAACGGCAGTAATACGTATGAATTCATTGACGGGGAGTTTCTTTGAGGTGTCAGATAATGTTCTTGGAATGGTGGCTGGGTCATGACAAGGGTCCTTGTAACACAAGGCTGGTTATGGAGCCATCCGCTGGCAAACAAAATACAGCCTGCTCCACTGTCTCGCTTACATCTTGGAACACGATCAGACATGACTCAATTTATCCAGTGGACCGAGGGGCCTGAAGACAAGTGAGAATGAAGAGGGACTGGGGCTTTGAAAACCAGATCTTCCCTCCTGGAGTAGGACAGGTGGTGGGCGGCTTAACCCAGTTACTGATGGCTTGGAGGAAGTCCAGCCCAGCAGGCAGAGTTTAGTTTCCAAGAGAGAGGCAAGAGGCCAGGCCAACAGTCAGTTTCAGAGGGTCCACCAGGAAGTATCCTCATGGGATAGAAGAGGGCGAACAGGAATGGCAGATACATGGAAATCCAGGTGGGCGAGGGTCACCACGGAAGTCCTCGGGCAATGGGCTCAAGCTCAGATTCTCACTCTACAGAAGGAACACTAGTGGTGATAAGCCAGGGACTTGGGTAAGAAGCAGGAAGTCCATGGACAACTTGATGCAGAAAAAAGACCCCATCTAGCCGTGAATGCTTATATACTGTGCATTTGGGGGCAGCAGTCTGGCTGGAAGGAGAAGTCTGAGGCCGTATTTACATGGAACCTGCATTCCCATTGTGGCTCGGTGGGTTAAGAATCCAACATGGTATCCAGGAGGATATGGGTTTGATCCTTGGCCTCGCTCAGTGGGTTAAGGATCTGGTATTGTTGCAAGCTTCAGCGTAGGTCACAGATGGGGCTCAGCTCTGGTGTTGCCATGGCTGTGGTGTAGGCCAGCAGCCGCAGCTCCAAATCGGAACTTCCCTATGCCACGGGCTCGGCGGAAAAAAAAAAAAAAAATCGTGAAGTTGATAAAGTAACAGTTTTCCATATCACACAATGTAGCAATTATGGAAGAAAGGGGACTAGAGCCCAACTCACCTTCACACACTCACTCATCTGCACACACACATAAACACACACACTCACGGGCAACCTCCATGCACTACTGGTAGCCCAAAGCTAGCCGTCAGAATTGAAGTCTGAAATTAGGACAGGTAAGGAGGCAGCAGGACTGAGGTCAGGACCTCATTCAGCCCTGCCAAGCACCAGGTGCCTGAGAGGTGCACCCTAATACCCTCGCTGTGATTCTGACGCTCTCTTCCAATGGTCCTTCTCACCTGCATGTACAGGACAGGTGACAGGCTTGTAGAATTATCATCTTTGCAGCGTCCCCTGAGCCACACCCAGTAAGTGATCGCTAAATATCTGAAAGTAGATGCTTGAACAGAATGATGCATTCGAGCCTCTGCACATCTAGTACATTCCATCTACCTTCTCCCTTTACTTCTTTCTGCAGTAATTAATCTCTAACATGTCCTACTGGCCTGAGGACTCCAGGCCAATTGGCTCGTCCTATTGGCTTCTTGAACCAAATTCAAGTCAGGGGTGTTTTGGCTCCAGAGCACCTAAGCAAACTTTTTTTATATATCATTCTCTTTTTTTTCCCAGGTTGGGTCAGTTTCATGCACAAGGGTTTTGGCTGAGTATCCAAATGCTGAGCCTCAAGAAGTTAGAAACCTCCAGCTCCCATCATAGAACTGGTTTCTTGTGACAATGGCCACTGGCATCATCTTAAACAAAATTTTGCTGACATCCAATAGGACACGCCAGGACAGCCCCAAATCCTGGGCTGTGCTGTGCGTTAAGATGACCTGTAAAGCTGGTGATAAAGAGAGGTGCCTGGGTCTACCCATGGAGATCCGATGTTTTAGATTTGGGGTGGGATCTTGGCACTGAACCGGAGGCAGGAATGTAATCAGTCAAGATCCAAATGTCAGCCACTTGGGAATGAAAAAGATCTCTTGGAGTTCAAAGATGATGGATTCTTCCCCATGAAGCAATGAAGGGAATTCAGATTCAGGAAACACAGGTCTTTCCCACTGGTTTCTCTTCTATGTGCAGGATTGGACCGCCCACCACACCACTGCATCTTCTCTGCGCTTTTCTCCGCCATTTGAAAACCCAGCAAACAGGATGTGATTAATGTCAGTGCCGCCTTGGCAGAGGCACCCCTCACCAGCAGCCCTAAACAAGGAGCCTCTGGCCCTGTGCTGTGTGCGGATTTCAGGGATCTGTCCTGAGTGTCAACTAAATTCATCTTGACCTTGGAACAGATGTTTCCACTTAATTTTTTCAGAGCCATAGATGGTAATCAACTTACAGCAAATCTTTGTCTCGAATACAGCCACCTGGCTTCCCAGAGCAAAACCGGCAGCATTTCAGCCAATCTCCGGATGGAAAAGTTTGAGGAAAGCAGAGAAATGGAATGCTTCATAAATGCCAGGCATTGTAGGTGCACAGAAAGAAAAATTGATGTAGATCAGAAAGATCGCAAGATACAGTCTATAATCAAGGACCTTGGAGGCCAAGCAGACTTTGCCCATTAGAATCCCCTGGGGAGAGAAAGCTCAAACCTCTGTATTCTTCATATTTTAATGGGCATACAGGCCAACTGGGTTCTCCTTAAGATGCACATTCAGATTCAGTGGTGGGTTCTGAGACTTTGCATTTCTAAAAGTGTCCCAGATAATGCAGATGCTGCAGGTCCAACAGCCACAATTTGGGTTACCAGGCCCAATGGCCACAGGCCTCAGAGCCAAGTTCAGCCCACAAATTATCAACTTTAGTGAAATATCTGTCAAGGGCCACAGTGACTTTAAAGCCAGAGAGGAACCTGACCTTTATCAGGAAATCCAAGAAACAAAGTCCTTCTCATCCACTGAAATGCAAAGTAATTTTGCAGTCCCTCCCTGCTTCTCTTCCCATGAGAGTCCTGACGAACCTGTTCCATAGACGGTCTTGCAATTGTGAGTTAAGTAAAGGCGGTGTTAAGACGATTTCAGATTCAGAATAAAAATGGATCCTGTTTCTTAGGCAATGTTTAACTCAAGCTCTCACAATTTGTTCTGTTTTGTTTTGTTTTTTTCTGGAGGGATTTTAGATTTTGGAGTGTGTTTGGTTTCAACATTGTCACTTTCATCCTTTCAACGAAAGTGAAGAGTGGGCTTCTCATAGGAACGAGGTGAGCGTTCCTCTCCGTGGCTCTACCATATCCGGTCGTCGGGTCTCCTGGTGACAGATGGTGGCTGGCTCAGTTCCAGGCTGCTGCCACCGGTCCACGTGGGGATGGGATTTCTGACTGGGACTCATTAGAACAACTGTGGTGAAACAAGTGAGCAACGGGCCAGTGAATGCGACGAACAAGGATAACCCATTCGGTCAAGAAGGGACCTCAAACCCCAGGGCTGAAAATGCAGTGTTTCACGCTACGCAAGTAGGACATGCGGCCATCCAACCCAGGCTCTAAAGGACAGAACCGTGGTCCCCTGTCTGCTATGCTGTCTGAGCCTTCCCTCCTCCTGCTCTGGCAGCTCCCGCAGTTGGCCATATCCCTCCTTATGTGGTACTTTTGTAGGTCAAAATTTAATATATATTGGCTGAACATTTTTTTAAGGGCTGCACCCACAGCATATGAAGTTCCCAGGCAAGGGACCAAATCGGAGCTGCAGCTGCTGGCCTATGCCACAGTCACAGCAATGCCAGATCTGGGACCTACAGCACAACTCAAGGCAATGCTGGATTCTTTTTTTTTTTTTTTTGTCTTTTTGCCTTTTATCTGGAGCTGCACCCACGGCATATGGAGGTTCCCAGGCTAGGGGTCTAACAGGAGCTGTGGCTGCTGGCCTTCATCACAGCCACAGCAACGCGGGATCCAAGCCGTGTCTGCAACCTACACCACAGCTCACGGCAACGCTGGATCCTTAACCCACTGAGCAAGGCCAGGGATCGAACCCGCAACCTCATGTCGGATTTATTAACCACTGAACCACAAAGGGAACTCCCCCAATGCTGGATTCTTAACCCACTGAGCAAGGCCAGGGGATCAAACTCGTATCCTCATAGATACTAGTCAGGTTTGTTACCACTGTGCCACAATGGGAACTCCCGAACAATTTTTTTTTTTTTACTATAGTCAGAAAGAGGAAAAGTGATTCTTTCCAAAGATAGTATCTTACGTAATTTATCAGACATGAGCTGATAGAACCTACCACACCACCCATCCCCCTGCTTTAGGCACGTCTAATACTTAAATATTCCTCATTATGAAGATCTTTTGTGCTATTTATAATAAACATTAGAAAAACAACTTTTGTATCCTTTATAAAGTATGTCATTTACAGTGTAGAGCATTTGCAGTAAGGAAATTCTTCTGCTGCTTGATTCTATTTCTTGGCACTGAGAGTTTTCAAAAAAAAAAAAAAAGGGGGGGAGGGGGACAAAGGATCCGAAGGCAACTACCATGAATCCTTCTTCCAATATTGACACCTGTCAGTGGACATCTTTCTTAGCACATTCCCTTACATGTCCTAGAACAGAATGACACAACCATTACTTAGTTTCACAAGCAAGCTGCGCTAATGAGCAAAGCCACCAAGCTCCTGGCACTCAGTATCCAGGCATTCCTTTTTGACCAATATAAATAAGATGTGTTTAAAAAAAAAAAAAACATTTATATTGACTATGTCAGCTTGCATATTCAAAAAAAGACATGGAGACCAGTTCTGCCCAATATGGCAGCCACCAGCCACATGGAGGTATGTCCACATACATCTAAATTAATTCAAACCAGGTTATATTAAAAGTTTAATTCTTCAGTCACATTGGCCACATTTCAAGTGCTCAATATGAACGGCTGGTCACTATTGTATATTAACACAGACAGAGGACATATCCACAATCAGAAGAAAGTTTTGTTGGATGGAGTTGGTCTAAAAGAATGTATACAGGAGAGTAACTACCAGAAAATATCCCAGAGTATGTGGGGTAATTCCCTCTAGAAATTGAGATTGGAGGGCAGGGGAAAAGTGGTTATCTAGTTTACACCCTTATTAATAACTTCAGTTACTTCAAGGAGTTGTATTTGTTTCCCTTTGTTTCTTAACAGGAAAACCCTGAAGTGTTGTTAGGAATCTAACTTTATATTAAAGTGCTTTGGAGCCACATCAAGTCAATGTGTCCTGCTTCTTTACATGCATTTAGGAATTGAGTTCTTCTATGTAGAGACGGAGTATGCACACGTGAGCACTGCTCCATGATCAGAGCAGAATCATTCTCATTTTTTTTCCCATTTCTATTCTATGGATAAAGGAATGAAGGAACGGAAGTTTGGAACTAAAGTTTTAAGTTGAGTTGAATTTAATTTGACCAGCACTTACTGAACTTCTACTGGGATCTGGACCGGTGAATCAGAACTCAAGGATGAATGTGGCCTTAAAGGACCTTAAAGAGTCTAGAGGGAAGACAGGTCTATAAACAGATTATTCCTAGTCAGGGGGGCAGGTGTGATGATGGAGGTAAGTTTAATAAGTGACTTAGGAACCCCTAAACGGTCATTAGCCATAGAGAAGAGACTTGTGGTTGCCATGGGGGAGGGTGGAGCGAGTGGGATGGATGGGGAGTTTGGGGTTAGTAGATGCAAACTCTGACATTTAGAATGGATAAGCAATGAGGTCCTACTGTGCAGCACAGGGAACCATATCCAGTCTCCTGTGACAGGCTACGATGGAAGATAATGTAAAAAAAGGGAATACACATATATGTATGACTGGGTCACTTTGCTGTACAGCAGAAATTGGCACAACGTTATAAATCAACTATACTTCAATTTTTTAAAAATCACTAAAGAAGAAGAAGCGGAAGAAGGGTCTGAGCTCCACCCTGAGGATCAGCAGACTCATAGTTCAACGGACTTAGAAAAGGATGAGTAGCTACTAATGAAGAAAAGAAGGGATTTGAGGAAGGAGACGAAATCCATGCTTGGAGCAAAGAAAGGAAGGGGCTTAAATCAGGGGGTGGGGAGGTTGGGGGGAGCAGTTCCCTGACAGGGTGGCCTCAGTGGGACAGGCCACCCTTTAAATAAAAGGCTTATGCTCTGCATGACTCTGGAAGGGAAGGACACTGCACTCTCGGTGAGAACAACATGAGCTGTCATGTCCAAGGCCCTGAGGCTGAATCCCGGCTCCTTTTCTTCCAGCTAATTGAATATGTAAACCACCTAGCAAATGCCAGTCTCCTTTCTCTCTGTGCAAAATGCCCAGTGACACCCAGCTGGCAGGATGGGGTGAGGACCAAGCGGGGTAAGACGCCTAAAGCACAGCACACTGCTGGCCCCTATGCCCTGTGCTGCCCTATTGCTTTCTTCTTTTATCCCAGTTTACTGGATTTTTAATATATAATGGTTCTTATTTTTTCCACTATAGCTGGTTTACAGTGTTATGGCAATTTTCTACTGTACAGTAAGGTGACCCAGTTACATGTATACATTCTTTTTCTCACATTATCATGCTCCATCATAAGTGAGTAGACATAGTTCCCTGTGCTACACAGCGGGATCTCATTGCTTATCCATTCCAAAGGCAGTGGTTTACATCTATTAACCCCAAATTCCCAATCATTCCCACTCCCTCCCCCACCACCTTAGCAACCACAAGCCTGTTCTCCATGTCCATGATTTTCTTTTCTGTAGAAAGTTTCATTTGTGCCATGTATTAGATTCCAGATATAAGTGAAATCACATGGTATTCTTCTTTCTCCTTCTGACTTACTTTACTTAGTATGAGAGTCTCTAATTCTGTCCAGGTTGCTGCAGATGGCATTATTTTGCTCTTTTTTTTTGGCTGAGTAGTATTCATTGTGTATATGTACCACATCTTCCTAATCCAATCATCTGTCAGTGAACATTTAGGTTGTTTCCATGTCTTGGCTATTGTGAATAGTGCTGCGATGAACATGCAGGTGCATGTGTCTTTTTCAAGGAAAGTTTTGTCCGGATATATGCCCAAGAGTGGGATTGCTGGGTCCAAACGGGCAAAAGACCTGAAGAGATATTTCTCCAAAGAAAATATGCAGATGGCATGACATGAGAAAATGTTCCACATCACTGATTATTAGAGAAATGCAAATCGAAACTGCTATGAGGTACTACCACATACCAATCAGAATGGCCATCATTAACAAGTCCACAAATAACAAATACTGGAGAAGGTGTGGGAAAAAGGGAACCCTCCTGCACTGTTGGTGGGAATGTAAATTGGTACATCCACTATGGAAAACAGTATGGAGGTTCCTTAGAAAACTATACATAGAACGACCATAGGACCCAATTTACTGTCAATAAAGAGTTTCATTCCTGACTCAGGAAGAGATAGAACCATGCTAACACCACCGCCAGCATCGTTACACTGAGATTCCTTGTGCTCACAGACAGTGCCAAGTGCGGACACAGAACCTGTCTCCTTCCCCCAACCTCTCCCCGGAGGAAGCATTCTCAACCCCCGCCCCCTTTAGTAGCAGGGAAAGAGGAGGCTTGGGGTGGTAGAGCAACTTTCCCCAGCTCCCTCACCCACACGGGAGCTCCACCTCTTGCAGGAACATCCGCCTGGCAAGCCTGCCCGCTGACCCGCACTTGGTGCCTCTCCAAGTGGGGCAGTTAAGCATCGTCTTGTCGCAGCTGACGATCCACTTTTCAGAAGAGATTTTGGAAATAGCTCAAACAACAAAGAATCGTCATTCACAATTGATCCCAGTTTCCTGAAGGACTGCACACAGGACTCTGTTTTAAAAGAACACAAAGTTTCTCTTCAGGTAAATATGTCTGTACGACTTAATTTTTTTCCTCATGTCCGCAAAGGGGAGCCTGATGTGGCCCCTGATCCTGGAGAGCCACGCTCTGAGGGGCCTGAGCAGACTTCCGGCCACCCTGTCCGGCCCCTACCGGCTCCAGGTGGCTGCGAGGCAGACTCTGGAGTCAACGCGGCTCCAGAGCTTGGACACCAGCTGCTCGTATTCTGATCAAGGCGTAAATTCAAATAACAGTAATGAAAGGAGAGCAGCAAGCAGTTTCTCCATTAGGTAGGAGGCAACACAGCTACACCTTCCAACCTCCAAAGCCCAGCCCCAGCGCAGATGTCAAGGAGCCACGGGGCTGCAGCCCTGAGATCCAGGACCCTCTGGGTCCCGTGATGAGTCCACCCTCCCCTGTGCCGCCCTTTCCAGGCACCTCGCTGAAGCCCTCCGCTTCTGGCCAGCTTCTTGGTTCAAGAGAGAACAGACAGAGACACAAAGCGGGGGGGACATTTTTTTTTTTTTTTGTCTTATTGCCTTTTATGTATAGCCGCACCCGCGGCATATGGAGGTTCCCAGGCTAGGGGTCTAACAGGAGCTGTAGCCGCCGGCCTTCGCCACAGCCACAGCAACGCGGGATCCGAGCCGTGTCTGCAACCTACACCATAGCTCACGGCAACGCCGGATCCTTAACCCACTGAGCAAGGCCAGGGATCGAACCCGCAACCTCATGGTTCTTAGTCGGATTCGTTAACCACTCAGCCACGAGGGGAACTCCCCAGGAGAGACATTTTTAATCGGTTACCAGATTCCTTTGAACTTCACCACGAGTCCCCTCCAGGTGTGCTTCAAAGTGAACGTGGAAGCCGCCGAGAGAAGCCGTCTGAGATGATCCGCCCCTGCGTGGCAGAGGCCGCCTCCGCACGTGTGCCTCCGCCAGGCCCCCAGCCCCGCCTCGTAGACACAGACCTTAGATTCAGGGACCCCCGGCCCCTTGCTGAGAATCACCCCAGACCTCTGCCGGGGTGCCATGAGAGGTAGATTATTCCATATACCTCAGTGTGTGTGTGTGTCAGTCCCCTAACCCCCAGGCCATCCCTCCTGCCCCCCAACCTGAGGGTGGGGGAATTAAAGTACAAAGCATTTGAAGGACAAGCCTTCCCCAAACCTTGCAAGGCAGGTAGCATCCTTCCCGCTGTACAAATTAGGAAAGCAAAGCTCAGAGGACGTAAATAAACTACGCAGACTATGCAGCCTTCTGTGGCAGGAAGGGGGTAACTTAAGGACGTGTTGTAATGCTCAGGAAACAAGGGCCGGAGAGCAGAAAACTGGGTTTAGAGGAAAAGATGTTTTTGCGTTGACTTTAAGTGACATCTGTGCAATGAGCCCTGGTGTCGACTGATCTTAATTTCCTTCTGGCCACAGGTCTCCCATCATCAGAACGGGATTGAGGGCTCTGCCCGTTAAGGCCGCCTCACTAATTAATTGCCTCAGCTCTCTCCCCTCTGCGCAGGGTCTCGACTCTTAATCGTGAAGCCCTCACATCTATCTGCTCTTGCAAACAGCCTTTCACAAGAAGTGTGCAGCCTGGACGGTGCACGTGTGCCTGTGGGTGAAAATGCAGCCTCTGTTTAATGAGTGGCCTCCCCATTGCAGGCAGTGTACTGGACACTCTGGAAATCACATTTTAAATGCAGGAGGAGGAGGACGCTAAAGAGAACATATCCCTTTAGAAGAAATAATGAGGCCTTTGTCTAATTGCGCATTTATCACAGGATTTTATCTCAGTCTGACAACCAGCAAAAAAGGAACAAGTGGCAATTGATTTAGCCTTGTTCCCCTCCAACTCCAGCCAGGATGTGCTTCTAATGAAGCCAAGACTTTCTGGGCTGGAGAATTTACTGGTCTAGAAAGTAACCGAATGTTCTATCACCTCCTCTAATTGAACAGTCATAAAAATGTCACAAATGGTGTCAATTACCCATTGATAGGTTGCCTTCCTCCCATATACCTTTTAAGACATCAAGCGGCTCTGGAAAATACTCTAGGCTGCTTTTCTCCCTCCAGCTCCCCTACCCCCGGTAATATTTCTTTCAGAAGGGGCAACAGAGGCGGTGTCCCTCGTTGCTGTCTGGTCAATAAATATCCGTCGGAATTCATGACTTAGGTTGGATCCAGATACTCATTCACAGAAGGGGGGGCAGGGAAAAGTCAAAATAACAGCAGAAAGTGAGTGTTGGTTAATTATGATCTAAAAGTCAATAAAGTCATCCGATGGCAGATTTAGGGGAACTCATTAGAGAGTGGAATTCAACTGTGGACAAAAGCAAGCTTCTACGGCTCTGAAACCAGCCCATTTCATTAAGGTCCTCAAATGGGAGGAGAGAAATGCCTCCAGGGCCTGAGTCTACCCCCACCCCCGCCTCGGCAGCCTCCCATTGGAGCATCTGTAAAGCATTTGCAGGATTAAGTCAAGAAGCGAGTAAACAATAAGATATCCAGGTATCCGGCACAAGCTACTTTCTTCTTATTTCACAGAATGAAATCTCTTGCTTTAAAAAGAGCAAGCCAGCCAACCTCAAGGACCACGAGGATTTCGGCAGACACAGTGGCCACCAGTCTTTTGCTCAGCCAGCATCAGGCATCTTAAAGCCACAGGCGCGAGGGAGAAAGCTGTGACCTTTTGTGTGTGTGACCATTTTGAGTGTGGCTATTAATAAGAAACCGACTAGTGTCAGGCTACAGTGGGTGATGGAGAAACCTCCTTGTGAGCCGTATAGAATATATTTGTTTAAGTGTGGAATTCCTTGGAACTTAAGTCTCCTAAAGCCAAGCCGTAAAACAAGCAGTGTTTATCTTTGGTCTCTTACTGCCAGAACCCTCTCCCTTTGGAGGCCCTATGCTCCCTGCACTTTGTCCTCACTGCTCAGGTTCCTGCCCCTCGGTTCCTTAAAACTGCCTCATCAGTCTTCAACAGATCACGTGTCATCTTGTGACACCTTGCTAGGCCATGGGGGAGTGAAGATGAGCAAAACTCCGGTCTGTGTCTCCCAGGATCTGTTACTATTATTGGAGAGACAAGAGGTACACCTTTGCCAAACGTCCTTCCTACCCTCTCTGAGCCATTCCTTAAAAGAAAAAGGTTCTGTTCTCCCCGTTTATCAGACAAGGTGATCTGGTTGGAGGCTCCGCAAATCTGAAACTAAACACATACACTCAGATTCCCATACTAAAATACACACACACACACACACACACGTCATGAAATCCAAGCATCTCCTAAAACTATCAGCCCCAAGTAAAGGGCAAAGCTACAAGGCAGCGAATTAAAACAGTATGGGGTTCCCGTTGTAGCTCAGCAGAAATGAACCTGACTAGTATCCACGAAGATGTGGGTTCGACCCCTGGTCCCGCTCATTGGGTTAAGGATTCAGCCTTGCTGCGAGCTGTGGTGTAGGTTGCAGATGCAGCTCAGATCTGGAGTTGCTGTGTCTGTGGTGTAGGCCGGCAGCTGCAGGTCCTATTCGAGCCCTAGCCTGGGAACCTCCATATGCCTTGGTTGAGGCCCTAAAAAGACACACACACACAAAAATGTTATAACAGTACGATTGGACTACTGGATGTGCTTCTGTGGATCCGTTTCTGTCATCTAGCCCTTAGGAGCCAGATTTTCTCTGCCTTAAAACATGGGAATAAAGAGCTGACATCACATCTTTCTCTGAAGACAGGGCCTCCCTCGTCAGGTAGGAATCTCACGAATCAGTATGAACTAGATGGGCCCCAACATGGGGGAAAACATAGCCAGAAAGAACAAACATATACCCATTAAAGGAGACAAAAATTCATGTTTATTAATACTCAAGTTCAAATTCAATAACTCTGGGGGGCATTTCCCCTCTCTTCTTAGTGACCAAAATTGGTGAGGGTTGGTGAGAAAAGGGACTTGGCTGCTTAGTGTCCGCAGACTTCTTACGGAGCAATTTTCTGATCAGCAATCATAAAAATGTTCCTAGCCTTGGGCCTGGTAATTCTCCTTCCAAGAATGTGTCCTCAGCAAAGAAGCCGAGATGCATTTGAGGCTCTGAGCACAAAGGCATTTTGCGCACCACCCCCCCCAGCAAGGCCGCCTCACCCCAGCGGGGCTGCCAGGAAGCCTCCTGCACCAGCTTCCCCCCCAGGGGGGCAGCTTACACTTTTCAAACACGTTGAAAGAATCCAGATGTGCTCCTGACCTCCTGATGGTCTAACCTCCTGTCGGCGGGCCGTGGCTCCTTGAACCTAAGGGCTATTAGCAGGTTTCTGCCTGTGTCTCTGCCACTTACTCTGTCTGCGCGCCGCCCCACTTCCGCGGAGGGTGAGTCATGAGTTTTGCCTTTTCTTTCCGTCCATCCTCCCCGTGCAGAAATAAATGCCTTGGAGATGTGGTGCGCCCTTTTCAGCCTCCCCGGGCGTCAGCACAGGGTGCAGTTTTTTTCCCTCTGATTTTTCTATCTATCGGTCATTTGAAGTCCTGGGTTGCTTTTCTGAAACAAAAGGGAATTCGAGGCGAAGGAGGAGGGAGAGAGGGAGGGCTGCGGGCAGCAGGGGAGGTCCCTTTGCATGGCTCTCCATCCTAATTGCAGATAACTGGCCGGCAAGTTTGTGCAGTGGTGTGAGTTATTTTAAACAGCCCGCCACTTGTCTGGATGTTAACTGGACAGGGATGTGTCATGGATGGGATGGAACAGAATGGGTCGTGGCCGCAGAAGGACAGACTCCTGGGCAAGACGGGGTTTAGGTGAGATAGCACACTGCAAGGGATGGGGTCAGTTTGCCATCAAGGACCTTTAGAACCTGGAGTCAAGAGAACTGCCATGCTCAGAAGTCACAGAGTGAGTGAAGTGCACCAAAAAAGCAGATGCGAGGGGGTTTCTCTAAAAGTCTTTTTTTTTTTAATTTTTTTTCCATTATACCCAGCTGCACAGCATGGTGACAGGGTTACACATACATATATGGATTCGTCACAAATGGTTAGACATAGTTTCCAGTGCTATACAGTAGGATCTCCTTGCTTTTCCAGCCCAGAGGCAACAGTCTACAACTATTAACCCCAGACTCCCCTACCATCCCACTCCCTCCCCCACCCTTTTGGCAACCACAAATCTGTTCTCCAAGTCCTTGATTTCTTTTCTGCATAAAGGTTCATTTGTGCAGTATATCAGATTCCAGATATGTGTGATATCATATGGTATCTGTCTTTCTCCTTCTGACTTACTTCACTCAGTATGAGTGTCTCTAATTCCATCCATGTTGCTGCAAATGACATTATTTTGTGCTTTTTTATGGCTGAGTAGTATTCCACTGTGTATATATACCACATCTTCCTAATCCAATCATCTGTCAATGGACATTTGGGTTGTTTCCATATCTTGGCTATTGTGAATAGTGCTGCAATGAACATGCATGTGCAGGTGTCTTTTTCAAGGAAAGTTTTGTCCGGATATATGCCTAAGAGTGGGACTGCTTATTTTGTCCTCTTTGGAACGTTTCCTACGAATCTCTTGGTAGCAACTGTCTCTTTTGCATTCATTCCCCAAATCAAAATCTTGACGAACTGCAAGGAGCTGTTTGGCTACACAAAACCCCTTTCCTTAGCGAGTGATTCATTTAGTTCACTTTTGAAAGTGAGCAGTGGAGTTCCCATCATGGCCCAGCAGAAACGGATCCGACTAGGAACCACGAGGTTGCAGGTTCGATCCCTGGCCTTGCTCAGTGGGTTAAAGGATCCGGCACTGCCGTGAGCTGTGGTGTAGGTCGCCGACGTGGCTTGGATATCTGGTGTTGCTGTGGCTGTGGCGTAGACCATCAGCTATAGCTCTGAACAGCCCCCTAACCTGGGAACCTCCATATGCTTCGGGTGTGGCCCTAAAAAGGAAAAAAAATAAAAAGAAAGAAAGTGAGTAGTGGATAGCCACTCGCGCATGTCCAAGGTAACTTATAGATCTGACAAAATACCACCACAGCTGTGTGGATGCAGAACTGGCTTAAGGAACCCTTCAGAACACCTGAAATCATGCAGTTGTAATTTCCTTGTCTATTAATATTTTTCTGAGATTTACATACCTCTCCTGTTTTCTGTCTTCAACAGGACCGGTATTTGATCTTCTCTAGAGGGTTTTTGGTGTATCCCAGTAAAAAGAGCCAGGCAGAGGGAAAATCCAGGCTTGATTTGGCAGTTATTATTTTTGAATCAGAAAACTCTCACAAAATTGTCATTGAGTTCAACAAAATTGTCATAACATCAATAGTTCCTGTGTGTGTGCTTGTGTGTGTGTGTGTGTGTGTGTGTGTGTGTGTGTGTGTAAACATTGTTCTTAAAACTAGGCTGATTGTAACTAGAAAATGCTTGAGAAAAACAAAGCTGATCAAGGAAATTTGGGTGATGTTTAACAGCTGTTTCCTGGGTACATATCTGTTATATTTTTTTCAACCACAATTAAATGTGATTTTAATAATCATTTGGTATTTAAATAATATACTATGATTGTCATATGGAATTTTAATTAAATGCACATTTTCTTCTAAAATATGAAGCGTTACCACTGTGAAAAGACCTTTTCTCTCCTAAGAACATTTTTAAGAGTAATGTTCCCTGTGATTCAGTAAAGAAAAAAATTCTTTTCCGATATTATTTACCCTTCTGCACTAATCCGGCATTTGATGAGTCTTGAGGGAATGAAAGACAAGAATTTTAAACTGAGTAAGTGTTCTCGTAATCTCCAAATGGGGATAATGAAAACAGTGCCCAGAAGGATGTGTTTAGGATAAAACACGCTTCGAGTAAATAGCACAGAAGACGCTCTTCCATTCTGTCTCCAGTCGAGGCATTTCCTACACGCCATGTTTGTACAGCAGTCACATTCCATCTCTTTTACCTTTGTTCTCATTTGCTTTGGGAAACTTTATATCTTACATATTTCCCCGCAGCATTCAAATGCTCTGAACTTAGATCTTAGTTAAAAGCCAGCTTGTAAATGGAACTGCTCAAATCATCATCCATCCTTCCCAGACTGCAGAAAATCAGAGTTCTGGCGCTCATCACATGTGCACGTTAAAAAAAAAAAAATCCCTTGACTTTCTATAATTTTATACAATATTTTTTCAAGTATCACTTTCCTGCTGGTGTCCTTTTACGATTTCTGCCACCTGTTCATCTATTCTTCCCTTTGCTCTCAGTTTACCAGGATGACCAACTCAGGATCTAAAGCGTTGAAATTAAACACCTAGCACATTCGATGATACTGTAAAAATAAATATACTGAAATGCTAAAATACGCGCTTCTTCCCCTTCTCCAAGGGGCCACAGCTCCAGCAGCTGCCTCTTCTTTTTGTTCCTCTGTTTGTTCTTCATCTTCCTGGAAATCCAAGAACCCTTCTGTGTAAACCGGATTTCAGCCTTATTTCAGGGCGAAGGACAGTGTGTTATTCAGGTAATGAACGTGAAACAACTTCCAGTAATTTTTTTTTTTAAAGCCAAAGTTTAACATACCAAAGGGAACACATTGAGCCTCTGGTTGTTATGAAAATGCCAACAAGTTCTTCTCAAATATATTCAACCTGTAAAAAAATCAGAGGAAGGTCACCTTGCTTTCTAATATTTCCCGTCACCATTTTCCAGTCATAAAAAAGTATGTTTTCTAAGGGTTGGGGGAGTGACGTAAAATATCATTGATTGATTTTCTGCCCTCAAGCTTCAGCTCTCCTAGGGTCTACGGGTAGGAGAAAATTGACCTCACACTGGATCACAAGCTGTGTACCAGGTATGGTGCATGTCATCTCAGCTAGACTCTCTCTTTGGAACTGTGGACAACTGCTGTCCCGAGGCTGGGAGGAAAGACGGAATAGCAAGAGGGGGAAGAGGTGACAAGAAGCCTCAGCTGGTCTGGAGGAAGTCCTTGAACCTCAGAGAGACCATCTCTTCCCCAGGGTGTGGGAAAGCCTGACCACCGGGGGAGCTGAGAGGAAAAGAGGAAGCTGAAGCCGGTAAAGCATAGAAGAGATTCCACGCGAGCCCCCAAAGCAAAGGCGGAACAGATATCAGCGGGCAGAGCACGGAAGCCAGGGCCGGAGAGGCAAGATCACGGAGGCGAGAGCCAGAGATCTCCAGCACGTCCGCCAGGATCCTTCGTGACATTCTCTTCGGGGGCCATCACGGCCACCGGGGCAGAGGGGCCAGGACGAGGCGTGGAGGGCAGGGTCTGGGAAAGGAAAGATGGGGGTGGGGAGGTATGTCTGGTACCTGGAAAGACCACAGGCACCGCATGGGAGGCACCAGCTGATGGTGCGTGAAAAGAGCACGTGATCTGTCTGCTCCCGTACACGCCTCCACGGCTAAGGTGGGAAAACATGCTTATAAAAGGGATGAAAGATATGAAGAGTAAAATCTAACACGTCCTCGGAAACCTTCAGTGGGTATTGCTAATAGAGAATGGGATTCTTTGGCATAACCAAGTTTCAGAATTCTTTTCAGTGCAGTCTTCTAGGTTATCAGGGACGGCTAGGAACTGGCATTCGGGTTAACCCCATTCGGCATTTCAGTTTCATGCTGCTCTCTGATACAGACAACCCTTGCATCTCCTCTAGTTACTTATTGCTGCTGGTGACATAGTCAGCATAGCGCAGGGGCGGCTCATACCAGCTCCTCCCAATGCCCAGAATTACATTTTCAGGAATCTTGCAAGACAGATTTTTTTTTTGCTTTTTTTAGGGCCACACATGCAAGGTATGGAGGTTCCCAGGCTAGAGGTCTAATTAAAGCTACAGCTGCCAGCCTACACCGTAGCCACAGCAACACCAGATCCAAGCCACATCTGCAGCCTACATCACAGTTCACAGCAAAAACGGCTCCTTAAACCACTGAGCGAGGCCTAAGAGTCGAGGGATTGAATCTGGCGTCTTCATGGATACTATTTGGGTTCATAACTCACTGAGCCACACCGGGAACTCCCAACAACACTTTTAAGAGTTAAATTTTCATTGTGGCTCAGCGGGTTAACAACCTAACATAATGTCCATGAGGACGCAGGTTCGATCTCTGACCTCACTTAGTGGGTTAAGGATCTGTTGTTGCCACAAGCTGCGGTGTAGATCCCAGACTCGGCTTGGATCCAGTGTTGCAGTGGCTGTGGTGCAGGCCAGCAGCTGTAGCTCCGATTCGACCCCCCTAGCCCTGGAACTTCCATATGCCACAGGTGCAGCTATAAAAAGCAAAAAAAAAGTTAAATTTTTATAAATTTACAGTTGAATAAATTACATTAGAAACAAATAAATACTCAAAACTCCCCACTTCCTCGTTATTTTACTAGGGGACCTATGCTCTTGAGGTTGTTTGTGTCTGTTGCATCTCGACGTTTAATGCTCTGCCACGGAGCTTCTCTTCCTCACTCCACTGTTCAGTGGCGATATTGGTAGTTTAAAATACCACTGAAATAGGCAAACATGATAAATGAGGGCTTTTCACCTCCTCAGGATAGCCGTTATTCACAGTATTGGAGATGGAGTCCCTGAGGGTGGGGAAGAAGTTGGAGGAGTGTCACCTGGCGGCAGAGGACAGTGAGACTTGCTGTGAAGATTGTCGTCTCAGTGAGTTCTACGGGCAAATTAAAGGCAAGTCCAGGGTCAGTGAAAGGGTAAAACAGTCAACGTCTCTGAAAGTAATGTTTCATTACCAAATGAAAAGGTGCATCACAGATGATGGATTTTCCTGTCAACTGTCATGGAGAATCTTTGACGTGGTTACCACAGGAGAAACACCTAGTGTTACAGGTAACCAAGACAGTAATGGAAATTAATAGAAATCAACATGAAGGAACTACAAGAAGAAAACAGGAACTGGAGATAATAGTGATGTTATTTAAAAAAAAAAAAAAAAGCCACGTGGAAGATGCCCAAATAAATATTTTAGAGGAAATAGTAATGCAAATGGAAAAAAACTAAAGCCGTGACATTGCCCCTTTAATTTTATAATGTTTGACGGGGTAAGCCGGTGGGTTTCCACTCTGTTCCCTAGGTGATCCGGAATGTGGCTCAGAAGCTAAGAGGAGGTTCAAGACGACAGAAGACTCGTTTCCACTACCCTCATTTCCCAATGGGCTTTCTAATATGATTCCATATGGCAACCACTGCCACAAAACCAATTTCGGAACGTCTTTATCACCACAAAGAAAGCCTTATTCCTATTAAGAGTCACTCTCAATTTTTCCCTCACCTCATCCCTAGGCAATCTCTAATCTACTTTTGATATCTATGGATTTACATATTCTGAACATTTTATGTAAACGGGATAACAAAACATGTGGCCTTTTGTGTCTGGCTTCTTTCAGGTAGCACGATTCCATGATTCATCCATATTATAGTGTGTATTGTATGTTACTCCTTTTTATAGCTGAATATTATTCCATTGGATGGATCTAACCTAGGTATCACATTATGTTTACCCAGTCATTAGTCCATAGACATTTAGGTTATTTCTATTTGGGGACTGTTATAATTAATGCTGATACAAACATCCGTGAACAAGTTTTTGTGTGGACATATATTTTTATTTATCTTGAGTGTATACTTAGGAGTAAAATCGCTGGGTCATATGAAAATTCCATGCTTAGCATTTTAAGGAAATGCCAAACTGTACTCTGCAGTTATTGTACCACTTTACTTCCACTATCAGTGCACGAAAGTTTCAATTTCTCCACAACACTTATTATTATCCATTTTTTAGATTATAGTCATTCTTGTAGGTGTGAAATGGCATTTCATGTGGTTTTTATTTGATTTCCCTAATGACTAACGATGTTGAGTATATTTTCTTATGCTTATTGGCACATTGTGTATCTTCTGTGGATAAATGTCTACATAAATCTTTTTTTTTCTTTTTAGGGCCACATCTGCGGCATATGGAGGTTCCCAGGCTAGGGGTCTAATAGGAGCTCCAGCTGCCGGCCTCCACCACAGCCCAGCAACGCATGATCTGAGCCATATCTGCGACTACACCACAGCTCACGGCAATGCTAGATCCTTAACCCACTGAGCGAGGCCAGGGATCGAACCCAAAACCTCATGATTCCCAGTCATATTCGTTTCTGCTGCACCATGACAGGAACTCCTACATAAATCCTTTACTCATATTTTAATGGGATTGTCTTTTTACTGTAAACTTCTTTATATATTCTGGATATGTCTCTTTATCAGATACATTATTTGCAAATACATTCTCTCATTCTTTTCACTTCCTCTGATGCACAACAGTGTTTATTTAGTTTTTGATGATACAAAATTCCTTTTTTTCTGTGATTCTTTATGCTTTTGGAATCATATCTATGATTGCCTAATTCAAGGTCATAAAGGTTTAAACCTATGTTTTCTTTAAAGAGCTTTACGGTTTTCGTTAAATTTATGTCTTTGATCAATTTTGAACTAATTTATGTATAGGGGATCCTGCATTATTTCTTTGTACGTGGTTATTCAGTTACCCGGCATCATTTGTTTAAAGGACTGTTTTCCACATTGAACTGTCTCAGTGCCCCTGTGAAAAGAAATTGACCATAAACGAAAAAGTCTGTTTCTTGATTCTTTTTTTTTTGCCTTTTTGTCATTTTTTAGGGCTGCACCCACAACATGTGGAGGTTCCCAGGCTAGGGGTCTAACAGGAGCTGTAGCCACTGGCCTGTGCCGCAGCCACAGCAACGCAGGATCCAAACCTCGTCTGCGACCTACACCACAGCTCATGGCAACGCCGGATCCCTAACCCACTGACCAAGGCCAGGGATCGAACCCGCAACCTCATGGTTCCTAGTCGGATTCGTTAGCGACTGCACCACGACGGGAACTCCTGTTTCTTGATTCTTAAATCTACTCTATTGATATATGTCCATTTCTATACCAACATCACATTATCTTCTTACAAAGTTGACTACTGCAACTCTGCAGTAAGTTTGGAAATCAGGAAATGTTAGTCCTCCAACTTTGTTCTTTTTTCAAGATTGTTTTGGCTAGATAAGCAGGTCGCTTACATTTCCCTACAAATTTTAGGATCATATTAACTTTTGTTAAAAAATCAGGGGCCACTGGGATTTTGATAAGGATTTCATTGATTCTATAGATCAACTTGGGGAGTGTTGCCACTTAACAATGTATTTAAAAGATGAATACAAGTAGAAGAAGTTGGCCGTAGCTCTGATGGAAGGCCCTTTTCTCTTCTACAATACTATCTAGAGATATTGATAGTCGTGGAGCAATATATGTGATTCCTCATTGGCAACTGGTTGGTGTTTTGTTGGTCTGTGTGTGTGTGTGTGTGTGTGTGTGTGTGTTGGCAGAGGAAGTTTGCTTATTAAAAAAAGCAGACCCTGGAAGAATAAGATTCTTGTTTTGGTAGGGCAAGGAGATATGAAAGGCAGGCTATTGCAGTGTGCAAAGCAATAGACCAGGAAAATGACCAAAAAAAAAAAAAATACACCAGAAAAAAGTAGCCTGGAAAATGCTTCATGGTAAATATAGGACCCCTGGCAAGCAAAGTATATGCTTTCTATCTTGCATGTCATGCCTCCTAAAAGCCACTCTTCCATTAATCCTAAACTCAACCAATGATTTCACAACAATCTTTTCTATCTTCGTGATCTGGAAAGAGGAAAGATTCAAAAGAAGGTGGGAAGAGCACTTCAAAAGTTCATCTCACAATCCTTTTGCATCAAAGGAGTTTTATTTTCCTGTCAGTGAAGGACTGAAAGGTAAGTAAAAAAGGCACGATATTTTATAGGTGTCTTCATTGATGGGTTATTCTTTAAATGCCAAGGAAGGAAATAAATAACAACCTCACCATTTAATTAAAGCATGCCCAAAGCCCTCGCCAAGTCAAAGGCAACTCCGCAGACCTGTTAATGAATGGGTCAAAGTTAACCCAGAAGGGCACTTCTACATATGTTTCAACAATTACTACTTACCTGCCTCCCTTAATCTCCGAGGTGTTAAGTAGAGATGAAAATGCAATCTCTTGATCTACCTACAACTTGGAGGACCATGTAAGAATTTAAGACAACTAGTTTTTTGAAAAGTGATGACTTTCAAGGAGTAAAAATAAAGGATAGTATGGTTAAGAAGGAGGAAGAAGCAACACAGGATCCAAAACAAAGCCCTTCAAAACTGAGCCCTGCCTACCAGTCAGTGGCCTGATCTCTGCCACTTCTGTGTACACTTCTTTCCATCTCTAATGAGCTACCTGGGTCCCCAAAGCCAGTGACGACAGTTCTAAAACATTAGCTTCATACCCAAAGCTCCTCTGAAACTCCAGAATGTGATTTATTTTTTTCCAGTTGATCTATTCTAGTTTGTGCTCCCACCTTCCCTTCCAAGAACATTCCGCTCTTCAGACTGTGAACACGCCTTGTTCCTCTGACCCTGTGTCTTTGCGGACCAGACTCTCCACTCCCTTTAACCTCCTCATTCTGGCCTTATCCCATATGCTCACTGGAGACTCACCAAGAAGACCTTCTTCCAGGAAGTCTTGCCAAGTATATCCCACTCATCTGCCTCAACCCCTTAGCCTGTGGGGGCACAGAATACTCTCTGTCCCCCCATTCAGTCCCCGCTGACCATTTTTATTCAATGTGCATGCCTCCTTCCCACAGGATTCAAGCATGACACAGAACTCCATGGACTTTTCTACTGATGCTTTCCAGGGCCTTATGTTAACTGTCTGTGACTTGAAAACTGAAGGTCCTTTGACATTTTGAGCCTACCTTTATTTTCATAAGAGTGCATTTATTGTTAGAATAAATAAGGTATAATGAAGTACCAATAAACCTACTCATTTATGAATGATAGGATTTGGGTAATTTATAATCAGGGTTGAAATGTTTGAGGTCACCTTCTACTCCAGGTTGGAATGATCAGATTCTTCTTACTCTACTTGGTTGTGTAAATAACCTTATTAGGCCTATGTTAAATCATTGCGGTGAGTCATTTTAAAAGTACAGGGTTAACAAACTCATGGTCATCAAAGGGAAAATGGTTAGGGGAAGGGATGAAATATGAAATTGGCATTGACATATACACACTACTCTACTCTACGTGGGACGGATGAGTAACAAGGACCTACTGTGTAGCACAGGGAAAGGATCTGAAAAGGAATGGATATATGTATATGTCTAATTGATTCACATTGCTATAGACCTGAAACGAACACATTTTAAGTCAACTATACTTCAATAAAATGTAATGAAAAACTAAAAAATTTTTTAAAGTTTTAAAAATAAAGTAAATAAAATTACAGTGTTAAAACTTGCAACAAGGTCCAAAATGAATAACTAATAACTAATAGCTTTCCTGAGAACGCATTCTGTGCCATGCCTACATTAGACATTAGGGGACTAAAGGACCGCGACACCTAGATCCAGCTAGAACTGCATCCATATCTTCCAGTTGGAGTTTTAGGAGGAACCAATATCCAACACCTATATGAACTGAATTGTGTTCCCCTAAAATTCACATGCTGACGTCTCAACCCCTAGTACCTTGGAAAGTGACAGTATTTAGAGATAGGTCCTTTAAAGAGGTAATTTAGTTAAAATGAGATCAGTAGCGTGGGCCCTACCCCAATAAGTCTGGCATCCTTATCAGAAGAGGAGATTAAGTGGGAACCCAAGGAGAAAACAATGCATCTATATGCCAAGGAGAGAGGCACCAGAAGAAACCAACTCTACAGACACCTCGATCCTGGACTTCCAGCCTCCAGAACTGGGAAGAAATAAGTGCTTCTTGTTTAATCCACCCAGTCTATGGTACTTTGTTACGGCAGCCCTAAGAAACTTATATAATACCCCTCCTCCTCTTCCAAGTTCAAAGAGAGATAGACACAAGAGGCAGTCATATCAACAGGAAAATACTGTGTTTATTCCTGACAAGGCTGGTTGAAGACCACGGCTTCAGTTCTATAGCTCAAAGGACCTGGTGACACCGCTTTTTTAAATTAGGCAAACTGGGTAGCTCCCCTGTGACTCAGCAGTAATGAACCCAACTAGTATCCACGAGGATGTGGGTTCAGTCCCTGGGCTCGCTCGGTGGGTTAAGGGTCCAGCATTGCTGTGAGCTGTGGTGTAGGTAGCAGACATGGCTCGGATCTGCTGTGGCTGTGCTGTAGGCCAGCAGCTACTGCTCTGATTCCACCCCTAGCCTGGGAACCTCCATATGCCACAGGGGACACTCTAAAAAAGCAACAAAATGAAAAAATTTTAAAAATAAGTTAGGCAAACTGTCCTACCCAGTGTCTGGTGTAGCCAGTTAACCTCAGGCCAAGGAGTTAGGTCCCATACTATGTGGCAGAGAACAGACCAGGACGTGTATGCCCCTTACGAATAGGAAAATCTGAAAGAGAAAGAAAGAAGGAGCTAAGTTTATTTTCTTCTAGATGATTCACCATCAGTGTAGAACTGAGTGTGTGGAAAGAGGCTAGGATTACTATAGAAACAGAAAGAGTGCAGGATAAGCACCTCACACAACAATCCTCAGGGTTTTTGCTTTCTTGACTTTTTTTGGCATAAGTTCTAAAACCGTGGTCAACTAGAGTATGACCATCCCTCCAAGGGGAGAGAAGGCTTAACATCACAGAGTGGATCGATCTGCGTACATCCCAAGCCCCACTGGTTCCATCAAACACCATCAGGGTTACCTGGAGGAAGAGAGAAGCCAGAGGCCAGTCAATGCCAGTTGTCCAAGATAGATAGCCAGGGGGTTACGCGCAGAATTGTGTTCCTCATATTTGTGCGGGAGGGTGGGAGGCAGGCTCCACCTGCACTCCCCTCCCAGAGAGTGGCAGCATTTTCATTTTATGCCATTAAGTTTAATATTGTGATGGAAGAGGAAGTGCTTAAAAATAATTATAAGTTTATGAAATTTAAGCAAAAGTAAACAATTTGTTTAATAAAATCCTGACCAGAGAAAGAAGAGAAAAAATTAGCAATAGCAGCTCAAGGATGTATTAAAGTTATATTCACCTAAAGGAAAATTATACATGGAGTTCCTGTTGTGATTCAGCAGAAACGAATCTGACCAGCTTCCATGAGGACGCGCGTTTGATCCCTGGCCTTGCTCAGTAGGTTAAGGATCTGGCGTTGCCGTGAGTTGTGGTGTAGGTTGCAGATGAAGCTCGGATCTTGCTGTGGTGTAGGCCAGTGGCTACAGCTCCTATTAGACCCCCTAACCTGGGAAATATGCTGCGGGTGTGGCCCTAAAAAGATTTTTTTTAAATTACTTATTTCTTATATTTGAAATTGGGTGTACTTTCAATGTGGTGAGTTTAACCATAAGAGTGAACGATTTCCATCTCTAATGAGCTTCCTGGGTCCCCAAAGCCAATGATAAGTTCTAAAACACTACTTTCATACCCAAAGTTCCTCTGAAATTCAAGGATTATCGTCTTTCTTTTCTAAACTTTTACTGAAATGAGAGTAAAAGTGAAGAGAGTTGAATAAATTTATAATAGCACTGAGAACAAGAGAGGAGACATCAGAACATGAGATTTTTGATTGCTTTCTTGAAGATACAGAAATACGACTGCTTTGAAAGACAGCAGTAGTTAAGAATATGCTCGGTTAAGGCTGCAGTAAAGGTGAGAAATGTTGATTGTCCTCAGTGAAACCAGTGAACTTCCAAGCCCAAAGTCAGAAAGTATAGAATGTAGGTAAGAGTCAAGGGGCAGAAACCCATGGGGTAGGTGATTAATTAAAAATTGTCTAGGAGTTCCCATTGTGGCTCAGCGGTAATGAACCATACTAGTACCCATGAGGATGCAGGTTCAATCCCTGGCCTCACTCAGTGGTTTCAGGATCTGGTATTGCTGTGAGCTGTGATGTAGGTCGAAGATGTGGTTGGCATCTGGCTTTGTGGCGGCTGTGGTGTAGGCCAGCAGTTGCAACTCCAGTTCAGCCTCTAGTCTGGGAACTTCCATGTGCCACAGGTACAGCCTTAAAAAGACAAAAAAAAAAGGTTGACCATAGATGGGTCGGTTCCTCCATTCATCGTGTCAAGAGACTAGCAACGGTAGCCTTAATCCTCATAACAGAATGGGAAGTTTATCCTCCAAAGCAAGTAAGCTCCCTGCCCTGGGAAAGCTGGGACTCCAAATATTGACACCTCAAAAGAAAGGCGGTCCATAAGTGTCACCAAGGAGATGATCTTCCCGCCTATACTGTCTGTCTGTACACCCTAGAGCAGAATTTCTCACCGTCAACACTGTTGATGTTTTAGGCTGGATTCCTCCATGTTGTGGGGGCTGTCTTTGCAAGGTGGGATGTTGAGCAGTATCCTTGTTCTCTACCCTTGTAACAAGGGAGTGACCCTATTTGTGACAACAAAAAATGTGTTCCGGCATTGCCAAATATTAGGGGAGGGGGACAAAATCATCCTCAGTTGAGAACAGCTGCCCCCAAATGAAATCTAGAGATAAGCCCCACCCACAAACACAAGACTGGGAGTTGGAATTGAAGGGAGACAGCAGTTGGGGAAAAATATCTGTATTCCTTCTTCGTAAGTATGAATGGACAACCAAGATCATCTGATATTTGAGGGAAATCAAGTTCAAAGAAAAAGGCAGATAATTAGATGTAATCATTGACCCTAGGATAAACAGGTATTTATTATCCAAAAACAAGAAGAAAACCTTTCAAAAAACACATCCTCAGAAAACGTTGACGGTAATGGAGCTGCAACATTTTTTGAAAGATTTTTTTTTAAATGTCCATCAGAGAATAAGGAAGAGTTTATGGAAATGAAGATAGGATCCCTCCCCTCCAAAAAATGTACCCCCTTATAGAAGCTCTAAAAATTAAATTCAAAGGAAATACACTGAGACTAAAACAAAAATATCCAAAATAGAAAATATAAAAGGAATTAAGAAACATCAGGGATAAACTCAAAAGTTTAACATCTGTTTAACAGGAGTTCTGGATAAAAAGAAAACTGAATGGAGAGAATCAAAAGGAGGAGGAAAGGATTTCCCAAAGCTTGAGAAAGTTGCTAGTCTTCAAAGTGAAAGCAAAAACCATTTTTCGACACATTTTAGAAAATACAGATGAGGGAGTTCCCATCATGGCTCAAGGGTAACCAACCTGACTAGGATCCATGAGGATGTGGGTTCGATCCCTGGCCTTGCTCATTGTGTTAAAGGATCCAGCGTTGCTGTGAGCTGTGGTGTGGGTTGTAGGCATGGCGTGGATCTGGCATTGCTGTGGCCATAGTGTAGGCTGGCAGCTGCAGCTCCAGTCCGACCTAGTTGGGGACATTCACATGCCACAAATGTGGACCTAAAAAGCAAAAAAAAAAAAAGCTTCAAAAGGGAAGGGAGGTCAGTGCTTATTTATAAATGAACAGTGATCAGAATAGTAGAGTCCTAATGAGCATGATAGCTAGAAAGAGAGCAATGGTCCAAATTCCAAGGGATATGATTTTTTTAACATAAAATTCTGTGGCCAGCACAACTGTCAGTTTGTTTGTTTTTTTCCTACATACCCTTTCTGAAAGTGTTACTGAGGGTGTACAGTAGAAAAAGGAAACTGGTGTCTGCAAAAGAAAAGGCAGGAGAGCCAAGAAAGAGTGGAATTAAGTCAGAAGTGAAACGAAAAGATATTTCAGAGTGAAAGCTGTTCAGTCAAAACTGGAAATGAAGTCTAAAGTCTCTGCAAGAGTTTTTCGAGAAGAAAGTGAGTTCCACTCAACCAATAATGAAGAAGTTGGGAGTTCAAAGGGCATTTTTAACACGTTTTGCCATTCACTGGCAAGGACTCCTTTGCCATCAATACAGTACGGTGACAAAATGTTTCTCAGAAGGGCAAGTGAATGCATAACGTGGGTCTAGGGGAAACAGTTGTGGATTCTAGGATTAAATTCATCTGCAAGTTTTATAATGTCTTGGTCTATGTGGGCTTCTGTAATGAAATACCACATACTGGGTAGTTTATGAAAAAACAGAAATTTCTTCTATCTGGAATCTAATATATAGCACAAATGAACCTTTCCACAGAAAAGAAACTCATGGACTTGTAGAACAGAGTTGCTTTTGCCAAGGGGCGGGGGAGGGAATGGGATGGACTAGGAGCTTGGGGTTAATAGATGCAAACTATGGCATTTAGAGTGGATAAGCAATGAGATCCTGCTGTATAGCACAGGGAACTATCTCTAGTCACTTGTGATGGAGCATGATGGAGGGTAATGTGAGAAAAAGAAAAAAAAAATATATATATATACATACATATATTTATATTGACTGGGTCACTTTGCTGTACAATAGAAATTCATAGAACACTGTAAATCAACTATAAAAATCATCAAAAAAATAAAAATAAATAAATTTTAAAAACCCAGAAATTTCTTTCTAACAGTTCTGGAGGCCAGAAGGACAAGATCAAGGTGCACACGTGGTCATGTTCTCTGGAGGGCCCTGATTCCAACTCATAGCTGGGATCTTCCTGTTGCATGCTTACATGGTGGAAGGGGTTAAAGATGTCTCCACAGCCTCTTTTATGTAGGCACTAATCCCAGTCTGTAACAAGGGCTGTGCTCTCATGACTTAAGCACCTCCCAAAGACCCCACCTCCTAATACCAACATCGTTGAGGGAAGAGTTAGGACTGGACATAAGAATTCAAAGGGGAAAAAACATTCAGACCATAGCATATTCTATAAGAATTATAAAACACAGAGGTTTAAAAATGGATTTAAAGTGTTAAGAAAATGAAATGGCACGACAACGCACAAAAGCAACAAGTAAGAAGGAAAGCTAATAAGAATTTCCATGTTGACAGATGGGAAAACAGTTACTATTTATTGAGTAATTATGACTTTAGTTTTAACCACTTTGGAAGTGCTTTTCAGTCATTATCAGCTTAACCCTCACAATGATATTATGAGGTGGTTATAATTATCCTAATTTTACTTATAAAGAGATTAATGTAACTTGTCCCAGGTCTCAAAACTGTAAGTAGCAGAATCAACCTTCTCAATTAGACCTACTTGTAACTATTATAAATTCTGGGCTTTCTTTTCTCCATTCCACCCATATGAGGAATGTCTAGACCTAATTAGCACAGGAGAGTTATCAATTGACAGCTTAAGGACAGAATAGTCATCTCAGACACTTCTTGAAGACATGAAGCCCCATAGTTGGCTTATGCCAAGCTATCCTCGGAAATGAAATATTTCGCTACCTTTGTACACAACAATAAAAGGTCATTTACAATGTTTATCCATATACGTCAAGAACAACTTAGTAAAATCAGAGAAATCCTTAAAACCAATTAAAATGATCAGTGGACTAGATGCACTGTTTTACTAAGACTGACTAAGAGGACTGTGAAAATATTATTATAAAGAAAGTCATGAAGTCTATCAACAAGAACGTATTTCATCCTCTAAGAATATTAGATCGAGCAGACATCTCAAAAGCTTTTCAAAAAGGAAAATTTAAGAAAAAGTAAGGGAAGAACAGCAAATAATCCAAACTTAAAATAGACTAAAGGTTTAGAAATGGCCAAAAGCCTATTAAAAAAATGATCAACATCATTAGTTATTAGGGAAATGCAAATCAAATCATAATGAGATATTACTTCACACAAAATAGGATGGATATTATCAAAAAATGAAGACAATAACAAGCGTAAAAGGTAAGATTAGTGGTTGCCTAGGGCTAGAGGGAATAGGAAATGGTAAGTGAGAGCTAATGAGTATAGGGTATCTTTTGGGGATGATGAAATAGATCTAAAATTAGATAGTGCACAATTCTATGAAGGTACACAAAAAGGTTTAAATGGATGAATTTTATGTTATAAGAATTACACATTAATAAGGCTGTCTTATAAAGAAGTAAGGGATGCTTGAGCAGCCCTTCATGATAAAACTCTAAGTAAACAGGAATAAGGGAGCACTTCTTCAACTTGACCAAGAATGTCTACAAAAACCCTGCAACCAGCATCATACTTAAGGTGAGAAACTTGAGGCTTTCACATTATGACCAGGAACAAAGCAGACTTATACCTTCTCACCACTCCTTTTCAACACCATAGTGAAAGTTCTAACTAATGCAATAAGAAAGGATATGCTGACTGGGAAGGAAGAAACAAAACTATCTTTGTTCACAGAAGACATGATTGTCTATTTAGCAAATGTGAAAGGATTGACAAAAAAAAATACCTTTAACTAATATGTGATTATAGTAAGGCTGCAGGACACAAGATTAAATATATCAGTCAGTTGTTTTCCTATATAACAGCAATGAAAAACTGGAATTTGAAAACAAAAACACGATAAAATTCATATTAGCACCCCCAAAATAAAATGCAAATGTATTAATCTAACAAAATATGTATAAGCTCTAGATGGAAAAAACTATAAAATTTCGATGAACAAAATCAAAAAAGAAATAAATAAATGGGGAGATAGTCCATGTTCATGGATAGAAAGACTTAACAGTGTCAAGATGCCAACTTGATCTATAGATTTAACGCAATACAAATCAAAATCTCAGCAAGTTACTTAAAAAAACTGATTGCAAAGTTTATATGGAGAGATATAAGACCCAGAGCAGCCAACATAATATTGAAAAACAAAGTTCTAAAACTTCCCAGCTTCAAGACACTGTAAGTCTACAGTAATCAAGACAGTGTGATACTGGCAAAAGAACAAACAACTAGATTAGCAGAACAGAACAGCAAGCCCAGAAATAGATTCCCATAAATATAGTCAACGGATCTTTGACCGAAGAACAAAGGCAATACAATGGAGCAAAGCATGCTAGAACAACTAGAAATACACATGCAAAAAACAAACAAAAAAAAATGAATCTAGACACAGACCTCACACTCTTCATAAAAATTAACTCAAAGTGGATCACAGCTCTAAATGTAAACCAACAAAGACAAAAAACCCTACAAAACTCCTAGGGGATTACATAGGCAAAAACCTAGATGGCCTTGGATTTGGCAGTGAATTTTGAGACACAACACCAAAGGTATGATCTATGAAATAAGGAATTCTTGTTATACTTCATTAAATTAAATTTTCTGCTCCATGAAAGACACTATCAAGAGAACAAAAAGACAATCATAGGATACTTGAAACTATCTGGCAAAAGACACATATGATAAAGGACTATTATCTAAAATACACAAAAAAAAGAAAACCTCTTAAAACTCAACAGTAAGAAAGCAAACAAGCTGATCAAAATAGTATGGTGTTGGCATAAAAACACATAAATCAGTGAAATGGAATAGAAAGTCCAGAAATAAACTCACAGATGTATGTCAATGAAATTACTACGAGGAAGGCAAGAATACGAAATGCGGAAAGAACAGTCTCTTCAACAAATGGTGTAGGGAAAATTTTACGCTCATATGCAAGACAATAAAACTGGACCAGTATCTTATATCATACACAAAGTAATCTTACATCATAACTCAAAATGGATTAAAGACTTGAATGCAATACCTGAAACCATGGAACTCCTAGAAAACATAGGTAGTAAACCCCTTGACATTGATCTTGGCAAAAATTTCTTGGACTGACTCTAAAGGCAAGGTCAATAAAAGCAAAAATAAACTGGGACTACATTAAAGTAAAAGATTTCTGCACAGCAAAGGAAACAATCAACAACCAGAAAGGCTACCTATGGTTGGGAGAAAATATTTGCAAATCAAGTATCTGATAAGTGATTAATATTAAAAATACCTAAAGAAGTTGTACAGCTTAATAAAAAAATCTGATTAAGAAATGGGTAGATGATACGAATAGACATTTTTCCAAGGAAAGCATACAGATGGCCAACAGGCATATGACGCTCAACATCACTAATCATCAGGGAAATGCGAGTCAAAACCACGATGAAATATCACCTCGTGCCTGTTAGAAGGGCTGTTACCAAAAATTCAAAAAAATAACAAGTGTTGGTAAGGATGTGGAGAAAAGGAGATACTTGCACACTGTTGAGGGGAATGTAAATTGGCGCAGCCACAAATGTTTCCTTCGTGTTAGTTTTATGAAACAAAATATTGAGCAGAGTAAACTATTAGACTGAAGTTGAGTAACTCTTGCTTTCTTTCTCCTCATTACCCCTAAAATGTTCCCAGCAGAATTCGTAAAGTTTACTAATTACAAGGACAGGAAAAAGAAAGAAAGCTTTTCTCTTCTATGGTGGCCCTATAAATAATATAGTTACAGAAGAGCAAAAGGGCCACAGGACACCTGGGAATTCTAAAATTTCTACATGCATCCTTTGTAGCAAAATTAATAATATCATAGTGCAGGTAATGCAATCAAAAGAAATATTTTCTCCACACTGCTTACACTCTTTCACTCCCAACAAAAACAAAAACGCTCACACACATGCATTCAAAACAAATTTTATATGGATGGAAAAATTAGTCGTTCAAGTATTTTTTTTTAAAAAAGTCATTGCAATATTATTTTATTAAGGTTGGAAGATGATGAGCAAATATTTGTTCAAAGAACATTTAAGCAGTGTAGTTTACCAAAGAGTCTCACCGCAGAGCAGTTTTATGCATGCAGCACAGCTGGAAGTAAAAATCCACACAAAAGAGAAAAAACAAACCACTGAGTTATTAAGCTGAGACAGTAGAGTAGCAATGAAACTGGTCTTTTTTTTTTTCCACATAAAGATACCATTTGGTTGAATAAACAGTGCATTCTTTGCATTTAAGTAAACTTAATTTTAAACAGCAGAGGGAAGAGGAGAGATGAAACTAAACTAAACATAAAACAAAACCAGAGATCATTAGGAGAGGGACTTCAAACCAAATTTTTATTTAATTAAAACAACACCCGACAACAGAAATCTGGGAAGAAAGTTGATGCAAGAAACAAATTCTTTTTTTTTTTTTCAAATCTAATTGATTTAGGTGAATGGCATCCAACGATCTGTATCAGTGGCAGAGAGCGTCATTTGCCCCAGTGGGATAAGAAGGCAGGGGAGTTTTACTGCTTAGGAGATGTGGTGCTTACTTACAGCAAGCCTGAAAACAATGTGTGCTTCCCATCTAACTCATAACCAGAACCCAGGAGGTTACAAAAACAAATGTCACATTCTTCCAAGTCTAAACAAATTCCTTTTAAGTGTCATCAGCCATATGAAATGCACCTCTGTTCCCTTCTGTACAGGGAGAAGGAAGATTATAGAAAGAACTCCTCTGTGGAGTGAGAGACTTCCCTGCATACTTTAGAAATCCCTGGCTGCCTCAAGGGACACCCATTATCCTAATCTCTCGCCCAAGTCTCCACTGCTTCTCCAGTTCTGGCCGAAAGGCAAAGCTTCTCCAACATGCTCTTATCATTGGATTAATTTTCATTCACTCAGTCTTTGTTGATTCATCACCTTCTTTAGCACAGAATGCAAGCACTAACCAGAGCAAACAAACTACCATCACAACCTGCCTCATTTACTTTAAGGAAATGGAACTCACAGAAGCTAAAAAGTGGGGGATAAACAGGAAACAAACTTGACCAACTTGAAGCTGGAGGTGACAGCCCCAATCCCTATAGCATTGAGAGGCTAGGGTTGGCCCAAGAAAAGAAATGATCAGATTTATCTTCTTTATCTTTGGCTGTAAGTATTCCTCCCCCAGTACTGAAGATTGGCCAGAGCAAAATTTGATGGCTTTAGGAGATGGAGAATTTTTTCGGCAACAGAAAGCCAGGGCCTAAAGAATGGAGGGATTTATGAGGATTTATTTTGAGAGACTTAATGATTCCCCTTTGGTCTCCATCTACCTTTCTCTTTTGCTTACGTAACGCTGAAAGAGGGGAAGGGAAATAAGGATTTATGAAATGAACTAATGTGATTTTCTTCTTTAAGAAATACAGACATAGTGGAAGGTCTAGTCATTTGAACAAACTTTCTTGCTGAAAATAAACAGAAACGAGTTCAGAATATCAAAAAAAATTACAAACCTGGTTCAGAATTTATTTGAGAGCATCAGAGAGCTAACATGTTCGTGAAGAATTACCATGCCAAGATATGAGGATGGCGGATAAAGACCCAGAAGGTAAACTCAACATTGAGAAACATTTTCTTTGGGGTGCATTTGCTGAAAATGAAGGGGGTGGCATCAAGGCTAAGTAGCATTTTTAGTAGCCTCACCGAATTAGCAAAATAGACACTGGAATCTAGGGTCAAAATAAGTGGCCCTGGGAAACACCTGGTGCTTTGCTTAGGACCTCAAACAGTTGATCTCAGAACTAAGAACAAATTGAAATAGTCAGGTCTTGGCAGAGGATTCAGCTCAGCTTTGAATCATCATTGGATTCTTTTCCTAAAGTATCAGACTTAGTAGAGTGATGATGGCCTCACATTTCTGATGAAGACAAACTGAAATTCTCTGTTGGGAAGGAGAACCTCATACTAGTCTTCAAATTATTTTTATAAACTGCTTTGAAAATACATTGTCTAACGCATAGTGAAAACTAACCAAGTGTACAAGGACACAAGATTCCATGAAAGAAAGGCAGCAGGAAAAAAAAAAAGAAAAGACAGATGATAGAAATAGATGTTAGAGGTACCCTAATCAGATTTTAAATACTACTCCTTACTATGTTTCAGAAGATAGAGTAATCAGCATATCCTGATTTGCCTGAGACTTTTTCAGTTTGAGTATTGAAAGTCCTGTGTCCCAGGATACCTCTCATCCCTGACAAAATGAGGGCCTGCCACCCTAGAAAAGACAATATTCAAAAACTGAGTGAAAGAACTTGAAACTATTTTAAAAATGTAAGTTTTACAAATTAAAACTACAATAACTGAAATTAAGAATTCAACAAATGGGGAGTTCCCATCGTGGCTCAGTGGCTAACGAATCCAACTAGGAACCATGAGGTTGCGGGTTCGACCCCTGGCCTTGCTCAGTGGGTTCAGGATCCGGCGTTGCTGTGAGCTGTGGTGTAGGTTGCAGATGCGCCTCGGATCCCGCGTTGCTGTGGCTGTGGCAAAGGCCGGCAGCTACAGCTCCTGTTAGACCCCTAGCCTGGGAACTTCCACGTTCCGCGGGTGCGGCCCTAGATAAGGCAAAAAGACCAAAAAAAAAAGGGAATTCGACACATGGGATTAATAGCACAATAAACCTACTGAAAGAGAAAAATAATAAACTAAAATTCAGGTAGAAAAGGAGTTCCTATTGTGGGAACCCAACATAGTGTATGTGAGGATGTGGGTTTGATCCTTGGCCTTGCTCAGTGGATTAAGGATCTGGTGTGTAGGTCAGAGATGTGGCTCAGATCTGGCATTGCTATGGCAGTGGCATAGGCCACATTTGACCCCTAGCTTGGGGTACCATATTCCACAGGTACAGCCTGAAAAGAAAAAAAAATCAGTCAGAAGAAATATCTAGAAAGAAAGAAATATCCAGAAGGAGGACAGGGAGAAGGACAATACAAAAGGGAGAGTGAGGAGTATAGAAAACAGAGAAGGGGCCTAAAATACGTGTCATTTGATTTCCAAAAGAAGAGAGACAAAGTGGGTAAAAATCAATATTTTAAATGAGGATGATTGAAAATATTTTCAGACTGAGGAAAGACTTAAAGCCATAAATTCAAAAAGCGCTATGAGCCACAAACAGGGTAAACTCTTAGGCCCATCATAGTAAAAGTGCTAAAAACTAAGGGAAAAGAAAAGTTTTAAAGCTGTCAGAGGAAAGTGACAGGTGATTCACTGTCAGTAGTGACACTGACATCTAGCTTTTGAACAGGAACAATATCCAGAAAACAATGGCAATATATCTCTGAGGTAACAGAGAATGCTCTTCAGGATATAGGACAATCTCAAACACCTAAATAGGAATCTCTAAAAAAATACTTCAAAACGATAAAGAACAGCAAAGGAAGCAAATTAATCGACCTGTAACTATGCCTAGAACAGGATGAAGAAACAAAGGATACTACAGACAGAAAATTCCATGTGAGTAAGAAAACAAACACTTCACAACCAGCAGAGCCAGCACCAGCGTACATGCTGGAGCAGCATCACAGGAAGCCTGAAAAAGTAAATAAAACAGGAAAGTGCATCTTGATGTTAAAAGAGATGACTAAGGACATGACTAAGGACTAAACTGTGTCACCACCTCCTTTAAAAAAAATGAGTTTGACTGGGAATGGAGAAATATTTAGAACAGATTTGAGACCCAGAAGATTTCTCTGAGATGTGTGTAATTAAAAGAAAGGGAAAAGAGTGCAGGACCAGAGGCCACAGAGGGAGTTGATGTAGAAGTGGTGGTAGTACTTAGTGGTCAAGGGAAACTAAGGGCTTCCAGAAAAAAATCACAAATTCGGAATGTACACAACTTTTTTCCCTTCTCCCCCGATGAAGAAAAGGAAGGTATTATTAAAAAACAAACAAAAAACTGCATGTTATTATGCTAAAAGAAAAGCGTATTCTTGAACTAATAAATCAATTAAGCCACCGAAACCTATCATGTCTTTCTACAATTGTTTATCCAGAAAAAAAATAGACATTCCAAAGGAACAAAAAACAGCAAATAGCTTCCACACGAGTTCATAATAGGAGAAAACAGAAGAATCAAATATTTCAGCTGGTGAAAATTTTCACCATGAAACAACCATAAAATACCATATTCCAAACTGAAATAAATATATGTAAACAAGAATATATATATACTTTTTACCAGTTATAATGGGAAAATTGTAAAAACAAAAAGCAAAAAGATATAAAAACATGATCATATGAGGCAGGAGCTGACAGAACTCAGGAAGAAACTTTTTTTAAAAAAGACAAAATCCTCTAGAAAATAAAAATATAATTAGAAGATGTCAAAGGGAGAATAGATTCAATTGAAAATATAATAATAAAATTGAGGAGAGAAATAAAAACAACCAAGAAAAATAATAAAATAAAGTCAGAGGTAAACAGGATCAGAGTGAAAAAAAATGGATATTAAAAAGACAGGCAAAAAAAGATCAAACACACAAATAATTGGAGTCTTGTAGGATGGAGGTTGGGGGGTGGGGTGGGGTAGGGAGTTGTATAAAACAATGGAACTGGTTATGTATTTTAAACTATTATAAATAAAATTTCCTGAAATAAAAGAATCTGAATCCACATTCTGAATGAGCCCATTATATACCTGGAGAAAATCAGCCTCAGCTGATTAGATTATCAGAATTATCAGAATTAAAAGAGAAAAGTGTTTCTGTATCTGTAGGGGAAAAAAGTTCATAAAGGAAAGGCATACAGGCCAGCAAAAGACATCACCAGAGAAATAAACAAGGCAAGACAGCAATAGTGCAAATATTTCAAAGGACTTGAGAAAAAAAACTATGAATGGTGAACTTTATATTCTGCCAAACTTTTCTTAAATATCAAGGCTATTTTATAGCTACACAATCTTAGGAAACACTCTACAGGAAATATTGGCTTAAGTGGTAAATGAATTATGGATCTAAGACTAAAACAAAAATGGGACAGAGAAGGAAAGATAGTATGTAAATGTCAAACATTAAAACAAAGTACAAGCAACCGAAATAAATGGAAAAATAAGGCAGAAAAAAGAGGAAAGTAGAAAACATCTATTTTATTATCGCATAGAAAATACATGGGAGTGAGAGAATATCTTCTAAAACAAACTAAATAGAAGACTGAAAATCCTAAGTTACAAGGACATTATATAATATAATAGTAATACAATAAACAATAGAACAAAAATACAAACTTTTCTAACTCTGAAATATAAAATGGAGCAAAGTAAACAGATAAAACAAAGAGAAAAACAGTAAATGTAGTAAAATACACACAATAAATATAACACCAAAGAAATGGCATACCAGAAATATCAATGAATATAAAGGGACGTAAAGCACCCATTAAAAGGAAAGACTTTCAGATTTGTTCAAAAGACAAAATCCACTTCTTTACTAAGCGTAATAGATACACCAAAAAACAAAAGAATCTAAAAGGGATAGGTAAATATAAAACCAGGCAAATACAGAAACTATGAAATCAAAGATAGAGAACCTAAAAGCAGACAAGATCAAATTTAGACCATAAATATTAAACATGGTAAAAAAAAATATTTTATAATGCTAATGGCAATGATTCACAGTAAAGATACAACAGTTAAAAATGCTTATGCAGCAAATGATAATCTCCTTAAAAAGCAGACTACAATGATGCATAGAGAATTGAATAAAAACATATTAGTAAAAGGAGATTTGCAAATAGTATTTTCAGTCTAAGACAAGGCAAGTGGATGAAAAAATAATTTATACTATTAAAATCCTAAACAATATCATTCATAAAGTAATATTTGGGGGTATATACTGAAATATATAGGGGTATATACTATATTTTTGGAGTGAAGTTGACTTCTCCAGATTTACCATATCTCATTAGATTGCAGAGTAAATTTCAACAAGTTCTATACAAGTTCTAAGTGGGCATTGATAGCAAAATTTTAAGAACATTGGAAAATTTTTTAAGGAAATACTCCTCTTCTAATAGCTCTCGTGTAAAAAAGGAAGAAAGACTAAAATCACCAGTCTCTAAAATGTGGAATCCATTTGCATCCTGCCACGAGTGTGTGAGAAGTTGCTTCTCAACATTCACCGATTCTATTACTCTGTGTTTTGATTTTTGTCAGTTGAATCTGTAAAAATTGGCCTCTAATTGAAATTCACACATTTTTGGTTAAAGGTAAGTTGGCACATCCTCTCATATCTTTATTAACCACTTGCTTTTCTGTTAGGATTTCATCCCTAGCTTTTGCCCACTTATATTTGGAATATAACATTTCCTTAGTTTGGAAGTCAAAAGCTGTAAGGTAAGACACAATAAAATTTCTCTCCCATCCTCCATCTCCCCACTACCCAATGTCCTGCTCTCGTAAGCAACAAATTCCATTATTATGTATCCTTGCAAAAAGAATTCTTGGTGTAAAATATGGCTATGCGAACTTCCACTTTTTTCCCCCCAAATGGTAACTCACTATACACAATCTTCTGTGTTTAAAGCCAGAAATTCCAAAGACTCTGGAGGCTTTTCTCCATCCCAGCCCAAGTGGAGGTATGAAATAGACCCAATCATTTCTACCATCCAGATACAGCAAGGAAGGCTTCAATGTGGATAGCAGGAAGAAACCAGAAGGAGGTCTGTTTCTAAAAAGTGGTTTTCCTAAGACTCTGCCCTATTTCTTTCCACCAGAAACCACAGGGATAAACAGCCCCTCCCAAAGTGCTTAGGAAAAAAAAAAACACGGCCTTGACCTGAGGGCAGAGAGTCCTAGACAGGAAGAGGACGAAGGCTGGTCTCCAGACAGGTGAGAAGGCAGCTAGCACGGTCTGGATGACAGCGCACGGGAAGAAGGGTTCTGACTCACGAAGGCCGTCGTCAGCCATCCCGGCACTGATGACCCAGGAGGGATTAGGGATTAAACAAGATCTTACCCGCACTCTTGCGTATTGTAATCAGCTATGTGCAGATCCGAATTAATGAGGAGGTGGATTTCTATGCACCCACCTATAGGATCCTGGGATTCTGCTCAACTTAGCTCCTCTTGTTTTCCCATCTTCCTGACCGAAGAACTTCATCAGTTGGTGGAAGACCAGAATCTGCAAGCTAATGATCCAAACTGACCCTCCAGTTGTGCTGGAATGCCTCACTGGGGCCACCTTCCCATCAGTTCATTCTTTCGTCCTTTAAGCGTTGATCAGTATTAAGCACCTGCTACCATCCAGGAAACGCGGTAGAAGCTGATGGCATGGCGAGTGATGCAGACAGTCTCTACCCTCCAGGAAGCCCATCTGTTGTGGGTCAGAGACACAAATGAAATCAAACCATGAGGAGTTCCCGTGGTGGCTCACCGGTAGCGAACCTGACTAGGATCCATGAGGATACATGTTTGATCCCTGGCCTCACTCAGTGGGTTAAGGATCCAGCATTGCCATAAGCTGTGTTGCAGGCTGGATGTGTGGCCCTATTGCTGTGGCCTCCATATGCCATGGGTGTCCAAAAGAACAAAAAAAAAAAAAAAAAAAAAAAAAAAAAAGAGAGAGAGAGAGAAAGAAGAGAGCAAACCATGAAAATTCAGTACCAAAAGTTCTGTGATAAAAATATGAACTGAGTGCTTACAGAGAAAGGAGTCACCTATTCTGCCTGAAGTTGTCAGGAAGATTCCCAGAGGAAATGAAACATGAACTAGGTCTTAAAAGGAGACTTATAGGAGTTGTTTAGGCAGAGCACCAGGGAAAGGAGAAGGAGGAGGAGGAGAAGGAGAAGAAGAAGAAATAAGAAGGAGGAGGAGAAGGAGACCATAGAAGACCTTTCTTCCTGGGCAGGAAAAGAGTGCGCATAAATGCAGAGTTGTATCTTCGTGTTGCTTCTGCAGGGAAGACTCAGGAGTTCACTGTAGCTGAGGCAATAGTGCATGGTGAGAGGAGAAGTTTCGAGAAAAGAGGTAGAAAAAGGCCCAAATTCCTAAAGCATCTGGGAAACCAGCAAGACCCAGCCCAGAGGGAATGCATGAGATGAACTAGTGGCCCAGTACCCACCTGAGAAGGAAATGTAATCAACCACAGAGAACACTGCTGAGGCCACTTGGGATGCAGACTTCTGGGAGGCAGTGTCCAGCTAGGAAGTGCCTGGAACAGGATTTTGCAGGTCGTCCAACTTTACACATCAGTGCTGAGCAGGAACTACCCCTCCCGTCCTGACCCTACACCAGTGGTTCTCAATCAAGGCTGGGTGGGTGCAAAATGTCCCAACTCGGGAAACTAGGTATTTAGTAGGTAGAGGCCAGGGGTGCTGCTAAACATCCTGCAACGCACAGTACATGCCTCTGCAGACAGAACTGTCCCATCCAAATGTCAATCATGCCGATTGAGAAACCTGCCCTAAACATAATAGGAATATTTTAGCCACATATGGCCCTCACATTAGAGGCACTACCACATAATGGTTACATCCCTTTTCAAATCCAAAATATACAGCCTAATTATGTGTATCAGCTGATGTACATCTTCTTCCATCTTCCTATCTTCTCCTCCTCCTCTGCCCTGAACTTTAACTTCCTGAACTACTATTTCATCTGCTAACCACGTGCTTCCACGATCCAGTATCTTCTCTTCAGTTCTTGGCTTCCTGCCCCTCTACATCCCTAATAATACCTTGCGTTATACTGTCTGCACGGTGCTTAGCACGCTCCCACCTGCATTTGTTACTTTCATCCTCACAACAGTCCTGGGAAGATAAGATAAGGCATCAGCAGCACATTTTGCTGGTGAGGAACTCGGATCACAGGACAAGCAGATGCCTCGGTCAGACCTCCAACCTGGACGGACTCTGGAGTTAATACCCTCTCACTCATCCACCCATTAGAGCAAGTTGCCTTCAAAAAAAAATGTTTTTTGTCTGCGCAGAAGTTCCATGCCAGGGATTGAACTTGTGCCACAGCAGTGACCTGAACCATGATAGCGACAACTCTGGATCATTAACCTGCTGAGCCACCAGGGAACTCCTCAAACTTTTAAATTGGGGGTTAAAAACTGCCATAAACGTCTGAGCAGTGCATAAGTAATTTTAATATTTAATGTATCTGTGTGTTCAATGATACTTCACTTACACAGTGAGATTTTTGCTGCATGTCACATCCTTTTAAGGATGGTTACAGGTGAGAGTGACTATCACCTTCGACTTTTTCCTTGGGCTTAATGGCTCAATGCTTTCTGAATAAACACAGTTATGCGTAGGATACCGTAGGAGTATCTTTCCAGCCCCAGCCACCTTCCTGCTTGTGCTCCCCTGCTCCCTTCAGATCTGCGTGGTTCAGGGGGACCTGGTGGTAGCCACGTTTGACTCCCTCTGGTGCTGGCCATGAGTTCAGGGCCGTAGACTGAAGCAAACTGGGCCAGAGGCCCTTCCCCGAAATTTGACATGGAGACCACGAGCAGCCTTTAGCCTCTCCCGAGACAGCTAGAACTTAACATGTAATCTTGGGAACTATCAACTTGCATGTATTTCTAGCAGGTGGGAAAAAAAAAAAAAAACTAAACATGGGTATAAACAGGATAATGAAGCAGATGACCAAACATAAAAAGAAATCGGTATCTATACACACAAGCGTGAAGTTAAGATTTCCGTCCTTATACTGTGCAAAAATTAACTCAAAATGAATCATGGAATAAACATAGGTGCTAAAATTCTTGGAGGAAAACATATGAGTAACATACTTGAAAGTTGCTAAAAGAGTAAACTTTAAATGTTCTCACCACCAAAAAAAACCATGTAGTTATGGGGCAGGATGGAGACGATAGCTAATGCTATACTGGTAATCATTTTGCAAGATATAAATGTATGAAATCAATACATTGTACACCTTAAACTTACATCACCATAAAGCTGGGGAAAAAAATAAAAGTTAAAGAAAAGAAAAAGAAAACATACAAGCAAATCTTCATGACCTTGGGTAAATAAGCAATAACAACCTTTTAGAAATAATACCAAAAGTCCAAGCAACAAAATAAAAATAAATTGGGGAGTTCCCATCACGACTCAGTGGCTAACAAATCCGACTGGTATCCATGAGGTTGTGGGTTCGATCCCTGGCCTTGCTCAGTGGGTTAAAGATCTGGCATTGCCATGTGCTGTGGTATATAGGTCAAAGACGCGGCTCGGATACCACATATAGCTGTGGTGTAGGCCAGCGACTACAGCACATATTTGACCCCTAGCCTGGGAACCTCCATATGCTGTGGGTGCGGGCCTAAAAAGACAAAAGACTAAATAAGTAAATAAATTGGACTTCATTAAAGACTTGTGTGCTTCCAAGAACGTGGAAAAAAGTTAAAAGAATCCACAGAAGGATAGAACATATTTGCAAGTCGTATATATGGTAAGGGACTTGCATCCAGAATATATCACGAAGTCTTGTCACATGACAACAAAAAGACAACCCAATTGAAAAACAGGCAGATGATCTGAATAGCTATTTCTCCAAAGATACACACGTGAACAATAAGGACAGGAGGAGATAAGCAATACCGTTAGTCATCAGGGGCTAATTAAACCACAGAAGACCACCTTACACCCACTAGTGTGGCTATAATCAGAAAAGTACATAACAAGCATTAGCAAGGATGAGGAGAAACTGGAACCGTTCCTTGTCGATTGCTGGTAGAAATGTACAAAGGTTCAGCCACTGTCTTAGTCAGTGTGGGCTGCTATAATAAAATTCTATAGTGTGAGTGGCTTCAACAAAAGACATATTTTCCACACTTCAGGCAGCTGGGAAGTCCAAGGTTAAGGTGCTGGCAGATTTGGTTCCTGGTGAGAACCCATTTCTTGGCTGGGGATGGACAGATACCTTCTGCCTGTGTCTTTACACGTGGAAAAAGAAGACACTCTGGTCTTTTTTCCCCTTCTTGTAAGGACACTAACCCCGTGCCAGGTGTCTACCCTCATGACCTCGCTAAACCTAATTACCCGTCTCCACATACTTCCTAGGCATTCACTTTGGGAGTGAGGACTTCAACTGTTGAATCTGAAAGGGATGCAAACATTTAGTCTGAAACAGCCACTGTGAAAAATGGCCTCCTTGGCCTCGCTCGGTGGGTTAAGGATCTGGCATTGTCGTGAGCTGTGGTGTAGGTTGCAGACACATCTCAGATCTGGTGTTGCTGTGGCTGTGGCGTACACTGGCAGCTGTAGCTCTGATTAGACCCCTAGCCTAGGAACTTCCACGTGCCAAGGGCGTGGTCCTAAAAAGCAAAAAAAAAAAAAGAATATAAACTGTGGCATATCCATATGATAGAATATTGGAGATCTTAGTGGAGAGGGCATTAGACAGTGGGTTACGTATGACCACGCTGGCCTCTCTCTGGGGAGACCATGAAAGTCAGCCACCGTCTTTTCCAGAACCTCAGTGTGTTCTGATGGGACAATCCAGGTCCACCACTGCCTTGCTTGAAGGTCTTTAGTCTACTTCTGTCTCTTTAGGGTAAGTGTAGCCCACAAAATTCATGGCACAGCACACGCAAGGCTCCTCACATCCGGCCCATCAATCAAGCCCCTCCCCCTACATGAAGAGGCCTCGTCTCCTGGTCTCTCTCACCCAGACCTACTGGCCATTTCCTGACCAGTCGTGTTCCTTCAAGCCACATGCTTCTACATAAGTTGTATCCTCCCAGCTCCTGAGTCACACATAGGATGGAAGCCTCTCGTTCGCGGAGATCATTGCAGTGTTATTTCTCAGGTGTACCTGCTCTGATTTTCTCATGTGGGCGTAGCCATTCTTTCTTCTAAGCTTCCATCATTCCTGTGCAAGTCTTTACTTAAACATCCATCCTATCGGATTGGCATTGTCTGTGAGAATTCTAAGCCTTCTAGATAATGAGATACTTTTTCCAAGTCTCCTTTACCGGGGACTGAGGCTGGTAGGGATTCTTGGCAAGTGGATAAAGTCCAGGGTGTGGGTCTTGAGAGAGAGCTTGGTCAGAAGAGTAGTTCCCCAGCCAGCAGGCACCCACGTGCTGAATCAAGCAGTATTCCTTGTCAACCGTGGGTGTCCATGAAGTACTAGCTAAGTATTTGGAATATCATCCTTGGCATCGGTTACCAAAATCAGCCTGAAGTAGGAAAAGCTACGTCTTTGGGCTTAGCAAAGCATCAAAAAAAAAAAAAAAAGTCAAAGTTTTAGAAACAGAAGAAGGTGAGGTCAGGAGCCAAACAGACAGAAGAAGTGAGAAGCACCAAAGCCTTGGGATCTAAATAGGGGGAATGTGACGGGGAAAAGAACGTGGGCTCGGCGTTCCCAGTTCCAGCCCCAAACATTCTCCTTACTTGCTTTGTGATCTAATTCTATAAGTTAACCTCCCTGATTTCCGTTTTCCAAATTAGTGAAACGGCAGTTTTATAACCTACTTTTCAGAAGTGCTCAAAGAACTGGAGGAATAAAATTCTCTCTTCAGTAATAAGGTAACAAAGCCATGTTAGGACATGTCTACATGGGGTCCTCGATTGTTTCAAAAAACATAGTAATCAGCTATTAAGCAGCACAAACTCACTATTAATCATTGCCCTGTATTACCTCTATATCATGTCCATACTTGGATCAATATCTTCCTCAGGGTAGAGTAACGTTAATTTGCTCTCACTCCTTTTATCCGACTAGACCCTGGGTTATTTGTGGACGGAGACTTTATCCCAACCGCCTAGTACAATGCATGCCTTTCCCAAAGGACGTGCTCCATAAAGATGATGTAAGTTCACTTACTGAATGGACCTTGGCTGAGATGGGGGAAAGAGCTTGAATAAGGTCGCAAAGGCAGTATAACATATCCAGATACAAAAGCCACAATTACATCACCTGTTCCCAGGATACTCTGGAAGGAACGGGAAGTATCTGTACTCTGCCTTTAGCTAGATCTTTAAGGATGAGTAGGAATTAGTCGAGTAAACAAGATGTGGAAAAGAATTCCAGGCAGCAGGAGCAGGATGGAGGCATGGCAATGCGAAGAGAGGCAAGCAGATAGTTTTGTGCACTTGCGGGAGTGAGGGGAGCAGAGTTAGTGGACAGGAGCGAGGCCATTAATCTTGCTGAGAACTTCGGATTTCATCCTCGGGTAAGGGAAAGCTGTGTACGGGGTTTGACAGAAAAATAAGTGATGATATCACCACGAAAAAAAAAAAAAAAACAATATGGAGCATGGATCAAAGATGCCCTGGGGGAGAAGTGGGAGACCAGTTTGAAGGTTATCGAAATAATCTTCTTGGGAGATGTTAAGAGCCTGAACAAAGCCAGAGGAGTGGGAATAAAGGAGAGACTGACTGGAAAATTCTCTGAGGTGCTTTGCCAAGGCGGGACACAGAGCTTGGCCAGTGACGGTGAAGGAAAGAGTTAAGAGCAGACATTGTCTTAACTGGTTAAGACCATCTCTTCTGAGTACTTGCTTGACATTAGAGTTGTTCTGAGATATAATTTACATACAGTAGAACACACTCTTTCCAGTGAACAGTGCTATTATTTTCTGCAAATGAGCACAGCATATACCAACCACCACAATCAATACATAGCTCAGTTCTATCACCATAGGAAATTTCCTTGAGGTTAACGAACCTGCTAGCATCCATGAGGACACAGGTTCGATCCCTAGCCTCGCTCAGTGGGTTAAGGATCCGGCGTTGCCCGGAGCTGCTGGTGTAGGTTGAAGACGAGACTCAGATCCCACGTTGCTGTGGCTCTGGTTTAGGCCGGCGGCTACAGCCTGATTGGACCCCTAGCCTGGGAACCTCCACATGCTGCAAGTGCGGCCCTAAAAAGACAAAAAAAAAAAAATTCCTTTAAGCCTCTGTGGTCAGCTCCTCTCCCTTCTCCCAGCCTTATCAGTCTTGCTTTCTGTCTCTCTGTTTTGTTCTTTCTAGAATGTCATATAAATGGAACCATGGAGTGTGTGACTATGTTTCATTTTTAAATATTTTATTGAAGTATATAGTTGATTTACAGTGTTGTGTTAAGTACGTGACTTTTGAATCTGGCTTCTTTCACACTTATCACAGTGTATTTGACACGCTTCCGTGTTGCTGCGTGTGTAAATTAGTTAACTCTTCTTATTGCTGAGGAGTAGCCTGAGGTGTGGCCATATCATTGTTTGCCTGTCCATTTACCTGTTTAAGGACTTTGGGGTGACTTACAGTTTGGGGCTATTATGAGTAAAGCCATTATCAGTGTGTATGTACAGGCTTTCATGTGACCATAAGTTTTTATTTCACTTGGCTAAGTAACTCAACGTGGGTTTGCTGAGTGGTATGGTTAAGCGCTGTGTTTAACTTCAGAAGAAACTGTCAAACTGTTTTCCAGAGCGGCTCTAGAATTTTGCATCCCCACCTGCATCGTAAAAAGATTTTAGTTCACTCTTGTCCTCTCCAAGGTTTGGAGTAAGTTTAGTTCTTTGTTTAGTTCTTTGTTTAGTTTGGAGCTGTTGTTGTTATTACTTTCAGCCATACTAATAGGTGTATGCTAGTAACTCACTGTGGTTTTAATCTTCATTTCTCTAATGTTAATGACGTTGCGTATCTTCTCATATGCTAATCAGCCAGTCATTTATTTTCTTTTGTGAAGTGTCTGTTTAAATCTCCGCTCAGTTTTTTGAGTTGTTTGTTTTTTCATTATCGAGTTTTAAGGGTTATCTGTGTATTCTGGGTACAAGGCTTGTGTCAGATATTTGCTTTGCAAATATTTCCTCCTGTCTGTGGCTTATTTTTCATTCTCTGCCTTTCAGAGGGCAGACATGTTGAGTTTTGATAGAACTCAACTTATCTTTTTATTCTTCTATGGACTGTGCTCCGGGTATCATATCTAAGAAATCTTCACCCAACTCGAGATTACAAAGATTTTTGTCCAGTGTTTTATTATGGATGTTTTATAGTTTTAGACTTTAGGTTTATGATCCAGTCTGAGTTCATTTTTATATATGATTACTGAGAGCAGGTTTTTAACTACAGTCTAGAAAACAGTAGTTTGTATTCCTAGTCCTGGTAATTTTGCTTAAAAACTAAAAAAGGAAGCACTTTGTCTCCAGACTTTCTGCAAGCAGATCAAAAGTGGAGGAGATAACGTTTGGTCAGATCCCCGATAACCAACAGATATACTTAAAAGAATTCTAGCAGATGACTGGGTTTCCTAAACATTTCATTGTTTAGAGTAAATCATCACTGAGTCTAGTTTTATCATTATAGCTTGTTTTTTATGATTCCTATAAAACCATCCTAGAATGGTATTAAGCTCAAGATGATGCTTTGGTTTCTGTGTTCGTTTTTTTTTTTTTTAAATCTCAAGCTTAAAAGTTATACTCCAGTGACCAGTTTATCTTTTGCATGTCTCCCACGCTATTCCCCGATAAATTGTTGAGAATTCATTGAAAAGCCTGACATTCCCCACAAAAATCTAATGTGGTTTGCTCCTCCAGCCCCAAACTCTTAGCTCTGGTGATACATTAATTAAGAGGGCTGCCGGTCAGTTTTATAATGAAAATGGTTGATATTTTGGGAAATAATTCTTACCACTTTAGCCAGAGAGCAAAGCTGATAGCCATGAAGGGCTTATCTGCGTGGGTCAACCGTAACATCGGAGGGGGTTTTGGGGTTTGCTGCTGTTGTTGTTGTTTTTAACAAGATAGAACTCCGTGCTTCCGACTAGATGAGATGACGTTTGAATTTCAGGCCAAAGTAATGTGTTTTGTATTTGGACCAGTTGAGGACTATCTAAAACGTGGGGTGGAATTTACTGGGCTGGTCCTTGCAGCTGCTTTCATGGGCATCGCCGTCAGCGGAGCCAGACTTTATAAAGGGCAGGCCGTGGGGCAGCTAGGCTTCCAGTCTAAAAGGGATAGGAGAATGCTACTGGCACCTCCAACTATGCTGGAAATAGAAATGGGGAAAACCTTATTTTGTAGCTTTCTCATGGAGAAAATTATGTGGTTGGAAGAACTCCGATGGGCCACTCTTTCCCACGCTGCCCATGGGAAAGAAAAAGTGTCCATGACAACCTGAGCCTGTGACTGCCTGGCCAGGTGGGGAGGTTCATATTTTTTCCTGGGAGGAGCATGTGCCTAAGACTCTAGGTCTTTGATAGTCCAGTCTAGCCAGTCAGCCTCTCTCCTAAATGGATGTCAAATACTCAGTTTTTAAATATAATATTAAGGGCCCCAAATTATGATTCTGTGTCGAGGTTCACATGTGGCTGGCTGGGCCCTTACCTTGAAGTTGTGGGTGACACTGATGAGACCTTGGTCTCATCGGTGTAGTAATGACAGTATGCCATTCAAAGTTGACGTGCTGGAGTTCCCGTGGCAGTGCATTGGTAATGAGCCCGACTAGTATCCATGAGCATGAGGATTTGCTCTCCGGCTTCTCTCAGTGGGCATTGCCACGAGCTCTGAATCACGTCGCAAAGGTGGCTTGGATCAGATCTGACGTCGTTGCTGTGGCTATGGTGATTCAACCCCTAGCCTGAGAATTTCCACATGCTGTGGGTGCGGCCCTAAAAAGACAAAAAAAAAAAAAAAGGAAAGTTGATGTTCAAGCTAAGCTTGTCCCTTGAGCTGCAACTATGTGGGCATTGGTTAGGAGAAATGTTGCATCTGGATCAAAGGAGGAGATCGGTTGGTTGGTTGGTTGGTTGGTTGGTTGGTTGGTTGATTTGTTGGCTGGGGCTTTGCTGATTACCTCTAGGAGGTAGGGGTGGATGCCGTAACGACTCTGCACTCATGATCTAGACCAACTGGAATGAAAAAGGAGCTTTTCACACCTTCCTCTAAATTATGGCTGAGAAGCTACTCATCTCCCCAAGCTCTGGGGATATAGGTGGAAATTGGCATTGCCCCCGTTTATAGAACAGGCAGTGCTGCAGGGCGGTGTGGCATGGAGCTGGGCTCTGGATGGCATCTTCCCAGGATCCTTGCTGAATCTCTGTGTCCCCTACAAGCCCCAGGGAGGAGGCGGGGATGACCGGTCTGATCCTCCTTCTCATCCTAGCATCACCTAAGGAAAAACGATTCCTTGAGAGGTAACAAATATCCAAAGGGGGGAGTTGAGAAGGCTGGGGAGTGAGGGCTGCACAGATCTGCCCAAGGCTGGTATTTGCTGGAACAATTCAGTAGTGGCTTCAGAACCCGGAATTCATACTAGCTTCATATCTCCAGTCTACCATATTTCCTTACTGCAGTAGAAAATTTGAAATGTTTCCTTTGATTTTAAGTTGGTTGCCTTTCCTAGAAGAAATTAGAGAAAAACGTACATGACAGTTTTAAGAATGACTCTGACCCAAGCCATTGGGTTAGAGTGTAATCTCTCTTAGAATTAGAAGCCACCTTGTATATGCTGTTTGTATTTCTTTTACTTCTGTGCGGAAATGTAAGTCATGTACAAATATTGTATTTAAACAAATCATTCCCAGGACAGGAATCTGAAAGTGTTGCCAGCCATTGGGCATCTAAACCTCAGGGGGCTGTCAAGGAGAGCGGCTACTGACAGCCACTGATGTGGACCTCAGCACAGCACACACCCTCTGAGGCTTCCTTGGCCCCGGTCTTAAAGTGGCGCCTTAATGTTCGAGCTGCTACCATCCACCCTTAACACACACACACACACACACACACACACACACACACACACACACAGCAAGCTAGGCGATTCAAGATAAATAACATGTTGTGAGTCAATAGGGATGAAAGGTACTAAAAGAACATAAAGGCGTATTAGTGAACCCACCTCCCACCCCGCACACTCAACCAGGAGACAACTGAGCACCTATTATTATTAAATAATATTGTCCTGGACAAGAGCCAGGGCGCCCAAGACTCTTTTTCTATAGCACCATTAAATGCATGAGAATAAAAAGAAGGTAATTTCCCAGCTATAATCAGGCCTTCATTACAAGCCAGCTCCGGGAGTAATTAGCCTCTTCCTCAGAATTATCTCCTCCCCTTCCATCACCCTGCCTGCTTTACATCTTGGCTATGACTTTACCCTCCAGGAAGCACAGAACCCCTGCCATCACCTCTTCCATCCAGCCCCGAGAGATCTCCGCACTTCGGTTTCTTTGCTTGTTCTAAAACAGCTGTGATTTACATCCATCTTTTTCCAACTAGTTCTCCTAGCGCCGATTACTGAAGGATCACCTTGTGCTTCTAAGCACGCGTCCAAAGCGGCATAAATCTGTAACGAGTTTGGGGAAGTGATTAGAAAGAGAAAGATGTTTAATTTGTTGCAGTAGCAATGGGGCAGCGGATAGGACGCCTGGGAGGAGGGCGTCCAGCCAGCTGCTCAGAGCGAGCCTTGTAAGAGCCGCCACCATGTAATGGGGTGCACATGTTCCAAGAGCTGGACTGCAGCGGGTGAGACATGCAAAGTGGATTTGGTCAGTTTTCCACAGTGTATAAAAACTCAGGGAAAATAACTCGGATTAACCTAATTCACTAAAAGGAAAAGAAAAAGGCGGTTGTAAAACCCAGCATTTCTGCTCATCATTTTTACTGAGTAATTGGGAACATGCAAGTAAACCCATGTGTTTCCACAGGTTTCAGAACACTTTATCCTCTGGAGCAAATCCTCCCAAGGAAGACGACCAAGAGAAGGTTTGGCTAATGCCAAGCCTCCTGGAAATGTGATGTTGGCAGGGCTTTCTGGGGAGACTGCCCAGGAATCTGGGCTTAACCCAACTCTTCTGGGGATCTCTAAGCCTGAGGGTCCCGCATGGAACTTGAACAACAGGTTGCACAAAAGACCTGTTTATCTGACCAACATGAGTGAACCTCGTCTCTGCGGGAACACGGACATAAAGAGAGAAACCCTCGGAGTTCCCGTCATGGCTCAGCAGAAACGAGCCCAACTAGCGTCCATGGGGATGCAGGTTCGATCCTTGGCCTTGCTCACTGCGTGAAGGATCTGGCGTTGCATTGCTCTGGTGTAGCAGACGCAGATGCAGCTCGGATCTCGTATTGCTGTGGCTGTGGTGTAGGCTGGCAGTTGCAGCTCTGATTCAACCTGGGAACTTTCATATGCTGCACATGAAAAAAAGGAAGGAAGGAAGGAAGGAAGGAAGCTTCTTCCAGAAGGAACTCACAGTCTTATTTGGAGACAATGTATAGAGATGTTCAGGGCAACAGAAAGCAGAATCCTAGAACTACGCACAGGCTTCTCTTGGAACACCTGGGGAAAGATCCAGACTGGCCTGAAAAAAAGTAAAAGTAAATGAGGATTTCCCATCTAAGAGACTCTTCATGGAAAATATGAACTAAACAGATAGATACCATGGGGAAGGTATTTATCATAAAGAAAAGCTTTGCGGATTTTTTTTTTTTTTTTTTTTTTGCTTTTCAGGGCTGCACCTGTGGCGGCATATAGACGTTTCCCAGGCTAGGGGTTGAATTGGAGCTGCAGGTTCTGGTCTACACCACAGCCAGAGCATCTCGGGATTCGAGCTGCATCTATGACCTCCAGCCCAGCTCGTGGCAACACCAGATCCTTAGCCCACTGAGTGAGGCCAGGGATCGAACCCGAATTCTCATGGGTAGTAGTTGGGTTCATTACCGCTGAGCCAAGATGGGAACTCTGAGGGGATTTTAATTACCCAAAGTGAGAGAGCGGGCTTTTAATGACCCACCCAAAGTGTTTTACTAGTCCCAAGTGAAAGTCCCAAGGGTCTTTTATTTCATTTTACTTTTTTTAAACTTTGAACTCTTCTTGACTTTCAACAAAATAGAAAGCAGACGCCCAATGCCTAAAGCAGCTGAAACCAGAGTGACACTGAATGAACTTCGGGTGGAGGACCCTTGCCCGCTTCTTGCAGTACCCTTTTCAGAGACTCTGGACAACTGTGGGTCAGGTAAGAACATGCAGCACTGTGGACATTTCTGTGTGGCCTGCTCTTCAGTGAAAGAAGCAGATGGAAAGCAGGGCAGCTACTCTGCAAGGACCTTTTCTGAAATGCACATCGCTAGCCTGATGGGAGGAGCCGTGGCGGGTGAGGGGTTTGATGGCGGAGATCTGCAGGCTGGGTGGTCACACACAGGCCAGGTCTCCTGGGAGGTGAAGGGGACAGGCCGGGGGACCACGCTTTCCTGCCACTTTCCATCGTGGAACTCAGAGGAGTCCTGGAACTCCATTTCTGTCCCTGGGTGTCTAGATGGTTTCAAAGGTTTATGTGTCAAGGTAGGCGAGAACATATTTTATTTAAAAGTTGGCAGGCTTGGCTTTTAACTTGCAGATATCGAGACCTAAGGTATGTGGGTCTTGCTTTGTACTGTTGTCCCGGGTCCTGCAAATATCAGAGGTGACGTGTTTTTCTTAGATCAGTGATGTCACCCTATCATGTTTTCTTTTGGGTTGTGCTTACTAACAATATTTATTTAACCTTTTATTTTAAACTTTCTATGTAGTTACAGTTTAGGTGTATCTTTTGAAGGCAGCATGTATTTCCATGTTTTTTAACCTAATCTGAAAATGTTTTTACTTTACTTGGGGAACTTATTTGGTGTAATTGTCAAATTCATCTCCACATTCTATTTCTTATGCTTACGTGCTTTTTATACCTTCTCTTCTTTGCTTTGCTGTATGTTTATCTCCCCCAAAGTTTTGAACAGTATATGTCCGATTTCAGTTCTATCTCACATTATATTTAAGTCTAAAAAAACCTTATTCCTCTATTGAAATAAAAAATGAGAAAGTGTCTTTTTAGTCCTCATTGCTGGAAAAAGAAAGTGATCCCAGTTTTCTTCCCTTCACTTCTCACTCCTTACCAATATAAAGAGAGATTTTCGGAGTTCTTGTCGTGGCTCAGTGGTTAATGAACCCGATTAGCATCCATGAGGACGTGGGTTCGATCTCTGGCCTCGCTCAGTGGGTTAAGGATCCGGCATTGCTGTGAGCTGTGGTGTAGGTCGCAGGCACGGCTTGGATCCCACGTTGCTGTGGCTGTGGTGTTGGCCGGCAGCTTCGGTTCCAACTGGACCCCTGGCCTGGGAACCTCCATGTGCTGTGGGGTATGGCCCTAAAAAGACAAAAGACCGAAAAAAAAAAGCCAGAAAGAGAGATTTTCAAACCAGATTGTTGTGATTAATTTTCTTCATTTTACAGGGTTTTTTTGGAAATTATTTTTGACATGAGAATTAGATTCTGTAAGAATATATATTTTTTCTTTCAAACTGCCATCCTTGAGATCTTAATTTCATTAAACTTTCAGTAAGGAGAGTATACTTCAAGTAATTTCTTTTTCTTTTTTACGGCCACAGCTGTGGCATATGGAAGTTCCCAGGCTAGGGGTTGAATCAGATCTGATGCTGCAGTCTACACCACAGGCATGGCAACACTGGATCCACACCACATCTGCCACCTACGCTGCAGCTTGAGGCAACACCAGATCCTAAACCCAATGAGAGAGGCCAGGGATCGAACTTGAATCTTCACCAACTACATCTGGCCTTAACCCACTGTGCTACAATGGGAACTCCCACTTCAGGAAATTTTTCATTGAAATTTTAGTTGAATATCTGTAGTTTCATATGCTATTATTGGAAGCATGTGTGTTATTGGAAGAAATAACACAAAGAGGTGCATATATGCTTTCCTTGGTTTCCCCTAATATCTTGTAAAACTTTAATACAACATCACAACCGGGATATTGACACCGATTCAATCTGCAGATCTTATCCAAATTTCCCATTTTATTTGTACTCACCCGTTTGTGTTTGTATGTGTTTATTTCTATATAATTTTATCGCATGTAAGTTCACATATCCACCATTACAGTCAAGATGCAGAGCAGTTTCCTCCCCACAAGGATCCCTCATGAGGCTCTTGATAACCACAACACCTGCCTCCTACCTCCACCCCTGTTCAGACCCTAGCCCCTGGCAAGGACCGATGTGTTCTCCATCTCTTTCACTTTTGTTTCAGGAATATCATAAGAGGAGCTCCCGTCGTGGCGCAGCGGTTAACGAATCCGACCAGGAACCGTGAGGTTGCGGGTTCGACCCCTGCCCTTGCTCAGTGGGTTAACGGTCCGGCGTTGCCGTGAGCTGTGGTGTAGGTCGCAGACGCGGCTCGGATCCCGCGTTGCTGTGGCTGCGGCGCAGGCCGGTGGCCACAGCTCCGATTAGACCCCTAGCCTGGGAACCTCCACATGCCGCGGGTGCGGCCATAAACCCGCGGCCATAAAATGACAAAAGGCAAAAAAAAAAAAAAAAGAATATCATAAGAGGAACCATACAGTGTGTTACCTTTGCAGGTCTGCTTTTTTCACTAAGCAAATTCTCTAGCGATTAATCCAAGTTGCTGTATGCACCCATAACATGTTCCTTTTTATGGCTGAGTAGTATTCCATGGTATAGATGTACCACAGTTAAACCATTCCTCCTTTGAAGGGAATCTATCTGGCTATTGCCACTTTTGAACTATTACAAATAAAATATCTACAAACATTTGGGTTCAGGTTTTGTGTGAATTAAGTTTTCACTTCTCTGGGATAAATGCCAAGAATGTAATTGCTAAGTCATATGGTAATTGCATGTTTAGTTTTATATGAAACTGTCAAATTGTTTTCCAGAGTGGCTGCACCATCTTACTGAAGCAATTTTTTTTTAAAAAGATATGAATTTATATTTTCTGGGCTCTTATTTATCCCCAAATGTCTCTCTGTTGCCTTCACACATATGATAAATTGGCTGGGAAAATGTACTTGTTTTGGAATCGTTTTTCCTTAAAACTCTATAGAATTGGTTCCAACATCATCTAATAGTCTATGTTTCAGGGAAATCTTTGTCTAAGTCAGTTTTCTTTTATTTGAAGACAACGAGTTTTTCCTGTTTGGTCACTTTGCATGATGCGTTCTTTCTCTTTGCTTTAAAAAAATCATGAGGTATATTTAAAAAACGGTCTCTTTTCAAGAATGTTACATGAAATAAGGTAAGTATTTTCTATCTCGATTTTTAGGCCTTTGTTTTAGCTTTTAAAAGTTCATCAATTACGTTTTTGATCATCAGATCTGTTATTCTGAGCTCTGCTATTCTTTGCCATATTCAGTACCTACCTTGTCATCATTTTCTTACATTTGTTCTTTCTTTTTATTCTGAAAGAGTATTACAAGTTTTTTTTTTTTTGCATCAATGACTCATTTCTGAACAGTGTCAATTCAGCGTTTGAATACCTCCAACCGGATTTAAATTTTGCTGTGTAATTTTAATTACATTTCAAACTTTCCATGTCACTCACGGCTTCCTTTTTACATCATTCTGTTGTCTTACATCTCAGGAAATCTTCCCATTAGATTTCTCTGCACCTGTTTCAAGAGGTCATAACTTCAGCTGAAGTTATTGAGAATGTTTTTTCTTCTGATTTATATAATAAATCGTTTTCAAAGGCACGTTTCCCCTTTGCATTTTCAGAGTGATGTTTCCTTTTCTCGTGCTGCAGTATTTTTAATTCCTTAGTTGAAGATTTATAATTTTTCTAAATTCACTTAAGACAAATTCACCATTTTAGCTATTTTCAAGGGTGCTGTTCAGTGGCTTTCAATACACTCACAGTGCTGTACAATCATCACCACTGTTTAATTCCAGGACATTTCCATCACCCCCAAACGAAACCCTGCACTTACAAAGTAATCATTTCCCATTTCCTCCTACTCTTGGTCCTTGGCAACCACTAACCTGTCTTCTATCTCTATGGATTTACCTACTCCGGATATTTTATATAAATAGCATCATACGCTTTGTGCTCTTTTGTTTCTTTCACTTAGCATATAGTTTGTGGGTGTTCCTTAAATTATATTTTTGGCTTTAATCACTATGCTCACCCATATAGATTAATCTGGCCACCAAGCTGGTCAAGAGGTAGCATGGCTGAGTTGTCACCTTGGTTTTTTCTTGGTAGATGAGATAAGCTCTTCTCTCTTCTCCCGCAGAAGAGAACTTAGATGGGCCAAGCTCTTACCTCACCTCCAGTGCCTGCTGGCTTTCATCAAGTGTAGTTCTTCCGGAATCAGACTGAACCACTTCTCGCCTCTGCTGGCTAATTAAAAAGACTGCATTGGAGTTCCCTTTATGGCTCAGTGGTTAACGAATCCGACTAAGAACCATGAGGTTGCAGGTTCGATCCCTGGCCTTGCTCAGTGGGTTAAGGATCCGGCGTTGCCGTGAGCTGTGGTGTAGGTTGCAGACATGACTCGGATCCCGCGTTGCTGTGGCTGTGGCGAAGGCCGGCAGCTACAGCTCCTGTTAGACCCCTAGCCTGGGAACCTCCACATGCCGCGGGTGCGGCTCTAGATAAAGGCAAAAAGACAAAAAAAAAAAAAAAAAAAAGACTGCATTATTTTCAGAAAAGTAGAATTTCTTTGACAAGTGTAAATAAATATTTAACCATAATAGTTTTGAAACTTGGCACCCCCTGGAAAGCTAGGGAGCAAAAAGATACATTTTCAAAATTTCAGTGTTCAAGATTGCTTATGTCATTGGAAGGCAGAATATCACATTGTTAAAGAACTGAGGCACCAAAATAGTGGCAGCCTGGGTTGAATATCGCTCTGTCACTGACAGGAAGACAAGTTCCTTAGCAATTGTGCACCTCGGTGCAGAGAAATAATAATACTTCCCTCGAAGTGTCATTTGGCGAATTAAATGAATTAAGCCATGGAGCTGGCTTATCGGGGAAAAAAATAGGTTGATAACTGTTAAATTAGGGCAGAAAGGGTGATAATGTCACATTTAAGCATACATTTTCAATCAAATAATGGCACAAATTATTATTCAAGTCCTATATTCTCCGTCAATCCAGAGAGTACATGGTGTTTTCAGATTTCTTTTGCATTCACTGTTCAACATATAAAGGAAGAGAGCAGTGACTCCATACTTAGAATTTCCATCTGCACAGCGCAGTTTGTTCCTGATCTTCCTCTGCTTCCAGAAATTCCTTGTCCAATATCATTTGCATTTTCTGGCAACTCGTCATGAGCACACTGCAATTTAGGCTACGACACCGCCGTGCTGGTATAGATGGAACCAGAGAAATGCATTCTTGCGGGGAATCCATCTTTGCCTAGTCCAGCTCTGCCCACCTTCCTGGAGTAGAGAGGACACAATTAAATCACCCTCCGGATGGGTGAGATTTAAGTCCCCTCTGTAGTTTGATCATGCAGCCCAGGAGAAGGGTTACTCTCCTTACATCCATTCGTCACGTTCCTTGCAGGTGTACCATTCTATAGATCAAATAATTTTTTTATCCTTCTTTTCCTTTTTAGCCAGAGTCCTCAACTTCTATCTTTGCAGGAAAGGGCATGTGATAGGGATTTATTTATTCCCAAGTTTCGACACAGTCACACTGGGTGAGAAACCCGGGCATATAATTCTGTTATAGAAAAATCATTTTCCAGGAGGAAAGTTGACAATTCTTGGAAATCTAAGGCCTTCTAAAAAGATCTATGTCTGGGGAAGCCCAGCAGGGGAGGGAGATTCAGAGGATCCACATTTTAAAGAAGAGATGAAAAGGTCAGAGAGGCCCTTGGGTTTTGCACATTGGGACCGAACCGCCCACTCACCTTGCAAGATAAAAGACTCTCTTGCTTTCAAGAAAAGTGATGGGGAAGGGGTGATTCTGCCTATTGGGGGTATTCAGAGCTAAAAATAGCACAGGTTTTTAAAAGGGTGGATGTAAGAGACAAGGACCATACAATGATCACATCCTGGCCAGTGGTCATATCACACCAATAGCCACGTGGGCTGACCATTCTGCCTTTGATTTTATATTTTATAAATGGCCAAGGCTCTAAACTACTCGGCGCCTGAATTATCTCCGCATAAAATTATCTTAGTCATAAAATTAAGGCAGATGGTGAAATAACAGAGTTACCCCTCACCCCCAAAGAAGGAAACTGTTTGCACAGAGAGCCTTACAAACAGAGCTAGCTTTTTTATTCACTGGGCTTTGCATTTTTCATAGCATGGAACTTCTCCGAGTCCGGATTCCTTCAATGTCTGGCACGTGGACCATCACCAGTGAATACTGGTTAACTATATGTGTGAGTAAATGAAATAGTTATTTTTAACTCTGCCTACCTGCAAGAATTTTGGTAAGGACCATTTGAAAAAAGATGGGCCTCGTACAAACTTAAGAGTATCCTTAAAAAATATATAAGGTGTTGTTATTATTCAAATCAATAATAACAGTAATCTATAACGGATAAGTATGTAAGCAAAAAAGTCCTTTTTCGGGTGCAACTGAAACAATGTTTCCAAATCTAAGCCCTTGATTTCCTGTGTTATAGTCGCAGAAGAAGAACAAATTTCTTCAGTTATTACTTACCCCAAATCCAGAGACTCTGAGAACGTGTTTTAGAGCAGAACAGTTCTTTACAAGGTGATAGTTTTTGATTCTCCTCAGAAGCAGCCAGCTAGAGGGCTGGACAAGGCAGATGGCAGGAGAAACAAGAGGTGAGAACTGACAAGCTGACAGCCAAGAACGGGGACTGGGAAAAAAACTATTAAAACTGCTGGATTCGAGGATCAGGTTAGGATTATGTAATCCAGGGGCAAGTCTCCCACTCTTCGACAACCCCATGAATGTCATTTTATTGCTGCCTTTTGCAACAACTGATTTTATTACTAATGATGAAGACAACTTAATTGGCGTGAGTATACGCTAGTTAAAAGAGGCAAAGGAGTGATTAGAACACACCTTTGGAATCATTTCCATTAGAAATGTTTCTTAAAATTTTGGGTGCTTTAAAGAGCAATTCTCAGCACGTGGGAGAGGAGTGATTACATAACTCTAGATCTCGTTCCCGGAGCCGGGTTTTCTCTGCCATAAAAATTGGTATTCAGTGAGTCTACTAGTCCCTTGGTCTTCCCTTCAAAGGGAGAAGTTTCCAGCTCACAGTTTGTTTGGTTTTTTTTCTTTGATTGATTGTATTGAGGTATATTTGATTTACAACATTGTGTCAATTTCTGGTGGATAGCAAAGCGATTCAGTTACACATACACACACACACACATGCACACACATATTTATATTTATGTACATCCTTTTCTGTATTCTTTTCCAGTATGGCTTGTCACAGGACATGGAATACAGTTCCCTGTGCTACATAGTAGGGCCTTGTGGCTTCTCCATCCTGCATACAATAGTTTGCATCTACTAATCACCAGCTCCCAGTCCGTCCCTTCCCCATTCTGCTCCCCCTTGGCAACCACAAGACTGCCCTCTATGTCTGTCAGTCTGTTTCTGTCTTGTAGATAAGTTCATTTGTGGCTTATTTTAGATTCCACATAGAAGTGACATCATATGATGTTTGTCTTTCTCTTTGAGTTCACTTAGTGTGATAATCTCTAGGTCCATCCATGTTGCTGCAAATGGCGTTATTTCATTCTTTTTTTTTTTTTGGCTGAGAAGTATTCCATTGTATGTACACACATATTCTTTACCTATTCCTCTGTTGATGGACATTTAGGTTGTTTCCACATCTTGGCTATTGTGACGAGTGCTGCAGTGAACACTGGGTGCATATGTCTTTTCAAATTAGAGTTTTGTCCAGTTACAGGCCAGCAGTGGGATCGCTGGATCATACAGCTTATACTTTCTTGAAGTGTAGTCCAGAAGAGTCCTGCTAGCAAATCTGAAAGTCCACTTGTGAGTTCCTACAAGTAGGTGACTCATAATTTCATAGATCCTCACCACTTAGAGCTATTTACTTATGGCTCACTAATGGAGATATTAAAGATAATAAAATGTGGTGCTCAGAGACTAAAATTACCAAGTTCCCTGAGTTTACTGAAGATACTGTCAGAAATCTTTTAAATACATGGCTGTCACACAAGATTTTGTGACTTTGCAAAGGTTCTACTGTACGTGTACCTGTAGGTTACAAAATGCCCAATTTGGGGAGAAATTTCCACTTTGTTATCAGATTTGCTGTCTCCAGTCAGTTGTAATTTTTAATTGTTGCTCTTTTTGCTTTTTTAATTATAAAGGACTCTTTAACCTCTGCTATTTGTGCATTGCGTTATGAGTTGTTTGGTTAACTAAACATGCATCAGTATTTCTGACATAAAGCTTCCAATTACTGTGCTTAACACACGCATGTATTGTGTTTCCAACATGACTCATCCCCCATTGCCAAAGCATATATAGAAAGTGCTCCCGTGTTTTGTTTTGCACAGCACCTCTGCGTTTGTGCTATTTAAACTATTGAGGTAACTATAATGACATTACTCGGCTATTTTTTAAGTTTATACAGCATAACTTCCGAATACAAAACTCTATGAGAAGCTAAAATTTTTCTCCTGTAAAGTAACTAAAAACCTTTCATATGTGTTTCTAGCATGTTCACTTATGCAGTTTAGCCCTCTCTAGTGCTTTGTTATCTCTAAGTTATTTCCTACTGAAATAGAAGGGAGAGAGGGTTATGGATCCAGCACTGTCGTTGTAGCTCAGGTCACTGCCACGGCATATGTGCCACAGGTTATATCCCTGCCCCCGGAATTTCTGCATGTAATGTGCACAGAAAGAAAAAGAAGAAGAAGAAGGGCCGTTAATAGAGCTGAGGCTGGGGGTGAGAGGATGGGGGGAAGGAGTCTGGTAAATCACTAAGACCATACTGCCCTCCAGAATGAAACATTCTGTGTGGATTCCAGATAACTAAATCACCGATGTACACAGAGCGCCATCCAAACTATTTTTCCCCAGAAGCTTATAGACAAGCTATAAACAAACACATGGGGCTCTGTTGCCTGCAAAGGGAAGCTCCCAGCTCTCCTGGCTGGTCCTTCAAACATGCAGAGGAGAGTTGACTTCTGGATCATTCTAATCAGCCCAAGGTTCTCTGCCGGCCAAAGGCATGTAGGAATTTAGGAATTTACATCCCCCACTATGCACTGTCTGTCCTCAGGACCAGACGCTCAGCTCAGCTTCCTCCCCACACTCAGGGGGGAGGCCTCTAATCCCCTCTCCTTCCTTGCAGTCTGCAGGTCAGGCCTCTCTCAGACGCCCTTGTTCCTCCCTGCAGCCCCCAGCTATGCCGCCCTGTTTTGAGTTCCTGCCTCCCAGGCTTGCCTCTTTCCACTGATATTATACACAAAACGAAATGCTTCCCACTTTAATTCGTGACCTTAGCTTCAGCCTGTAGGCTGTCTTGAACACTTTTCCTGGACAGCCCTTTGAGGGCTGTGGTCTGATCAATTTTCACAGTTGCCTGGGAGCTCTGTTTTCTGGGCAGAGCATGCCAGAATCTTCCATGGAGTGGCTGTTTCTAGCTGGGTCCGCGTGCTAAACAGGAGAGCTGCCCAGGCCTGTCGCCGATTGTCTGATGATGATAATGACAGGCAAATGCAGATGCTGATGCTGTTGAGTGAACTCTTCTGGTTTCCGTCCTCCACGTACACTTCTGTCCTCTCTCTGACTACAAGGTGCAACTGCAGTCTGCCCGTATCCCTGCTGCTTTTGAGGGAGTGATGGACAAAAAGAAGCGGAGAAACACAACCATATAGTGAACTATGATCACTTAACTTTTACTTGGGTCAAACCCTGGCTGAGTTCAGGGGCCACAGGGTAGGGAAGTGAGTGGGAGAGGTGAATGCTTTTTCTCCTTACTTTCATTAATTTTTCTGGCGAGAATGTTGTGGGGGTTTTGTTCATTTTTGTTTTGTTTTATGGCTGCACCCACGATATATGGAAGTTCCCACACCAGGGACTGAATCTGACCCACAGCTGCAACCTACACCACAGCTGCAGCAATGAGGTGGCAATGGGTTAAGGATCCTTTAACCCATCTGGTGGATTGGGGATTGAACCCAGCCCTCTGCAGGGACCTCAGCCGCTGCAGTAGGATTCTTAACCCACTGAGCCATGGAGAAAACTCCAGGAATGTTGTGTTCTCACTTCCCTTCCTCCACCCTCCAGCAACCACAGGTCTGCTCTGCATGTCTGTGACCTGTTTCTGTTTTGTGGATAGAATCATTTGTGCCCTACTTTAGATTCCACATATAAGTGATATCGTATGATATTTGTCATTCTTTTTCTGGCTTACTTAGTATGAGAATCTCTAGTTGCATTCACCTTGCTGCAAATGGCTTTATTTTGTACTCTTTATGGCTGAGTAGTATTCCATTGTATATATGTACCACATCTTTTTAATTCATTCATCCATCGATGGACATTTAAACTGTTTCCATGCCTTGACTATTGTGAATAGTGCTGCAGTGAACACTTCTTTTTGAATGAAAGTTTCTTCCAGATATGCCTAGGAGAGGGGTTGCTGGATTAACAAAGTATTTTAACTGAAAGCAGGAATATCCAGTTCCAAAAGGAATTTTGGGGAGTTCCCTGGTGTACTTGCAGTTAAGAATCTGGTGCTGTCACTGCTGTGGCTCTCGTCACTGCCATGGTGTGGATTTGATCCCTGGCCTGGGAACTTCTGCATGCTGTGGGTGTGGCAAAAAAAAAAAAAAAAGTCATTTTTGAGTGTCTTCTCCCATAATTCTATTACATAGACTAGAAAAAAAAAATTAAGCAGCTCCGAAAGCCAAGGCTCACAGGCAATCTTTTGGAGAATTCTTGGAGGTATTACTAAAAGTACAAGCAAGCATATTTAGTTAGAGCTGGAGAGAGAAACAGAACCTGTTTCTACATGATTTATCTTTTGAAATATAAGATCACCTTTTCCAAAGTAGATAGGATGAAATTCCAAAATTTCCCCCACGATCTACTTCTAGCTGGGACATCCCACGGTCTGCGACTGGTGGAAAAAAGCAAAAGAAAACCTGCCAAGATCCCGGTCTATGACACAAAAGGCTTCTGTTTATCAGGCTCATTCCATGCCCCACTCCTATTAGTGTTCTCTTCCTACGTTAATCCAGAGGTTCCAACTCACGGGATAAGAAGCTCCATTTTGTGGACAGTTTCCCGTTCACTCAGTACAGGCATTGCTTTAAATCGCTCTGGTACTAAGTGGGAGAGCTACCCAGTCTTAAGACCGATTCTCTGATCATTTGAATGACAGCCATTTCCAAAAACCTATCCACTTAAGCGGACACTTCCCTTCTCTGTCCTATGCCCAAGGGAAAACAGAAGAGAATATATTTTATCCACAGGTAGGTAGTTCCTTCCCCATAAAATGCTGCAGATAGGAGCCAAGAAAGCAAGATCCCTGGGACTGAGTACCCTAGACTTAGAGCTTCGCGTGCATGTGGCTGTTGAAGGATCCTCCTTTTAGATAAAATGTAAAGAGTTCCCTAATGCTGAGAGAACTGGGCAAAGAACAGGTGAAGGAATATTCTTCTTGATTTCAGAAGAGCATAACAAGAGAAATGCCTGCTGGGAAGGCACTGATAGCATTGGCCTCCCCTAATGCTCTCCAACTGGAGGAATCTGCAAAGACTCAAGTGCAAGTGCACAGGACCAGGGGTCTGCGTGGGTCTCCTATTATTAAAGGGTAATTAAATAATGCTGCTATGAACACTGGGGTGTATGTATCTATTTGAATTATGTTTTTCTCCAGATATATGTCCAGGAATGGGATTGCTGGATTACATGGTAACTCTATTTTCAGTTTTTTATTGGACCTCCATATTGTTTTCCACAGTGGCTGCACCAATTTACATTCTCATCAATGGTGCAGGAACCCTTTTTTCTCCACTAAGTGTCCATTGACAGAGGAATGGATAAAGAGGATGTAGTGTGTATAAATATACATATATATATATATATATATATATATATATATATATACATACATACAATGGAATATTACTCAGCCATAAAAAAGAATGAAATAATGTTATTTGCAGCAACGTGGATGGACCTAGAGATTACTAAGTAAGTCAGAGAAAGGCAAATATATGATATTGCTTATATGTGAAATTAAAAATGATACAAATAACTTTATTTACAAAACAGAAATAGACTCACAGACACAGAAAACAAGCTTCTGGTTACCAAAGCAGAAAGGGGATAAAGGGAGAAATTAGGAGTTTGGGATTAACAGATACACACCACTATATACAAAATAGATAACTAATAAGGACCTACCTACTATATGGCATATGGGACTATAGTCAATATCTTGTAACAATCTACAATGGAAAAGAATCTTAGAAAAAAATAGATGTATGTATGTGCATAACTGAATCAACTTTGTTGTACACCAGAAATTAGCGCAACATTGTAAATAAACTATATTTCAGTAAAATTTAAAATAAATAAATAATAATGCAAAGTAAGAATATATTGTACAACACAGGGAACATAGCCAATATTTTATAATAATTATACATAGACTATAACCTTTAAAATTGTGAATCACTATGGTATATACCTGAAAATTATGTAACATTGTTCATCAGCTATACCTCAATAAAAATAAAAGGAAGGAAGGAAGGAAGGAAAAAGAAACAAAGGATAATGAAGGAGAAAACAACCACACAGTGACATGGAATGGAGAAAACACACAGAGCATCACAAAGAAAAAGTGTATTTTTTTCTGTAAGTTTTGGAGGCACAGTTCACCTCTGAAAATTATTTTTGACAGGAAACACAAGGACATTTCAAAAAAGGGCTTCTTGGTGTTCTCAATGAGACAGGAATTTACAGCTCCTGAGAAAAGGGAGAATAGGTTTGAACTGAAAGATCAAAGATAAAGAAGAGATGCAAAAGCAGCCTAAGAAAGTACTGAGGGACAAATTGAAGCTCATGAGATGCTAATTTAGAAAAAGTATGAAGCAATAGAAATTAAAATACTAATGGCAGAATCGAGGATAATTTTAATTTTATTATTTAGGATTTTCTGCATTCTCTAAAGTAACTGTTTTTTCATAAATAAGATAAAAATAAAAGTAATAATGCAATTGTTTTAATTATAAAGAGCAATGATGTAATAGAAAACAATAGAAAAGATATATAATTCAACCCTCCTTTTATCATTGTGTGAGCTCTCTTCCTTATTTCTTTCATATTTATATTTTATATGTTTAAATCGTGCTATAAATACATTTTTTTAATTTATGTTGTTTAGGTATTTATGTTCTTTTTATTTGCTGCATAATCTTCATAAGTGTTCATTTAATGGCTGCAAAACATCCTACCAAAAAGCTACTAGGTAATGTGCTTAATGGCTCTTATTGATGGACATTTAAGTGACTTTCAAATTTTTAAAATATGAGTGATTCAAAACACATACTTTTGTATAGGCAATCTTTTAATTCCTCTAGATTGTTTGATTTGTTTCTTAATTTAGAATCCCCGTAGTAATTATTTTCTTCTTAGTCCTAAGCAATGACTCTTCTAAATTGGGCATTATTACCATCTTCGTTTTAATGGAAGAGGAAATTCAGCCTTAGAGAAGGTAAGGATTTGACCAAGTCTCACTGTGGATGGTGAGGGGATCATGTTCACATCAGTCTGTCTGCATGGACAGTTCACACAGCCGCATGTCTTTCCCAAATAGGTTCTTTGAAATCACGAACATGGGGGACAGACTTGTGGTTGCCAAGGGGGTGGGGGAGGGGGTGGGAGGGAATGGGGTTAACTAGTGCTTCCGTGATGGAAAAGCAAGGAGATCCAGCTGTATAGTATAGGGAACTATGTCTAATCACATGTGACAAATCCATATACGTACATGTAACCGGGTCACCACGTGGTGCAGTTGGAAAACTTGATAGAAATCTGTAAACCAGCTATAATGCAAAAAGAAAAAAAAATAGGTTCTTTGCAGATTAACATTGCTAATCACCATGCCTGACAGTTCCCATTGAATGGCAACTTTACCAGCAGTTGGGTATTTATGTCACATTTTTGATAGTTTAAAAAGCAAGGGTGGGATGGAGAGGAAAATACCAAATTTTTGTCCTGATCTCAGCTGGCTACACAATGGTACTCTTTTCTTTACAGATGATTAAGATTATATGTACATGAATGTATGTATTACATATATATATATATATGTATATGTGTACACACACAAACACACGTGTAACACACTTTGTTATACATCTGAAACGTTGAAAATCAATTATACTTCAATAAAAAAAATAAAATGAAATAAATTTAAAGAAAATGACAATGAGGAGTTCTCTTGTGGCACAGAAGGTTAAGGATTCAATGTTGTCACCTCACAGGCTTGGTCCACTGCTGTGGTGTGGGCTCAGTCCCTGGCCTGGGAACTTCCACATGCCGCAGGCTTGGCCGCCCCCCCAAAAAAAATCACAATGAGTTATCACCTCACACCCATCAGGATGACTACTATTTCAAAACAAAACAAAACAGAAAATAACAAGGTTCAAAGGGTTAGCAAGAAAGTGGAGAAACCGAAGAGCTTTTTTGTGTACAGTTTGTGGGAATGTAAAACGCTGCAGCTGCTGTGAAAGCAACGTAGCATTATAGCAGTTCCTTAGATAATTAAAAAATAGACTTATCATAAGATCCAGCAATTCTACTTCTGGGTATTTACCGAAAGAATTCAGAGTTCTCTGGTGGCGTAATAGTTAAGGATCCAGCATTGTCACTGCTGTGGCTTGGATTGTCGCTATGGCAAGGGTTCAGTCCCTGAGACAGGAATTTCTGCCTGCTGCAGGCACAGCCAAAAAAAAAAAAAATTGAAAGCAGGGTCTCAAAGAGATATTTGAACTAGGCAAAAATGACCCAAGAATCCTTCCATAGGTAGTTCCCCTTGTGGCTCAGTGGTAATGAACCCAGCTAGTATCCATGAGGACGTGGGTTCGATCCTTGGCCTATCTCAGTGGGTTAAGGATCCAGTGTTGCTATGAGCTGTGATGTAGGTGTGGCTTGGATCCTGAGTTTGTGTGGCTTGGACCCTGAGTTTCTGTGGCTATGGTGTAGACTGGCAGCTGTACCTCTGATTCAACCCCAAGCCTGGGAACTCCCATATGCCACACGTGCAGACCTGAAAAGCAAAAAAGAAAAAAAAAGGGCCCATCAACAGGTGACTGAATAAAGAAAAATGAGATGAATATATACAATAAAATGCTATTCAGCCCTAAAAAAGAAGGAAATCCTGAGCCATGCCCCAACATGGATGACCCTTGAGGACATCCTCAGGGAAACAGGGCAGACAAAAAAGACAAACACTAGATGGTTCTATTTGTATAAAGCACTTAGAGTAGATGAAATCATAGAGATAAAAAGTGGAATGGCAGTTGCCAGGGGCTGCATGTCGGGGGAGGGGAAACAGGCACAGAGTTCAACAGGCACAGAGTTTCAGTTTTGCAAGATGCAGAAGTCCTAGCGATTGGTTGTATGACGATGTGAAGATACTTGATACTACGGAACTGTACACTTAAAACTAATTACGATGGGAACAAGTAGATAAAAATGAGTAAGTAAGCATACTGAGGACACATATTGCACACACACTGTATGCCAGGCTCTGTGCCAATGTGTTTGAAATTCCATGGCAAGAAAGCATCGTAAAATACAAATTTCTATGCTTCTCTTTTCCTTTTTCCTTGCAGGGCTCCCACAGAACCTGAAGGAGAAGGAGGACTGTTTTAACACAGAAAGAACTAGTCAGTGTTTGGCGTTTTCACTTCCAAAATAAGCTCTTGATCCCAGATCCAGAAACAAAACTTTTGAGAGCCAACGTTTTTGATATGCAAGAGGAAGGTTTTCAAGAGAAGAAAAGGCTATTAAGAAGCAAAAAGAGCAGGGCTTAGAGGAAGGAGGGCAGAGGACGTGTGCCAGCAGCAGGGGTTGAAAAGAAGATGGCCTTAGACCAGGCTCCCACGCTCCAGCCCTCCCCACCCCCCAGGCTGACCAAGTAGCCGCTGTTCAGCCAAAGTGGAGGGCTGGAACATTCCACCACAGGAGTAGAACGGGGTGGGGTTGGGGATGAGCCTTGCAGGCCAGCGAAGGCCCACAGACCGTCAGGATTCAGCCGCAGTGAGTGCTGAAGGCCTTGCCTTGGGAGGGGCCAGCGGGTAGCTCCTACCTCTGGGTAGACTGAGCCCACTCCACCTGCCTCATTAACAGGCTCTTTCCCGCAGGGGCTGCCCTGTAACGGAAGAGGCGCCAAGAGGTAGGTGTTGAGAAACTTCCATCTCTCACCTGAGAGGAATTCCAGACATGTATGATAAGGGACATGCTAACAACGCAGGTGTCAGCGAAAAACTGAACAGCGCAGAATTTAGAAAGACATGAGTCTTCCTAGAAAGTGTGCCTTGTGTGGCCAGAGGACATGATTAAACGGATTCTGGAGAAACTATAAAACTTCAAAGATAAAAATAAAGTGTTAAAATCTAACGGAGAGGAGAGACCAGTTACCCATAAAAATGGAGACAGTAGGTTTCCTGCAAGCAGCCACTGAGGCCAAGAGTCTAGGAAGTCATAGCTTTAAAGCACAGAGGAGGAGGAAGAAAGGGAGATGGCGAGGCAGCTATTGACAGTTCTGCCTTCACTGAACTCTTACTAAGGAGTGGGAACAAAATCAAGTCATTTTCAGTCGTTCACAGACAAAACAGGTCACCACCAATGGAGCTTCCTCCAAAAAAGTACAAATGAATGAAATTTAGCGAGAAGAAACGTAAACCGAAACGAAGGAATGTGATGTAGGAAGCAATGCTATTCAAAGCCAATGGCAAAAGTTATAAATTTAATTAACATAACAACAAAGGAATAAGACTCAGTTTTTGCAGTAATCAAAAAGGTGGAACTAAAACTCAGGGTAATGATATTAGGGACCCAAGGGAAGAATTTGAAAAAGTCACATATGTTAAAATATTTTGTTTTCTTCGGGGGAATAAACACAGATACTGAATTATTTTATTAAAATATAAAATTAAATGTTTATGGTAAAAATTAAAAGATAACTATTAAAATATATATAGAAGCTATAACTTTGAAATCAGCAGGTGATAAAAGTGAACAAATGTCTTTAATCGCAAAAAGTAGGAAAAGAGCAGAAGGGCAAAAAACAGAACTAGAAAGTACAAAATAAGATTGCAGAAAGAATTGCAACTATCTCAGATTGACTGCATAGTGTCTCTGTAATCATAATGAGTATAAATGAATTGAATTTATTCATCAAATAACACATTATTTAGTTGGACTGGAAAAATGAAAAGTTCAGCATAAATTTCTATGTTGCTTACATGAAACACACTGAAAACAAATAAACAAGGAGTTCCTGTTGCGGCTCAGCAGGTTAAGAACCTGACTAGTGTCCGTGAAGATGGGGGTTTGATCCCTGGCCTCGCTCAGTGGGTTAAGGATCCGGTGTCACCGCAAGCTGCAGCCTAGGACACAGACATGGCTCAGATTTGGTGTCGCTGTGGCATAGGCTGGCGGCCGCAGCTCCTATTCTACCCTTAGCCTGGGAACTTCCATATGTTGCAAGCGCAGCCCTAAAAAGAAAGAGAAAAAAAGCCCACAAACAAGAATCAAAAAAGAGGAGTTCCCGTCGTGGCTCAGTGGTTAACAAATCCGACTAGGAACCATGAGGTTGCGGGTTTGATCCCTGGCCTTGCTCAGTGGGTTAAGGATCCGGCGTTGCCGTGAGCTGTGGTGTAGGGTGCAGACGCAGCTCGGATCCCGCGTTGCTGTGGCTGTGGAGAAGGCCAACAGCTACAGCTCCTGTTAGACCCCTAGCCTGGGAACCTCCATATGCCGCAGGTGCGGCCCTAGATAAAGCAAAAAGACCAAAAAAAAAAAAGGAATCCAAAAATAATCTGCTATAAGATATACCAGGAAAATACATACTGAAAGAAACTAGGGAAAAAATCTGTGAATATAATTAAGGTGAGAAACTCCTACATAAAGGCACATGCTCCAAAATAATAAAAGAAAAAATTCTCTAAGAACCAATAATCACGAAACTGAATGCACCAAAAAAACAGAATCTCAAACAATATAAGAAACAGTGTGGGTTTGTTCTTGTCACTTTTGGAGGAATCATGAAAATCCTGGCGACTTTTTAAATCCTGTGGCTGTACATACAGCAGATACTGTAAGATTCTGGGAGGATTAGGACTGAGTAATTTTTCCCCCATATCAGGATATTTTTCTGCTTTAAACAAACAACAACAACAACAAAATAACCAGATAAAGTTACTTAACACAAGGATATTATTTTATTTTTTAATTTTTTTGCTTTTTAGGGCTGCATCTGTAGCATATGGAATTTCCATAGTTAGAGGTCAAATCAGAGCTAGAGCTGCTGGCGTACACTACAGCCGCAGCAACACAGGGACCAAGCTGTGTCTGCATCTACACCACAGCTCACGGCAATTGCCAGACTCTTAATGCACTGAGCAAGGCCAGGGATCTAACCTGCATCCTCATGGATACCAGTCAGGCTTGTTACCGCTGAGCCACAACAGGAACTTCCAAAAAGTTATTTTTAACTCACCTAATTAGACATTGGGAGCAGCTCAATTTCCAGCCACTCAACAAAGCCAGTGTTCTGGGTCAGCTGCACTGATTATCACGGCTTTCTCCTCGTGGTCACAGGACACATTGCTCAAGTGTCAGCCATGATTTCCTTGTTCCTTCTTTCAAAAGCAGGAAAGAAAGCAGAAAGGGCCACATTTCAGAAGCTGGAAGCAGACTTTCCAACGTATCATTGGCCAGCCATGATGAGTCCAATGGGCTATTCCAGCCCTGATGGGCCATTCTTAAACCATCTACTGGGAAGGAGTCAGTAACCATGGGTACCAGTTGGGGTTCAAACCCTGGGGTAGGGGAGTGACCCATTTCTTTAAGAACATTCATGCCTGATACCCCCACAAAATCCATTCTTTGGGCGAGGAAGGCAGAGCAGTGACTGTTGGGAAGGCATCTGAATGTGTCTACTGGTTTCTAGAAAGGACAGTTACTGAAGGCTTGTCTTTTTTGTTTCTTGCTGCCTTGAGGCAGCAGGTGGTGCATCTCATAGCATCCTATTAATTTTCCCATTTTCCATAACATTCTAAATCTCCTAGACATAAAGATAAACAAATATGGAATAAATAGCATGAATAACTTAAAGCTCACGTTGGAAATGATTCTTCAGAATTCTTAGGGAATGGGTTAAGCTAGCAGATGGTATTTGAGGCTGATCAGTAAGGACTACTGTCCACGTGTTTATCTAAATTTATTAATAAAGCTGATCATTGATGTTATTTATAAATAGTGTCATAGAGATTCTGCCTCAGAAATTGTCATTCGATGACCAGTTAGAAAACAAAGGCTGTGCCTGCCCCAAGATGTCTGTATCAACCCAGAATACAAAGCACCTTTCCATTCACTCGAATTCCTGTCTTCCAAGGAACCTTGGTCAAAAATCCTGTCTTGGGAGTTCCCGCTGTGGTGCAACGGGTTTGGTGGCGTCTCGGCAGCACTGGGATGCTGGCTCGATACCCAGTCCAGCACTGTGGGTTAAGGATCCAGTGTTGCTGAAGCTGCAGTGTTAAGTCCCAACCGTGGCTCAGATCAGTCCCTGGCCCAGGAACTTCCATATGCCACGGGGCTGCCAAAAAAGAAAAAAAAAATCTTGTCTTGGCACTTCATCATTTCAAACACACAGGTGACTGGCCACTGTCTTGTCCTCTAGTTTGTGGTTTGCTAAATAGTAACATCTGCTATGACTGCATAATGTACATAGTGTAGCTTATTAAATATTTACTTGTTTATTTCTTGTCTAACCCCCTTCACTAAGCTTCACGAGACTGGGATGTTGTTTTGTCCCTCTTGAATCCCCAGTGCCTAGAACGCTGCCCAACTCAATAGCTGAAGATGGATGAATGGGTGATATGTTGTCGCCATCTTGGAGCCTTGTAGCTGCCTGATGTACCACGCTGAATAGTAAGAATAGTAACACCAGCCACCCGGTTTCTGGAGCCTAAAAACCAGGATTCCTCCTTTATTTCACTCTTTCCTTGCTGCCTGTACCCTTTAAAATCACTAACCCCTCTTGTCTCTACCTGCACACGTATCCCAAATCTATTCTTTTGTCTCCATCTTCATTTCCATTTCACTCTGGTGCAAGCCAACGTCATCTTTCATTAAGACGCCCTTCTGCTCTTCTGGCTCTCCTTCTCATCCTCCATCCCCTATTCACTACATGCCATTAAATGTTTAAAAATGTAAATTAGTCACACATTACCTGTTTTTTTAATTACATAATAAAGGAAGTAAATATTCTCACCATCTTGCCCTGTCCACCAGAGGTAATTATTTATTGGTCCAAGTTCTTCCTATCTTGTCCTATTTCTACATCTGTATATACTTGTACATATACCCATACCACGCATGTGCACGTTTTAAAAAATATTATAACCTTCTGGGAGTTATGTCTAGTCACTTATGACAGATCGTGATAATGTGAGAAAAAAGAAGGCGTACATGTATGTGTAACTGGGTCACCTTACTGTACAGTACAAAATTGACAGAACACTGTAAACCAGCTATAATGGAAAAAATAAAAATCATTATAAACAAAAAATATATTATAACCTTCATATATATTATGGAAATCTTTCCTGGTGAGTGTAATAGCTATTCAGTATTTTAACAGTTGAATGAGCAAAATAGTGAATGGTTTCATGTTATTTTTGTCTAAAGCACGATATGTGAAAAGAGCAGTGGGAATTTCCATAGATGTAGGAACATTTGCGAAATACAACTTGATTCTGCTAGTGGGATTACTTGCAGAAAACATCAAGTGGTAGGCAGGTGCTGACTCTAAATGATGTCCCTTACACAGTAGAAATCTAGAAATCTCATAGTAAATATGATTATCCACTGCAAAATTGAATTCCATAATTACTTTTCTTTCTTTCCTTTTTTTTTTTTTTTTTTTTTTTTTGGTTTTCAGGGCCATACCCACCGCAGCATATGCAAGTTCCCAGGCTAGGGTTCCAGTTGGAGCTACAGATGCTGGCCTACACAGTGACAGCAACGTGGGATCCAAGCCGAGTCCGCGACCTACACCGCATATCACAGCACGGCCATGCTGCATCCTTAACCTACTGAGCAAGGCCAGGGAAGAACCCTCATCCTCATGGACACTAGTCAGACTCGTTACCACTGAGCCGCAACTGGGAACTCCCGAATTCTGTGATTTCTTTACTCCTTAGTCAAGTGCCTATAATAATCTGATATATATGTTTTTCATTTTTTAAAGTTTTATTGAAGTATAGTTGATTTACAATGTCGTGATAACTTCTCCTATACAACAAAGTGACCCAGTTACACACATATACACATACCCATTTTTTTTTTCAGAATCTTTCCCCATATAGGTTAGCACAGAATATTGGGTAGCATTCCCCATGCTTTGCAGCAGGTCCCGCTTGACCATTCATTCCATACGCAATAGTGTGCACATGCCAGGCCCAACCCCAATCTATAGCTCCCCTCCGACATTTCCCCTTTTCTAACCATAAATTTGTTTTCAAGATCTGTGAGTCTGTTTCTGTTTTGTAAATAAGTTTATTCGTATCATTTTTTTAGTTGCCACATATAAGTGATATCATATGATGTTTCTTTATGTCTGACTTACTTCACTTAGTATGATCATTTCTAGATCCATCCATGTTGGTGCAAATAACATTATTCCATTCATTTTTATGGCTGAGTAATATTCCATTGTGTATATGTACTATATCTTCTTTTTTCCCTTTTAGTGTACCTGCAGCATATGGAAGTTCCCAGATTAGGGGTCGAATCAGAGCTGCAGCTGCAGGCCTATGCCACAGCCACAGCAACACTGGATCCGAGCCACATCTGCAACCTATGTTGCACCTTGCAGCAACACAGCATTCATTTTTTTTGGTGTGTGTATTTTTAGGGCCACCCTTGAGGCATATGGAAGTTCCCATGGTAGGGGTCCAATCAGAGTTGCAGCTGTCGGCCTACACCACAACCACAGCAATGCCAGATCCAAGGCGTGTCTGTGAATTACACCATAGCTCACAGCAACACCAGCTCCTCAACCCACTAAGCAAGATCAGGGATCGACCCTGTGTCCTCATGGATACTAGTCGGGTTCACTACTGCTGAGCCACCATGGGAACTCCCATAGCAGCACTGGATTCTTAATCCACTGAGTTTGTGGGATCAAACCTACATCCTCACAGAGACTATGTGAGGTTCTTAACCCACTGAGCCACAATAGGAACTCCTATACCTCATCTTCTTTATCCATTCCTCTTTTGATGGACGTTTAGGTTGCTTCCATGTCTTTGCTACATAGAGCTGCAGTGAACACAGGGGTGCATGTATCTTTTTGAATTATGGTTTTATCCAGATATATGTCCAGGAGTGGGACAGCTGGATCACAACATACATGTGAATGCAGCATTATTCATCATAGCCAAAAGCTGGAACCAATGCAAATGTCCATCAAGGGGGAGTAAACGAAATGTGGGACATCTGTGCAATGGAATACTATTCAGCAATGGCAAAGAATAAACCTGCTACAAGGTGGATGAACTTCAAAAACATTATCTTCAGTCAATCAATCCATATATTAAAGAATACATATTATTCCATTTGCGTGGAATGTTCCAAAAGGATACATTTAGACAGAAAGCAGACTAGTGATGCCTAAAGCTGGAGGTAAGAGCAGGAATTAACTGCAAGTAAGCACGAGGGTATTTTTCTAGGTGATGGACGTGTTCTAAAATCGGATGGTCATGATGGGTGCACGATGATAAATGTACTAAAAGTTATCAAATTCTGTACCTACAAAAGGCGACTTTTATGGTATGCAAAGTATATCTCAATAAAGCTGTTTAAAAGAATAATAAGGCTGAGACTGCCACGAGAGAATGTAGCACTGTAACCAAATCAGACCGAGAGGGTCAGGGAAGCTTTTTGTAAGCAAAAGACAATCTGTTAACCGAAAGAAGAATAAGATTTCGCTGGTAGTGTAACAGTGGGGCGAAGGGAGGAGAAAAAAGAGGAGAGCCTGAATAGCATTTAAGCCAGAAAGAATCACACGTACAAAGATCTTGGATGCGAGAGGGAGGCTGGCAGGCCACTAGAAACACAAAAAACATTAGCGCAGAGTATCTTAAAGGAGGGAACTTGTTTGAGATCATGATGGATCCATGATTTAGGCTTCTCTTTAGTACGCTCTTTGGGTTTTACTTTAAGACCAACGAAAAATCATGGAAAGATTTTAAAGTAAGCAGTAATGCGATCACATTGTGATTTTAGGAAACTCATTCATTACTGCAGATCAAGGGTCAGCCAACTTTTTCTATAAAGAGCCAGAAAATGAATATATTATACTTCAGAGCCATACAAGTCTGTGTTCAACTATTCATTGCTGTCTCGGTGCCAGAAAAGCTGCCCTAGATAAATGTACACAAATGAGCTTGGCTGGGTTCCAACCAACTTTATTTGCAAAAACAAGCAACAGGCAGGTTTTTGTCCTTCAAACTGTAATTCGGCAACCCAGCTACAGAGGGATGATGAATTAGAGAAAAAGGCAAATCTGGAATGAAGGAGACCAGATTAGAAGGCGAGTGAAAAATTAAAGTGAGCTCACACAATATTTATCTTTCTGTGTCTGTCTTATTTCACTCAGCATGATGCCCTGCAGTTTCATCCACACTGTTGCAGATGGCAGGATTTCCTTTTCTTTTTAAAGGCTGAATAATATTTCATCGTATATAGTAAGATAATGGTGGTGAGTAGAATGTGGTTGCTGGGAGCTGGGGGAAGTTATTTTGTTTTGGGGGATTTTTTTGGTTGTTCTTTTACAGCCATACCTGCAGCATATGGAAGTTCCTGGAACAAGAATTGAAACAGAGCTGCAGCCACCAGCCACAGCCACAGCCACAGCCACGCCAGATCCAAGCTGTATCTGCAAACTACGCCACAGCTTGTGGCAAACCCAGATGCTTAACCCACTGAGAGAGGCCAGGGATTGAACCTGCATCCTCATGGATACTATGTCGGGTTCTTAACCCGCTGAGCCACCACGGGAACTCTGGAAGTTATTATTTAATGGGTGCAGAGTTTCCATTTTGCAAGATGAAAAGAGTTCTCAGGATGGATGATGGTAGTGGTTGCAAGACAATCTGACTGGACTTGACACCACTCACACAGGGTTAGGATGGTCAATTTCAGGTTATGTGTATTTGACTTCAGTAAAATTGGGGAGGAGGAAGAAGGCAAGGGGAAAATGATGTATTTTACATTGGGGTTGGCTTCAGCCTTGGTAGTAGAATTGTAGAGTGTTGACTCCAGAAAGGAACTGTGTTATATACAAGGAGGTGGCTTAGAGAGAGGGGCCAGGAATAACCCCTGGGGGGGGGGTAACTGGGGAGCTGGTGGCCACCTGGGTATCTCGGTGGAGCAGTGAATGTGGGACTGGGATGTGGAAGCACAATATTTGAAGGGAATGAGAAGAGAATCGTAGAATCGAAAGCATGAGGACTGACGTTTAGGTAGAAGAGTCCAACAGCAAGCAGTCCTAGCACAATGCTTCAGAGCCTGCTGTGGGGACAAGCCCCCCAAAGACCAGCAGAATGGAAGATGGAACTCTCATGTCTGTCCAGCGCGCCTCACACCCTGAGATCTTTTTCATCTCTAGCAAATTTGCACAGGTAGGTGGGATGCATGTGGGTATAGGGTTTGGACCTTAATTGGAGCGGCAATGGAAAGCTGTTAGAAGGATTCCCAGCAAAGGGAGCAGGCACGTGAAAGCCGTTTTAGGAGGCCGTGGCATTGGTCCAGGCATAAAGATGTGAGGCCCTAGACTTAAGGAGACTGTCAGTCAATCAATCTGTCAATACCAGGAGCCTGTGCCTCACCAAGCACTGTGGTAAGTGATGGAAGGCTAGAGCAGAAGCAAGGATGAAGTTCAGGGGTATTTGGTAGGAAAAATATGGAAGCAACTTGCTGACTTGTTTAAAGGGAATTTTTGAAGAGGTGTATAATTTTAAATTAAAGCAAAGTCTGGAATCTGAGTGACAGGGAGACTTGGTACCCAAGAGGGAAAAAGGAAAATTTAGAAAACTGTCTAGTGTAAAGTCCAAGGTGAAAGACGTCACATTCTAATTGTTGCACTTTCGTGTTGACTTTGGACTTCTGGTAGGTACCCTGGGAAATATCAGGACCAAGATAGAAGTCGGTGCCAACAGAGCTGAAGAATTTTTAAAGGGAGCGTAAAGAGAGAAAAGAAAGCACCAAAATGGAATTTCTATCTGTAATGAGCTTGTCTTGCTATAAACTGGAGCGCAAGAGAAAGAAGATGTGGAGCTAAAAAAGGAAGCAGAGTGAAGCACCTTACCGAGTGATAGGGGATCATGTGGCTACATGAAAACTACTGAGAGTTTTCCCCTACGGGAGTTCCCGCTGTGGCACTGTGGGTTCAGAATCTGACTGCAGCAGCCCCAGTCACTGTGAAGGCGCCCCTTGGATCCCTGGCCCAGGAACTTCCATAATATACTGTGGATGTGGCCATTAAAAAAATAAAAAGAGTTTTCACGTAAAAACCTTGCTTCTCTTCCAAATACGTTCTCTTCATCTCCGCTGTCTCTCTCCCCTCAGGCCATCATCACCTCTCCCCAAGATCACTACAGTATTCTTTTAACCCAGCCCCGTGCTTCTGGGTCATCATGTTCAACCTTGACTCCAGAAGCCTTCCTTTTTCTAAGGCTTCCCCTTCACTCTGTTGGGTAAAATTGAAACTCCTTAGCACAGAAGGCACTTCACGAGCGGGTGCCTTGTCTACGCCTCCTGTATTAACTTCCCTACCTGCACCACCCAACTACCCGATCTATACCAAAGAGGCCTTCAATTCTGCTCTTCTTTCATCAGGATTGCAGTGTAGCACCAGGAATTCGGTACTAATTATAAAGTTACGAAGGTTGTGATTATTCTTCTTTCTTTTTTCCTTTCTTTTTTTTGGGGGGGGGGGTTGGCCTGCACCTGCAGCATGCGGAAGTTCCTGGACCAGGGGTCAGATCAGAGATACAGCTTCAGCCTACACCACAGCCACAGCAACACCACATCTGGGCCACAGCTGCAACCTATGCCACAGCTTGCAGCAGCACCAGATCCTTAACCCACCGAGCAAGGCCAAGGATCAAACCTGCATCCTCACAAAGACAATGTGTGGGGTCCTGAATCCACAGTGGGAACTCCCCAATTTTCCTTTTTTATTAATAAGAATACATTAAAAAATTATCTTGATACTATTAAGGTCACTTACTCTTGTTTGTTCCTAGTCGGATTCGTTTCCCCTGCGCCACGACGGGAACTCCCAGTCTGTCTTTTTGAAGCATTTGCTTGCCCTTCATCCTGCTAACTTCATCCCGTTAACTAACCAGCAAGATAGGATTTTCTTCCCGCCTTTCGGGCCATTCCTTGGCTGGTGCCTTCTTTACCTGCATTCACTCTACAGGTTGGAGGTCAAAGCTTTGAACGGGCCACTTCATTTTTCACACTATGTTCTTGCCCTGGCCATCTCATCCATTCCAGTGACTTTGAATTCCACCTCAGTGATTTCCTTCTCTTTAAAAAAAAAAATCGTCTTTAGTCCACTATACATCCGGGGATCTCCACATCACTATCTCATGAATACCAAATTAAGTTCTTGCTATTTCTTCTCAAAACCCAGTAAAATGGTACCACCCTCGACCTACTTGCTCGAGACAGACCACAGATACCATAATTCTCCCCTTCCTCGTCTTCACTTTGCTCCACATCCAGCTTTTCTCCGGGTCCTGTCTACATCACTTACAAAATGCATAGTCACACAGCGCTGTTTCCCTCTGTCTCCGCTGCCACCACCTGGTTTAAACCCCACCATTGTCCTGGGAGTTCCCGTCATGGCTCAGTGGTTAACGAATCCGACTAAGAACCATGAGGTTGCGGGTTCGATCCCTGGCCTTGCTCAGTGGGTTAAGGATCCAGCGTTGCCGTGAGCTGTGGTGTAGGTTGCAGACGCGGCTCGGATCCCGCGTTGCTGTGGCTGTGGCGAAGGCCGGCAGCTACAGCTCCTGTTAGACCCCTAGCCTGGGAACCTCCATATGCTGCGGGTGCAGCTCTAGATAAAAAAAAAAAAAAAAAAAAGACAAAAAAAAACCCACCATTGTCCTTCACCTGTGCTGACCGCAAATAGCCCCTAATGGGCTCTCAGCTGCTAGTGCCTCCCTACCCGTCTAGGCACAGCACAGTTTGAACCATATTTCTTTTCTTTTTTTTCTTTTGGATTTTAGGGCCGCACTCAAGGCATATGGACATTCCCAGGCTAGGGGTCGAATCATAGCTACAGCTGCCAGCCTACACCACAGCCACAGCAACACAGCGTCCTACACCACAGCCACAGCAGCACAGGGTCCGAGCTGCACCTGCAACCTGCTCTACAGCTCACAGCTACGCCGGATCCTCAACCCACTGAGCAAGGCCGGGTATCGCACCCGCATCCTCACGGACATTAGCTGGATTCATTTCAGCTGTGCCACAACAAGAACCCCAGAATCATATTTCTCCCCTCCCCAGAACCTTTCAGACCTTGGGTTAAAGAAGGAAATCCCCCGAGGTGGCTGGTGACTGACCCCCTGCTTATTCTCTGGCCCTACCTCAGTCCACTCCATGTATCCACACATGTCCATGACCTTTGGCGCAGGGGCTTTCTCTGTTTCTCACACACACCACGCTCCTTCCTGCCTGAAGATTTCCTTGCAGATTTGCTCGGCCTAGAATTCATTCCTCCTGCCACCCACATCCTTGCCGACGCCTGTTCTACGCGCCTGCCTCTGCAGAAATGTTCTTTGCTCAGAGCACAACTGCTTACCACTTTCCAAGCAGAATTAAGTAAGTCAATGGCCCCATGGAAGTTTCTTTTGGTGCCCTCTGTCCTGGGTTTTCCTTCATGGCACTTATCACGGTTTGTGTCGATATATTCATGGATTTGCCCTCTTTCTTCCCTACCAGGCTATAAGCTCCGCGAATACATGTCTCATCTCTCATCACCGGGTCCAGCCAGGCCTGGAATGTGAATGAATAAAATAAATGTTTGATAGATGAATAGATAAATAAATACATACAGTGATATCCTTGAGAATAAAAACAGCTTTGGGGCTTAAAGACTTCAACAATTAAACCAATAGCTACATTCAGTCACTAAGAAAGGGATGCTGAGCTCAAGGATTTGGAAGTAAGAACCACGGGCCAGGTTTCCTGAGCACTTCCTATCTGTGGAGAACAGGTTTAAAGACCTTCATGTTCAAAGTCACTTAACTCACAGACCGCCTAGGAGCTTACAAATGAGAATGCTGGGAAACAGAAATGCTAATGAACTTAGCCCCCAGGACCCAGAGCTGGGAAGGGGAGAAATGTGGATTCCAATCCCAGCAAACTGGCTCCAGCACTCTTTAATTTGGAAACTCCCAGTTGCTGAGTCACCGGTGAGCTGCAGAAGCGCCACCAGAAATCGAGCTGTTTGGCCATGGGGCAGCCAGGCTGATGGCCTCGGGCCAACAGCAACCTTGTCCAGGGCCCTGAGAGCACAGCCAAGCAGATCTGATGTCATATGGGGGCTGGACCACAGCACATCGCGGGAGCGGGCGGGGTGGGGGTGGGGTGGCCAGCAGCCCAAGATGCTGAAGGGTAGGGGTGCAGGGGTCCCACAGGAAACTCCTTCCCCCAAGTGAGCAGGTCTTTCTAGTGCCAACTGACACTACCCTCCTTGCAGGGACCTCAGCTGGCTGCATGGTGGCTCTCCTGCCACCCCAGTGCCTAGTACACACTCATACTTCATCAGTGTCCTGAAATGCTTTACTTCTAGTGGTTTGCCTGCTTTGGAAACTCACTCTCCTTTCCATCCTTGTCCAGGAAAGAAAAAGAAGAGCCAATAGATATCTTTACATCATTTCAGCCTTTGTACCTTTTTGAATGGCTGCAAAATAAAGCATTGAAAATGTTTCATTACCTGTTAGTGTGAACAAATTTTCTGTTGATGGTGACTTTCAGGACTTGGAAGAGATGAACATGAAAAAAAATCTGTATTTCTGTTTACGGTTACGTGAGGCGTATGGAAGTTCCTAGGGGTCAAATCAGAGCTGCGGTTGCAGCCTATGCCACAACCATGGAAATCCGTGGCTGCATCTGCAACCTCTGCCACAAGCAATGCCAGATCTTAACCCACTGAGTGAGGCCAGGGATCGAACCCACATCCTCACAGGGACAAATCCTCACTGAGGCACAACGGGAACTCCCGAAAAACTCTGAGTAGAGCTCCTTGTAGACATTTGAAGTGTAAAAAAACTGCTTGTATTACAAAGTTCTCTGGGTGGAAGCAAGGTCAAATTTTCCAGTAAAAATGCTGAAAAGATACTATTTAGAACTTTTCCATAAATTTTGAATGAATGTTCTCTCAACAATTTTTATTTAATTTTTTCTGCTTATAATCACATGATATAAAGAAAATGTAAGTCATTTTCAACGAGCATCATAAAGATACCCCCAAATTTTTATCTGGCTACGTCGGTGGTCACTGTCTGTATATATGCGGTGAGAGCTATGTTGAAGATTTCCTCTCTGCACTGTGTGATATGTGAAATGTGTTCATTTCTTTCCTTCTTTTCCTTTTTTTTTGTCTTTTGTGATTTTTATGGCCGCACCTGCGGCATGTGGAGGTTCCCAGGCTAGGGGTTGAATCAGAGCTGTAGCCACCAGCCTACGCCGCAGCCACAGCAACGCAGGATCCGAGCCGCATCTGCAATCTACACCACAGCTCACGGCAACGCCGGGTCCTTAACCCACTGAGCAAGGCCAGGAATCGAACCTTCAACCTCATGGTTCCTAGTCGGATTCATTAACCGCTGTGCCAGGACGGGAACTTCCTTTCTTTTCTTTCTTTTTCTTTTTTTTTGTCTTTTTAGGGCCACACCTGCTGCATTTGGAGGTTCCCAGGCTAGGGGTCGAATTGGAGCTGCAACTGCTGGCCTACGCCACAGCCACAGCAATGTGGGATCCGAGCCACATCTGCAACCTACACCACAGCTCATGACGCCACGGGATCCTTAACCCACTGAGCGAGACAGGGACCACACCCGCATCCACGTGGATACCAGTCAGGTTTGTGACGACCGAGCTACGACGGGAACACCAAGTGTTCATTTCTCCATGCGCTCACTTCAGGGGTGCGGCCCCAGTCAACCATACCAGGTAAGCGGCAGTGACTTCTGAACCTACCACGTGCTCCCTTGCCATTTTTTTCTGTGTAGCAGTTGAGAGCTAAGGCTCTGGGGCCAAAATGCCTGGTTTGAATCCCAGCGCTGTCACTTACTAGCTGTGGGACACGGAGCCAGCAACCTCACCTCTGTGTTTCATCACGTAAAGAGGCACCGTGACAGTAACCACCACATAGCTGAGATGAGACCTAGAAACATGGTGCCCAGTGTAGAGTAAGCAGTCCAAAAACTGTCAGCTGTGGTTGTTTAGCATCTTCCACTTTCTCCTCTCTGCCCCTCCCACCCCATCCTTTGCCTAGCTGAGTGGTGCTCAGCCTTATGACCTCAGCTGACATGTCCCTTCTTCTAAGCTTCCCTGTCCACGCTAGCCTGGACTGGGAGCTCATGGGGCCCACAGGGTGGCCCTGTCATGGGCCTCACCTCAGTGCATGGTACTTTTCATCTTCTTGCCTATGGCCTACCCCCCCCCCATGATCGCAAGACCCCTCCGAGCAGGAGCTGTGGCGTTTGCTCATGCGGTCCCTGTGCCTGCCACGGGGTCTGCTACTCAACCACAGTCAGTGACTGGCCGCCTGAATGGCGGAACCCCGTTCCGGGCTGTTTCCATGGCAATGGCTCCGGAAGACAAGGAAGAAGACAGGCAACTCTTCCTTTTGAAATCTATTCTTTTTTTATTTATTATTTGTCTTTTTAGGGCCACACCCACAGGATACGGAAGTTTCCAGGCTAGAAGTCAAATCAGAGCTGCAGCTGCCACCCTACACCACGGCCAGAGCAACACAGGGACCGAGCCGCATCTGCAACCTGCTCTACAGCTCATGGCAACGCCAGATCCTCAACCCACTGCGCAGGGCCAGGGATTAAACCCGAGTCCTCATGGATCCTAATCTGGTTTGTTACCGCTGAGCCACAATAGGAACTTCTTTCTTTTTTTTTTTTTTGTCTTTTTAAGGCACACGAGGCATATGGAGGTTCCCAGGCTAGGGGTCAAATAGGAGCTACAGCTGCTGGTCTGAGCTGCAGCCGCTGGCCTACACCACAGCCACAGCAACTTAGGATCTGAGCCGTGTCTGTGACCTACACCTCAGCTCATGGCAATTCCAGATCCTTAACCCAATGATCAAGGCCAGGACAGAACCCTCATCCTCACGGATCCTAGGTGGATTCGTTAACTGCTGAGCCACGATAGGAACTCCCGGGAATTCCTATTTTTCTTTGTTATTAAAGAATAACAATGCTTGATTTACATTGTTGATTTACAATGCTGTGCCAATTTCTGCTGTACAGCAAAGAGACTCAGTCATATTCATATACATATATATGTGTATATACATACACACATTTTTCATATTCTTTTCCATCACGGTCTAGCCCAGGAGAATGGATACAGTTCCCTGTGCTGTACAGTAGGACCTCACTGCTTATCCATTCTAAATGTCATAGTTAGCACCTACTAACCCCAAATTCCCAGTCCATCCCACTCCCTCCTCCTTCTCCTACAACTTTTCTAATAGGTATTTAGACATCTGATCATAGAAGTAAGTATCCGTAATATTTTCCCACTCACTCTCTCAGTTCCAATTTCCCTTTGGCATTTATGCTGGGAAAAATGGCATCCATCTGCCCTTTTCTGACTTGATGTCCCCGGCAGGGTGGTCTGTGGGTCAGAAGGAAGCTTGGGGACTTTTGTGTTAGCCTTGGGTGGAGCTGTAGATGGGCGGCGGTTTCTCGATGCCCAGGCAACCTGTGGAGCATCTCTTACGAGTGCGGTTTTCCTGGCTGCTTAGAGGTCAGTTAAGTTGGGCTCCGAGCCAAGGCCTGGAAGGGTGGCAATGGATGGACCACACCTCCCAGCATGGTGATGACTCCCAGGTGACAGCTGCAGAAGGTTCTGAATTTTTTTTAATTTAATTAATGAATTTATTTCCATTATACCCAGCTGCACAGTGTGGTGACCTGGTTACACATCCAGGTTCCAAATTCTGATGTGGTCAGCAAACTGGAGTCCACCTGCCTTAATGCCATGCGTGTCCATCAGAGCCTTCTCATCCGGGCGTTCAAGAATCACCCAGGTTCCCGTGGCCAAGTTCTTTACGCTTGGACTCCTGAAGATGTTGGAATTTTGGTTTGTGGCTTATTGTGACTGTTTTGTTTTTATTTTAAGGGATGAAAGTAGTAAAGGGAAAGCAAGAGGTTCGTAGCACAGAGAATACTGACTTTCCAACCGGAAGACTGATTATCGCAGGCCGCTCTTCCGTGGACCTTCACAGAAGGTCCTTCAGGGCCACAGGGTAACCAGGAGAGAGAAGAAAGAAATAAAAGGAAGGGAAGAAACTCCCTATTTTGGAAAAGTAAACGATATATGTGTGTGCATGGGTGTGCAGTTTACACAGGGATTAGAAGGGCAAAGGCAGGAAAAGGAGCGAACGTTTCCTCAGCATCTGCTCTGCTCAGACTCCAGGCTGGGCCCTCCATGTGGTACCTCACTCAGTCCCCACATTCACCCTATGAAACACGGGGTGGGCCCTACATTTCCAGACCAAAAAGTTAAGTAGCCGCCTTCTCTATATATGTGAGTCTGCTTCTTTTTTGTTATAGGTGCTAGTTCCTTGTATTTTTTAGATTCCACATATAAGTGAGATCATACAGTATTTGTCTTCCTCTGTCTGATTTATTTCACTTAGCATAATGCCCTCCAAGACCGTTCATGTTGCTGCACATGGCAACATTTCATTCTTTTTTTATGGCTGAGTAGTACTCCATCATGTACGTTGATAGATAGATAGATGATAGATAGATAGATGATAGATAGATAGGTAGATAGATAGATAGATAGATAGATAGATAGATAGATAGAGATAGATAATCTAGCTAGACAGCTAACTATTACATCTTCTTTATCTATTTATCTGTTTTGATGGACATTTAGGCTCCTTCCATATCTTAGCAACTGTAAATAATACTGCTATGAGCATTGATTGCATGTATCTTTTCAAATTAGTGTTTTGGGGTTTTTTTAGGATAAATACCAGGGAGTGGAATTTCTGGGTCATACAGCAGTTCTATTTTTCATTTTTTGAGAAACCTTTACACTGTTTTCCATAGTCAGCGCACCAATTTGAAAGTAAGTCTTTTCAACTTGACCCTCAACCCCTTTTCTCCCCCCTAAAGACAGATTAGCATACACATAGGCCAAGTTTGGCCCTCCACCTGTTTTTGTATAGCTGAAAGCTTATAAGCGTATTCTATTTCTAAATGATTGGGGAGAAAAAAATCAAAAGAAGAAGTGCATTTTGTGACACATGAAAATAATGAAAATTATATGAAATTCAAATGTCAGCATCCATAAATAGATTTACTGGAACACAGCCCCACCCATTCTCTTACTGTTGTCTCTGGCTACAGAGTTGAGAAGTTACGCAGAGACCGCAAGGCCTAAAAAGTCTAAAATATTTACTATCTAATGGAAAAGAAAAAAGAATAAAAGAAAAAAAAATTTTAAATATTTACAATCTGGTCTTTTACCAAAAAAAGTTTGCCAGCGCCTGATCTAAGGGAATAATTCTGCAAGTCTATCATTGCTTAGGAAAGTTTATTAAGATACAGACAAAGGAATCATTTTGTCCCGTAAAATATTCACCAAAATTCTCAAAAGGATAGCACAATTATGAACTAGATGTCCGATTAAATATCTTATTATAAAAAATACTAATATTGGGTCACATGGATGATAAAATAAGCTTTCCATCACCTCTATGCATGTGTTTCCTCTTTTTTCATATTTACATGTTTAATTTGCAGGGTGTTGCGGGGCTGAACTTAGTAGAGGAGAAAGACAGAGATGCGATCTGGTTCGGCCCCAAGGACCTTAAGCAAATCACTTAATTGTCTTTGATTTAAACATACTTATTTCCAAATTGTGGGCTGGACAAGATAACCTGGAAGGTCCCCTACAATAACAAAATGACAGGCTTCTGTGACTTAGAACATAATTTTAAAATGTTAATGATCACCGAAGTTTACAGCAGTTATGGCTTCACATTTATGATAGATCACTGGCCATATTTATGATTTATTTATGCTCCCAATTAGGGCATTGTCCCTATAGGAAAATATGAGCAACTTTATGATGATTTGATTCTCAACAAGATTTCCAGGGATGCACTGAGGGGAAAACCATAGAAATTTTTACAGTTCTGTCGTTTATTACCAATTTGAGATTTGAGCGTCTTTAAAAAAGGACTCAGAGGTACACTGGCAAGGAGTTTTAAGTGGGCACCTTTTTCTTTTAGTTAAATAATATACTTCTAGTAATTGACAATAAAAATATTGAATCACTTTTCCAGAATGTTCCATCCATAGCCATACATACGGATTCAGACATGGAAAACAAACAGATCAGCTGTGTTTCTTAGCTGTACCTATTTCTCTCAGAGTTCCAAGTGTGTTCTGATCCGTGGATTAGCTAGGAAGGCTGGAAGTGGGTTTGTAATTCTACCTAGGGCAAGTTCAGATTTTGTTCTGTATTGCCACTGTGTTGTTCCCATCCTGCAGACAGAGTGCCATGATCATAGAACAGTCTGTAAAGAGAAACTCTTATAGAGAGTCTGCCCAGAGCAAGGACTCCGGACCAGAGCGTGCAATGCCTGTTCTCTCTGGGGAAGCAACTGAGCTACAGGAATGGAGGGAAGCATCTGGTAGCCCCCCGCCCAACACAGTGTCAACAATATCTAATCCCACTCAAATGCTTTGGGTTTCACACCAGCCCATCATAAAATTAAGTACTGGGTCATGTGCAACAAACCTTAATGAAAATGGAACAGGATGCATAATCCTGGTAGTGAGCCAAAAGGAAATGGAATATTCTGCATTCTTTCTTTCTGCAATGCCCTTTGCTTTGTCCCCCCTGAGGTCTCAGGATGTCTGCAGCTGGATGAGAATTGTAACCTCATACATTAGATGACGACTGCCCAGGATCATGGTTAGAAGTTCTTAATCAAGAAGTAACCTGGAAGCTCACACCAACTAGTCCATGTCAGTCCTGGGTGACCTTGCCTGCAAGCTGGAACTGCCTCCACCTCCATGAACCTGGGGGATGGAGGAAGGACATCACATTTTGGTTCAGTGGTTGAAGAATGCAATTTAAGAGGAGGTGAGCTCAAGATCCTGCTACTCCGCCACCTTGTCCCGAGATGAGAATGCAGTTTAATATGCTCATCCTCTCCCCGCTACCAGCCACCTCGAAACACCCTGACAATGCCCCTCCTCAAAACCCAGCAACGACATCAGCAACTGCACGGACCCTCAAACTTTGACAAAGTAGACATTAGGCAACGCCCCTCTGCAAACACCAGCTTAGCAGAATCAGTTTAAAAGTATAATGCAGGTAATTTTAGACTATATTAGACTTAGACTACATTAATGCATATTCACTTATAAACCAATAGCCCCAGAAATCAACATACCAAATTCCCTGATGAATCTTCAAGTAAATACTTCCAGTCCAACATTTTGGCTTTTGTTTTCTTTTTTGGCCACGGCATGTGGAATTCCCAGGCCAAGGATCAGATCCAAGCTGCAGTTGTGACCTATGCTGCGTTTGCGGCAACGTCGATGCTTTAACACACTGTGCGGGGCCAGGGATCAAACCCACGCTCTGATGATGCAGAGACACCACCGATCATGTTGTGCCACAGTGGGAACTCCCCAACCTTTTTTTATTTTCATTTTTACAATTTTATGCCTGGGATAGTTCACATTCTAAGCAATATACCCGGTCAAGCCTAGAGAGACCCCAAACATGGTACATATTATGTTTTAAAAAATAGGAAGGAGGGAGGGTAAGGCTGAAGGACAGAAGCTGTTATCTGGAAAAGCTTCCTGCTGGTCATGGCCATTCAATCGCAGTGGTACACATACAGCCGAGGTTCTCACGTCGGCTGCGTCACTACCAACGAAAACCCTCTTCCTCACAGTGGTTCATCCCCAACCCTCTGACCACCCGATGTCCACTGGCTTCCAGCCTCCACTCACCTGAAACCGCTTTCCAAAGGCACCGGTAGGTCCCACTACTCCACTGAGAATCAAAGCTGACTTATTATAACCCGCAGTGTCATCGTGTCTAACGCCTTGGTGCTCAAAGTGAGACCTGTAGATAAACAGCATCACATCACCTGGGGGCTCCTTAGAAAGGCAGGACCTCTGGTTCTACCCCAGGCCACTGATGCAGCTTGTACCTGGTACAGGGATTCCCAGGTAACTGAGATGCACCCCAACCTTTGAGAGGCACCATAGCTCCTGCCTTCCTCACCTTCTCCCCAGCACCTAGAACAGTGCCTGGCACGTATTAGATGCTCCTCAAATGTTCCTTCAGGAAATCAAATTGCCAAATCTAATAGCCACTTTTTAATCCTCATCTCATTTAACCTCTCCTTGTGTCTGAACAGGGGCCACTTCATTTTTTAACAACTCGGGGTTTCCTTCCTACTGGTCCAACTTCACCTTCTCCATCTTAACTTACTGGATCGTCGTCATGAGTCAATCACATAAGTGAGGTCCTTGCTCAGGATCGGTTCACACTGGCTTCTGGGGGTCTATGTGGTTTTCCTGGTGAATTCATCTTCTCCCACAGTGTTCACTAATAGGTAATTAGGATTCCCATGTATTTAGGATTTATCTCCAAGTCAAATCTGTCCAGCCTCCTCTTCAACTCCATGTTTATATGTCTCGTATCCTTGGAATATTTCTAACTCTGATACCACACAGACTTTAAACTCGAAATATCAAAATAGTACACGTTCCCCGTGCCTTGCCTCTCACAGCTCCGCTCATCTCTACCATCACCTGCCCTTCAGGCCCATACTCTACATGAGGCTGGTGTCACCATCTCACCATCAGTGTGAGGAAGTCGGAGCTAGGCTACACATTCTCTCCCTGCAAATCAAACCAATCGCCAAGTCTTAATTCCTACATCTAGGTTTATTGGATTCATCCCATGGGATTTTCGAAATTAATCTGAGGTAAAGCGTCATTCCCCTCTCCACGTTCTGAAACCGAAGGTGGTCAATTTTCTTCTCCTCCCACCTGAAGTCGTGTGCTCTACGATGTGGTCGGAGAAACCCATTTCTCAGTAAGACACTCTAGGCAAAGCCCAGAGAAACCCAGAAATAAGATGAAGGTCAGCTGCACTCTTTCTTTCTGGAGCTTGCTCTTATAGTCTCCTCCTAATGGCTCACCCTTTTGATTAAAGCCATTGGATGTCTATGACCTACAAATAAAAAGAGACCCCATGAACTTGAGATATCTGAGAGGCCACAGCAGGAGCCACTTTGTTCAAAGGCAAGTGATTACGGACTGGCTAGCTTGAGGTGCTGGAACATAACAGATCAGGGATCAGGTGCATATAAACCCATTCTCGGAAGGTGTCAGGGACTTCACAAAATTTTGCCAAATAGTCCCAGCAGAAAGAATAATTATCAATTAACTTTAAACTACCAAAAGACTAAAAATGTATGAACTGTTGAAGACAACTGTTTGGGATGTGGGGGAGCTTCAAAAAGATATTTCTTGAAAGAATATAACATTGGGGATTCCCTCCCTTGGGTGCAAGAGTTATAGGTCCAACGTGACTCTTTTCACCACCTGTATGGTGCGTTCTCTAAAAATCAATATGGCTGCATGATAAGGCTCGGTTTTTCCTCTTCCCTTTTCAGGCGGCCACATGCAATGCCGAGACAGCCTTGAAGAGTAGAAAGAAAGCATGAAATTGTTAATGAATGAACGAATGAATGAATGAACTTTCACATGTGAGTTGATGCTCTTTATACCATTCCTCTGCATGTAGAGATAAGTTAGGAGGGAGTTAAAAGTGGGGGCTGAAAAGCAGTGCTTGGGACCCGGAGGAGGGTTTGGTTGAACCCTGGGAAGATATCAGGGGTGGGCTAATATCCGAGTCAGGCAGCTTGACTCTCCATTCCCCTGGTAAGAGGAACAGGGTGTGGCATAGCCCCTTTACACAGGGCAGGAGTGGACGCATGGATCTGAGGCATTCAGATTTTGTTAGATCTACGCATCATGTCTTTGGATGAGCAGCTGTAGAACTACACTAGGTGAGAGTTGGTGAGGGAGGAACAAAGGGTGCGGGAAGGGCACCCAGCCTCAGAGATGTGGCCTTTCAGAGTTCCCTCCAGTGGGACTCTGCCCAACCCAATTTTACCCAGACTGGAGCTAAGAGTGCTCCTTTCAGTCTCTGAGATCTTTATGCCGACACAAGCTCAAATGAACATCCAGGTTCCTTTCCTTACGGCACTCCATCTCTCTACCTATCATCTATTGCATCTATCTATCATCTATCTATCTATCTATCTATCTCTCCATCATCTGTTGGTTATCCCATCACATATGTATCCATCTACATATCATCTATTATCTGTTCACCTGTTATCTCTATCATCTGTTGATAGTCCCTATCATCTAACCACCTACATATCATCTATCTACCTATTACCTGTCTACCTATAATCTATCTCTCTATACCCATCATCTGTATTTCTATCTAGATATCATCTCTATAGCTACCTATTTATCTATCTACCTACCTACATATCACCTATTTGCCAACATATCATCTATGAACCTATTATCTGACTGCCTGTCTATCCATTTATCATCTCTCTACCTTACTCATTTAAGATATGTTTATTAAGATACTACACTGGAATTACTCTAAGTATCGTTAAAATAAAGGGGGAAGAAATCAAGTCGAGCGTCTATGTACCGGACAGGGAATACATATAATCTTACTGAATTTTCTAACTCGCTTCATAAAGTAAGTCTCAGGATTCCATTTTACCTCTAGGAAACTGCAGCTCAGACAGATTGAGCAGTTTGTCCAAAAACATATCACCAAGAAGGGACAGAACTAAGACTGACTGTGATTCTTTGAGCCTAGGCTCTGTCACCAACACCAAGCTGAATTTTAAATGTAAGAGAGCTTCCTTATGGACTTGTTGGTATCCAAACCCTTCCCTTCCATCACTTCTGTAACTGGGATCTTGAGGAGGTGCGCTAAGAGGGGAAAGCCCGAGCCACCATACACCAGCAGACCTTTGTGTGAAGACTCCTGGAGAGCACGTTGGAGCTGAGGGTTACGATCCTGGGACATGAATCATTGCCCTTGGGAAACATTGGCGTCTGTGCACATTGCTGCCTCAGAGCATGGTATAACAGACAATTCAAAAAAGAGTTAGTTTCCAAAAACCGTAAAACCTGTCCTTAACAGAAACTTTATTATGAGAGGTGCTTTGTCCAAGCTGAGCCCCCTCCCTTTGACTTTGAGAAACATGCAGGAATTTAATTACTGCCCAGGTCTATCTTCTTTGGACAAGCTTGCATGGATTCTTCATGGCCTGGCTCCTTCCTTGGGAGACTTTAACTTGATGGCCATCTCCCCAGCACCTTTCCAATCAACAGTGTGATTATTTAACATTTTTAAAAGGAAACGTGTTTCATTCTGGCTTTCTGATGCAGTCTTCTGATAAGACCAGAATCTGGATAATTCAGGCTAACTAACCACTTTTGGTTTTAATTGCCTGGCCCATATAAAGATAATTTACTCAATTCTCCACTTCACTTTGCATGTGTAGATGAAATCTGACGGCAGAAGCGCAGGCACCGTTAATTCAAGTTAACAGCAACTCAGACGGCGGTGCATTGGTATTTCAGACTCAAGCTTGATTTTACTTCACAGCCTTCATACAAACATGCTTGTTGGCGAGCCTCTGTTTGAAATGCACTCCACAGGTAGATACCACATGTGACCTTGTATATTTCTGCTCTAAAACACATCTAATATCGGTGGAGCTTAAGAAGTGGACAGAATGAATACTTTTTATTCTGCATGGCAAATGGTAAATAAATGGAGCACATGTTTCTTTCTGTGGTATCCTGGGAACCGAAACAACATGTAGAATCAATGTTTTCAAATATGATATGAAACTTGAAGGAAAGAAAAATAAATGCAGCGTGTGGTTCTTAATTCACGTAGGAGTAAAATTATGAGCTAAGCGTAGATGGACACTTAGTTATAATAACATGCTTTTAGAACCAAGATCTTGAAACTCCTTGTGACATTAACCTAAGGCTGTAGGATTAATTTCCAGGATCAAGTGGAATGTAAGCCAAGCCAACACTGATCTTCTGTACTGGAATCTGGCAAGCTCTGCCTACCCACCAGCCTCCAGCAAAGCTACTTCCTCGGCCTCCCTCCGCCTGGACCACACTGCCAGCCTTGGCACTGCTCTGCATTCTTCAATATCAGCCTCAGTCACCTCCTCAGAGAGCTCCCCCACCCCCACGACCACTCTATTTACAATAGGTCCCCCACCCTGATATCTGTCACATACTGCCGTGTCCTTGTCCAGCATGCCGCCCTTCACCTCTAGACTCTAGGTCAAGGAATGTGACAGCCATATGCTCAGCGGCTTGTGCAGCCTGTCACACATGACATGCTCAATGCATGTTTGTTGAATGAGTAACTGATTGAGTGGAGGATCGATCAGAGTCCCTGAGGTGGAAACAGCCCATACTAGAAAGGAAACCTCACATCTTTCTCTCCCTCTCTCTCTCTTTTTGGCATCCCCCAGGGCACGTGGAAATTCCCAGGCCGGGGACTGAACCCACGCCGCAGCAGCGATCCCAGCCGCTGCAGCGACAATGCCAGATCCTTAACCTGCTGCATCACAAGACAACTGCTGACATTTTTTGCTGTTTTCATCTCTTCGCCGAGTCTTGCCTTCACCCTGTCAGGCTGCAGGCCATGCTGATGGGTTTGTGTAAAGACAGACCTGGACTAGCCAAGGCTCAGGTGCTTTGGATCTTGTGAGTTTTGGATAATGTACTGGTAAATGTTTTCTACACGACATGGGAGAGTAAGTAGCAAGTTAGCTGGAATTGGTAGGTTGTTTCTTCGGGGGAGAAATTTTCCCCCCAAGAATTCTTTGTGAGTCATAGCCAATTGAAATAGTTTTGTGACTTTGTATATTTCAGTAAAATAAATAAATAAATGAATAAAACTATTCAAAACAAGTCACACTTTTACAGGTGAGGTAGAAAACCTTTAAACCCCCACCTCTCCAGTGTCCTCGTTGCTGAGTGTGAAAAAGCCGTGACTGGTAAGATGGGGCGCCGTGGGCATAAAAATAGGAGCAAGAGGAAACTTGCTTTTCTTGGTATCTCTTAATGCAGACCGAAGGCCCGTCCCTTTATCATACGCACACTATCTCCTTTCCTTCGCATGGAAAGTCTAGGAGCTGGATATCATTATTTCCAATTTACAGAGGGGCAAACTGAGAGATTTGACCTGGCAAAGTTACAAGGCTAGTAATGGTAGAGAAATGAGTTAAATCCAGGTCTGTCCTGTCTTGTATGCTTCTGACTAATGTGAAAGCCTCAAAGAAGTGAGACTATTAGTCACTAGCATAAAAAGCCAAACCATGTGTTCCACATTATGGATAGACAGAGAAAGAGATGGAGATAGAGATAAAGAAATGGATGGAGGGAGTTCCTGTCGTGGCACAACGGAAACAAATCTGACTAGAAACCATGAGGTTGCGGGTTCGATCCCTGGCATCGCTCAGTGGGTTAAGGATCCGGCATTGCCGTGAGCTGTGGTGTAGGTTGCAGACGCAGCTCAGATCCCGCGTTGCTGTGGCTGTGGCGAAGGCTGGCGGCTACAGCTCCGATTCATCCCCTAGCCTGGGAACCTCCATATGCCATGAGTGCGGCCCTAGATAAGGCCAAAAAAAAAAAAAAAAAAAAAAAAGGGAAAGAAAAGAAAAAGAAATGGATGAAGAGAAAGAGAGTGAGTGAGAGAGGAAAGAGAAACCTCTCTTCCACTTTCTGTATATAGCTTGTGCTCCCGTGCAGGCATCTAGAAGGGCCACGAAAGGGCTGGCTGCAATAACAAAGCTGTGACAGTAAACACCAGCTCTGAGCTCTCAGGTATTGGGACAATGGGGCACAGAGCTCCTACATTCTTCTTGTCCCCTGTTAGGCTCTCCGAGGCCCCACATTCTCTCTGGTTCATGAACAGTCTACCCTGGCCACCACAAGCTCCACTCTTACCAGTTCTGCTGCTCCCAGATGGCCTTGCTGCTGCCTTTGGGGGGGTGAGACCCCACTGCTCTCTCCATCGGCAGTCCTGTTAACCGCTCACTCTGACCTCAGAGCTCCTCCTCCGAACCCCACGGTTGGTTACCCCGGTGGCCAAAGTCCCTCTTTCCGAGTTCTAGTGTCCCCAACACAGCCACTACTTCCCATCTTCTCTTGAAATATCCCAGCGCTTCATGACGTTTCCCAGGTGTGTGGCCTCAGTTTTCTCAGTTTCTTACTTAGCAAATACAGGAAGTTTTACTCATTAACAGTCCTCATACGAATTCTTCATGCGAGTTTGGAAAAAAATACACTGTTGAGTTGACTGGTGTGTGTGTGTGTTGTCAGGGAGTAAGACTCCAATGATAAGATGAGTTCATGAAGGAGTTCCCGTCGTGCCTCAGTGGGTTAAGGACCCAGCGCTGACTCTGTGAGGATGCGGGTTCAATCCCTGGCCTCGATTGGCAGGTTAAGGATCCGGTGGTGGTGTACTAAGCTGGGGGAATGTCGCAGATGCTGCCGGGATCTGGTGTTGTGGTGGCTGTGGCATACACTGGCAGCTGCATCTCCTCTTGGACCCCTGGCCTGGGAACTTCCATGTGCCATGGGTGTAGCCCTGAAACGCAAAAAAAAAAAAAATAATAATAATAATAATTACAATTATACTAAAAGCGGATGGCTCTAACAGAAGAGGAATCAGTGGGGCTGGGCACCCATCAAGAGAAAACAAAATAACCACTAATGAAGGACAGAAAGTTTAGCGGGACGTGTTGGAAGTATTTGCTGTGATGGGGGTGACGTCATCGCCCCTCCTTGACAGCCCTGGTAGGAAAAGCCTCCGTCAAACTTACCATTTGTGTCCATGAATTCCTTAGGGCAAAGCCAGCAAACTCAAAATGTTTTCAGGAGTGCTGCGGATTAGGTAAAGGCAGGTAGCCGCAGGCATAAGGTGATGGGGGAGAAGTGGAGGCTGCGGCAAAATGAAGGGTCCAGGGTGGGGCGTACTCAGTAACACGCAGTATTTAATAGCTGTTCAGTTCTAGCCACCGGCCGCTGCTTCTTACCTTAGCTTCACGGAAACTCCAACAAGTGCCGAGTCTCGCTGCCGCCGGGTTGATGTGAGCCGATGACCAAGGCAGCGGGGCAGACCCTGGGCAAAGAGAGCTGGAAAAGCAAGTGTAACCAGCCTGACACAGGAATCAGCCGCCAGGAAAAGATGGGGAGACCTCAAGAAACAGGTGTCGGTCGCTGAAGGGCTTTGTTTGAAACGCAGAGAGAAATGTTTTATTTTTTAAAGAGAGGGATGGAGAAAATCCCTCTGATCTACCCAAATCATCAGTGAAGTCTCCCAAGCTTCCCCCTGTGCTGGGTTGGGGGGCGGCGGGGTTCCCCTGGAGCCGGCAAGCGTCTGAGCAGGGGGCAAGGGGCGGCGGCAGGCAGCATCCACGGGCTGGGGTGGGGGGGCTCTGAACGTTGCCGAAATCCAAAGGGAGGGCTTGAGGTCTTCCCAACTTGTGCGGTTGGCTGAGGTCCAAGCCAATTATAGCTACATCTCCAAGGTGAAGAGGGACACAGCGCACATCTGGGTTACATTTATAATCCCAACTTTCCAGGGAGAGGGAAGAATAAGTTATGCGGGTGCTGAGTGTGGGATGCACTTAACAGCATTCTCCCTCCTGGCACCTGGCCAGTCAGCGTGGGGAAGCTCCAGCCGGCCACTCTGGGCCAGCTCAGGGAGGGTTTCCTTCCCGGGGCTGTTCCTGAGACGCCCGTGTGGCCAGGGGTCTGCCTGTGTCCCCCAGTACCTCCCTACTGGTGGGTGCAGTGCATGCAGAAGCATAACGACCAGGAAATGACACAAGGCGGCAGGATACCTAACGGAGCCCAGGGTTGCCCTCGGGTCATCAAGTTAGTCAGTTGTCACAGCCCTGGGGGTGAACCCCAAAGAGAACATTTTAGAAAACTAGGAGTCAGAGGAAGAAGGGGGAGAAAACGATGTCTGGGCCCATTGCTCTGGTTCCTTCGCAACCCCCTGGGGGCCAGGTACCCCCTCCCCTGGTACTCACACCCACGGATCAGTCAGGTCTTCCTGGCAGGGAGGGACATCTGCCTTTTCCATCGGCTCGTGCTCACAGATGGGTCAGAGTTGGATGCAAGAAGCCTTACTGTCTTTGGACTCTAGGTCTCAAGTGTGGCCATACAGAATTTGCATTCCTACCACTTTTCAAAGTGGTGAGAATCCTTAACTGACACCTACAAACTTCCGAAAGACAGACAGACACACGGATGTCAAAGGACCTCGTTTCAGTGTTAAGCTATGTTTTCTAATGAATCCAGAAACATTTGGAAATGTTGGGTGGGCTGGTTATGCCGTCTGCAAGGAGTCTATTTGCAAACAAGACTGAGAAGCCTTCTGGGAAATAATTCATCGTAAGTGTAGGGAGTATGAGGCAGATAGTCTTGGCACAACAGTAAGCCATCACTAGAGGATTCCTGGGTGGATGGATGGATGGATGGGTAAGTGGGTACACGGGGGGGATAGGAATGTGAAGGTTGGTATTATTAACATCTATTGTCTTGAATTTGGGGATGAAAAAGTTGTTCTGAAGCTATTTTTAAGGAAGAAAAGCGGTAGGATACACATACATGAGGACAAAGCATTAAGAAACATGTGGCCAAGCGTAACTTCAAAGAGTAAGAAAATCCTTCTCCCCATACAGAGGGGGGCTGTACTGACTTGATGCTCCTGAGGATGCCCCAGAGGATGGCAGGCTGAGGGTGTCACCTACCGGTAGGCGGCCCTACATCAGGCAGCCAAGCAAAGGTGACAGTCCTGCATGTACAGGAGGGAAGCAGCACAGAAGGTGACAGTCTTGCACTAACAGGAAGGGAGGAAGAACCTGGTGGCTATCACGTTAAGCTTTACAGAGGATTTGTGCTAATTGTTTATGTGGGAGGCGACCATCCCTCTTGCCTGGCAAGAGGATTATTGCCTCCCTTGGCCAAGGCGATCATTTTCTGGGAATGCAGTCAGTAAGACTGCCTATGTAAAAAGCTGCTGCCTCTGGCCACCTTCTTTGGTGGCCTCCCAAAATGTGCATGAACTGCAAATAAAGCCTAACTGAAAGATGGAACTAGAACTCAGCTGACATTGAGTCCCTGCATCCTGCCTTGCCTGAAGCCCACTTATATACACTTCTGGACTTTTCCGTCAACAAAGCATCCCTCCCCCCTCTTTAAATTTAACTTAAACCCAGTTTGAGTTGGGATTCTGTCACTCGCAGCTGGGAGCTTATCAGTACACATGAACCATACCCTTGGGATTTCCCAATAATTAATTGGGGGCTCCTGACAAGGGAGATGGAAGAGCTGTAATAGGAAGCGAGGGCAAGAACAGTAATTATGTGTAAGCACACATGACAGGGCAAAAAAATGCGGAGGAGCGTACCAAGCTGAAGGTTCAGCCTTTGACCTCTCAATCGCAGGTCCTTCACCCTCCATGGCTTTCAGTGTTGTTATGGGTTGAACTGTGCCGCCCTAGAAAGATATGTTGCAGTTCTAACTCTTGGACTCTCGGAATGTGATCTGATTTGGAAGCAGGTTGTTTGAAGAGGTACTTAGTTAAGGTGAGGTCATACTGGAGTAGGGTAGGCTTCTAATCCAGTACGACTGGTGCCCTTAGGAAGTGCAGAGAGAGACAAAGGGGAAGATGCCATGTGACTACAGGGTGAAGCAGTGGCAAGCCAGGAAATGCCAGGGTTTGACAGACACCAGTGCAAGTCAGGAAGAGGCAAAGAAGGATCGTCCCCCAGAGGTTTCAGAGGGTTCACGGCCCTGCTGAGACCCTGACTTTGGACTTCTAACCTCCAGAGCTCTGAGACAATAGATAGGTGTTGTTTTAAGCTACCCAGTTTGTTGTACTTTGTTAGGACTGCCATAGGAAACTCATATAAATATCTTCAAGTCCCCAACTTCATCCAATTTGTTGCCAGAAGACAAACAAACAAAAAACTGTTTTATAAGCTTGATCATTTTGAGGACTCACTACATTAAAATTTCTTAGGACGTTTGCATTTGAAAAGAGAAGTGATGAAACATGGCAATAAATGAATCTCGAATGGTGGAATTTTAGACACGGAGGCAGGGCACCTCTGAGCGCTGTAAATCAGTACGTGCTTGTTTATCATTATAAGAAGATTAATTGAGTTTCAAGGTGCCTTGGGGATTTTTAGAGATACCTCAGGAGCAGTAGAAGAAAAGGGTGTGACAGGGGAAAGGCCAGGGGGCTGGGCTCTGAGGTCCAACTCAGCTGTGAGCAGAGTAGCTCTCTTATATTTTGGGATTCCATATAAGGTTTCTTTTGGGAAAAGTTTTTGTGTTAGAATAGATTGAAAGTCACTGCATTATGGCATTATTTAACTCACATGAAGGCAGACCATGTTTTTTATTTCCCCTACCATTTCTGCAAAACGTGCCCACTCACATATGTGTTTATCCCTAAAGCAGAAAACTGTTAACTTCTGCCAAGAATTGTAGGTGAGGACACAGGGACAAGCAGGAGACCCCAGCTTTAATTCTCCTCTTTTGTTTTTAGCTCTTCTAGGGGAAAAGATTAGCTGCTGCCTTCTTTGTTCTTGTCTTTTGAAAACTGAGAATCGAGATCTTCATGATCCAAAATGTGCGAGAAGACTTTTAAGTAAAAGTCAAAATATCTAGTTTATTCAAGGTGTTGATTTATTGGCTGTCTTTCTCTTTGGGTATTTATTTATTTATTTATTTTTTTGCCATTGGGTGAACAGAGGAGGCTATCAGGATGTGTCATTTGCATTCTTGTGGTTGAAGCAGAAGCAGTTCATGAATACAAAAAAATAGTGCGACTGGTGCCGAAGGAGTATATATGGGAAGGAGTGTCATAATAATTCTTAGGCATTTCTGTCCCTTTATACTTTCACATACATTATCTCAATGGAAACCCTTACAAATCCTGGGCGGTATGTGGCCTGGTTTTCCTATCACCATTCCCCAGATGAGCCCAGAGTTTGTAGATGCTCCGAGAATCCTCCTGGGCTTGAGGCCAGTGAGGGAGGGGAAGCTGGGACCACCACCCAGGTCTCCTGAGACCCCTGCTCTGTATGACCAGTAAACAGTGGGCTTCGCCCCTGCCCCCCAGCATGGGGTGATAGAGAAATCATAGAATACATAGCTAAAAAGGACCTTCAGCCCTACTTTATCTCCACTGTGTCTACCATAAAAGCTTAAGTCAGGGTCTGCTTTTGTGGAGTCTTTGAGATAAGCAACAAGTCCCAGGAAACAAATACTGAACACCACCATTACTTCGCTGAAAAAAAAAAAAAATTCTCCAGTTAAGCATGTGAATCTCAAACCGCTCTCTTCAGATCATAATAGCTAATCATTCATCCACCCACACTCTTCCTTCAATCAAGACGCTCCAGCGAGTCAACACAAGTGCACCCTGAGCTGGGAGGCGTTGCTGGCGGCGGGCCGGGCGGGTGGGTGCAATCTCAGCTTACCCAAGGAAGAATGGATTTGGGAATGCCACCGGGGTTCGCTTTCTTTTTCTTCTTTTGTTTCCCCCGTGGGAACTCCTCTTTGGGGTTACAGATTCAGCCTGGGTACACTGCAAAAAGAAGAGATGGGTGCAGGCTGGCCAGCTGAGGAAAGAGGGAAAATAATTTTACTAGTACAGGCCGCTGAAAAGAAATCAGGGACAGAGAGACACTTTGCAGCTCAGGGAAAAGTACCACGTTTTAGTCCACGCTCCAAGCCCCGCGGCCTTGTTTTTGTGTCCTTTATAGGGTGGCCCATGGGGACAGCAGGCTGGGCAATGGGAGTTCCCACTTCCCAGATTTGGCCCCAAGGGCAGAAGAGTCCCGCGGAGAGGAAAACCCTGAACTTTGAAAAAGCATCCTCCGGCCAAAGGGGGAGTTTCAGCGTTAGCCCCGGGAAATGTACCAGGAGAGGGCGAGCCAAGGAGGGGGGTTGTGATCGGAGAGGTTTTAAAAGAAGAAGGAGCCCAAACTGGGAGCTGGAGAAAGGGGAGCAGAGAGGCGGGTGGGAGGCGAGGGGAGCTGGCAGACGCAGCCCCTGCGCGCGGGGCGCACGGGAAGGGGGGGCAGCGGGGCGGCCCCGCGCACGCCGGCGGGGAGGGCGGCGGTGACATCACGCCCGGGCCCCCTTCCCCTCGCCGGGTGGGTGGGGCCTCGGCGCGCCGAGCGGGCGCGGGGTCAAGGAGGGGGAAGAGGAGGAGCAGGCTTGAATGTGTCTGCGTGAGGACCGGGGAGGGGCGGAGGTGGCGGAGGGCGGGCAGGGAGCGCGCGCGTGGCTCCCGGCGCCCGGGCTCCCCCCGCCAGCCCCCGACCCCGGCCCGCGCCGCCTCCTCGCCGCCGCCCGCGTCGCCGCTGGGACCCGCTGCGGGCGCGGGGACCCGGCGGGCGGGGAAGCGCGGGCCCCCGGCGAGGCCTGGAAGGAGCGAGAAAGCAAAAGTAAGGCGAGCTGCACTCCTCCAAGTTTTCCCAACTTCGCCCCCTGCGGCGGCAGGCGTCCGGCTGCTAGGCGCGTCCCCACCGCCCCGGAGAGTGGCAGAAAGAAAAGGGACGGGGCGGGGGCGGGGGCGGGGGAAGAGGGAGCGCGAGGGAGAGCCGAGAGTCCGGCAACATCTGTTAAAACTTGGGGGAGGAGGAGCGCGGGGAGGAGGAGGAGGAGAGGAGGGAAGGAGGGAGCGCGAGGGAGGGAAGCGCAGAGCCGAGCGACAACTTTTCCACCCGTGAGTAGCGCAGGCTGCGCGGGTCTGGGCGGGGGGCGCTTCCAAGCCCGCGCGGGTTTGCAGGCCGGGATGGGACCTTCTTCCAGAAAGTCGATTGGATGCCAGGAGGGGAGCACGGCGGGGGCTTTCTTTCTTTCTCTTTCCCCTCCCTCCCGCGGGTGAACCGAATCAGAACTGTCACTCAGGGCCTGTGAGTCAGAAGGGATCGGATTACACGATCCCTGAAACCGATGCCGGAGCCGCACGAGCGGGCGGGAGCGGGCAGGGGCAGCGCCACCGCCACCGCCACCGGCGCGCTTGCACACTCGCCCTCGCGCACCCTCGCCGCCCCGACCCGCCCTCCCCGCGCGCCCCGCGGCCGCCCGCGCCGCACCATGCCTGCGGCTGGCGCCCCCCGCGCCCTGCCCGGCCGCTCGCTTTAGCCCGAGCCGCCCGCGGCCCCGCGGAAGCCCGGAGCCGCCCGCCCGCGCCCCGGACGCGGGTCTATGGGAAGTTCGGGGACTTGACAGCCGCCGCCGCCGCAGGTACGTCCCGCCCGAAGTTCTTTGTTTCGCGGTGCCCCGCACCGGGCAGCCCGCTCCTGCGGCCGCACCCGCACCTCCGGGTCCAGACCCCGGTCCCCGACGGAGGGGAGCGGGAAGAATGAAAATGGCTGTCAAAAGGCGCCCAGATTTCGGGAGCAGCCGGAGCGGGTCTTGCCGTCGCCCCCTCTTGCCTGATTCTCCCCTTCCAAGCGTCTGACCCCGCGGCCATCCGGAGACGGGCTGGAGAGTTTCAGCTCGGGGTGGTGGTGGTGGTGGACGAAGTTTGCAGCAGCCCCGGCGACGGCGCCTCTCGCCCCCACTCCGCATCCCGAGGCTGAAGGCAACTCCGTTAGCCCCCGAGGCTCCGGCGCCCGCCTTCGCACTGTTGCGTCCCCCCCCCCACCCCCGCCTCCCGGGGGCCGGGCTCAAAGGCGCGGGCGGCGAGGTGGGTCCACGCGGGGAGCGCCGCGGCGGGGGCTTCCTCCAGCTTGCGCTTCCCATCCGAGGGCCGGCATGTGAGCTGGGGGAGAGAGGCGCGCTTGGGTCCTGAGAGAGGAAAAGTGAAAGTTGTACCATCTGTGGATGATTTGAGATTCTTTCTTTTCCTTTCCAGGGACAGCATTAAAAATTAAAAAAAAAAAAAAAAAGAAAGAAAGTAAGGAAAAAGCAAACAAAAGAAACAGAGGCGGCAGGGAGGTGGGTCCTGTGGCTGGGGTGGGGGGTGCCGAACCGTGGCTCCTGCATTGATCCTTTAAGAGGCCGCATTTTCGCAGCGCAGAGTTGGGTATGAATCACTCGGCAGGGGACAGTTACTTTCTGGAGTCGCACAGGGCAAATGGGCGGGAGGAGGTGGAGAGGGAGTAAATATTTACCCCAAACTTGGAGAGTTTGTGAAGCGACTTTTAAGCAGCTTGCCAGAGGCCGAAGCGCCAGGGCACACCCAGGCCTTTTATCCTTCCTGAACTTTGTGCTCACGTCCCCGACTGCACCTCCTTCGGGAGATGCCAGCCCGAGAGGGGCTGGACTCGGGCTTCTCCTGCTGACCTGATACAGGCGGAGGTTTGAGGAGGCATCCTGGCTTCCTCTCCTGTCCCCAGGGTGTCGACTCCCTGGTGTGCAGTCCCCAATCCATTCTGGCCCTGGGTACAGTGCTCGTGGCCCTCTGCCAGTTTATATGTACATATATTTATGTAAAACATTTTCTCCCAGCTCTTTGCCAGCTGTTCCACATTTTCCAGCTGCCATTTCAGTTTGAAATGATGGACTGTCCGCATCTCCAAGTAAAAGAGCCCTTTAGTCAGAGGTATGGAGGGTCGGCTCCGCTGTGCGGAGACATAAGCAGTACCATGAGCCAGGGCTGGTTCCAGAAAACACCTTCTGCTCCCCTTTTCTTTTCTTTCTTTTCTTCCTTCTTCCCCCCAGTTTGTCTTTCCAGAGCTCTTTGCTGGGAATTTATAATAATCGACCCCCGCCCCAAGTGATTTCGTACAGAATGTGGATGCTTTTGAGATCCCTGAAATGGGTGTCTGGGGGAAATAAATTAACTTCTGAAAAGCGTTCCAGCTTGAGTGCGTTGGGCATGGCTGGTGGGGGGCCTCTACCCTGGCCAACAGAGTTGAGCTCATTTCAGTCTATTTAAGGCAGGAACTATTCGTGGTCCCCACGCTACACTTTTTGTGTTGTTTGATGTCTTAGCATATTATAGACGGAAATCTTCTAGAATTGGCCTAAACTATTAATTTTGAGTATTTATGTAATTGCTCTGTAATTTGAATAGGTGCCTTATTGATTGATTCCTGTAATTATTTCATTTAGGTTTTAAATTAAAAATTAATAATAGTCTGACAGTTTCTTAATTACATGTGTCAAGATTATTTTGAAGGAGGAAAATGCTATGTTTCAAAGGAGTGAAATAACCTCACAATCTCTTCATTTTTCTAAAGCAGAACAGTATTTCAGTGGAGGGGGTATATTAAGGCCGTGGTGATTGGCCTTAACCATGTAAACTGTGAAGTATCTAAAGAATTTGTTTAGGTTAGGAAATACTGGCTTTAACAACCTGACACACAAACACTTTGTCCAGTTGGGCTATAGTCAGACCTAAAACAAACACGAACAAACATTTAAATTAGTTGTAATAGCATACTTATAGAGAGAAGAGGTTTATTTTATACTAAAAGCTATTTAATTAGAAACTCCCTGCCTAAAGGGGAGATCCTTTCAGGGTATGTAATTCCTGAAGTCAGCCTGGGAAGGCTATGGTTTCAGATGCCTGAATGAGTCCAATGTGAGAGGTGTCTAGTGAAATTTCACACACGCGGAAGCTCTCTAAACGGTATAGACGGTGGTGTTGTGAATTGGCTAGTAGGTTCGACTCAGATACCTACCAATTCCAGGTCCCTTTAGTGTGTTTGCACTCCTTGATTGAACCCTGACATAAACACGTTTTCCTGGTATGTCTGATTTGCCAAGAACTACACTCAGAAATGAGAAAATTCAGTCCTGATGAAAAATGACTCTGGTGGATTATTTCATTACTTATTTAATGAAAGAGTCATTAATTTATCAGTTTGATGCCCAAGCCTAAAAGTTGAACTTTCCTTTGTTTCTTGGCCAGTTTTCTTAATTACCTGCATGCTGTAGGGGTTTCAGGCTTCCTCTGTGCTTAGCCATTTAGGGGTGCATCCTTAAATCTGAGGTGTCCTGCTCATGGATCCTTTTTGGAGGATAGGGTTTGGAAGTTTATGAAAGGAAACAATTTCATGATCATTGTTCTGTGCACTCACTTATATGGAGATAGTAATGCACGAAGAAAAACCAGTTTTGAAGGAAAAGTGAATCAATGAGTCATGAAATCCTCCAGAAAACCTTAGTAATGGAATGTTAATGCTTTCAGACTATAGTAGATTATCTTAAAAGTCAGACTTTTCTTCTTTATGCAATTGTTGTAAATCCCCAGCTAAAGAATTCTTTGAAGGAGGTTTTAGTTTTGCTGGCATCCATATTCTATAGTCGGTCTGATTTGTTTTGGAAGATTCAAGAAATTTTCTGCCACCTTCTATCACGAGAGTCAATTAAAATGCTGACACGACTGTAGAAGAAATTGTGGGGGTGTGTATTAAATTTGTTAAGCAAAAGATTCCACTCTAATAATGACTCCAGGTTGTCTACTAGAAGGCTACTAGAAGATGCTGCCCGTCACTCTGTGTTGTCATTTTTCCAGATGAAAATTGATTTGTTCTAGTTTCAAAGCAAATAAAGGGAGACAGAATAAACAACAACAGGGGCGGGCGGGGGTGGGTGTAGTGCTGCAAAACTTTTTCAAGTACTTTCAGTGTATTTTTCATCTTTACTTTTATTTGATGGGCCTGTGAAATAGAGCTGTAGACTGGCGAAGACTTTAAATGAAATTTCACACTTTGATGATTTTTTTTTTAACTTTGATATATTGACAGCAAAAGGAGCTGCAAAGCTTTTTTATAACTTGAGCAGTAACGCCAAGCAGCAGTCAAACGTCTCTGTGCATTTGTGTTTAACTGCAGAAGAAAAACATGTCCATGGGCAGCAGAGGTTCTTATCAACCCCCTAATCCCAGATCCCAGCAAACCTTGAGGGCATGCCTCAGATCTTGCTGAAATCACTGTAGACTCTCACAGTTTGCAGATTAAATATGCTATGTGTTCCTGGCTCCATCAACAGTTTTATGAGCTCACTAAGCTTCCTGTTTTAAGATCCTTTTCTTAAGTTTTTAGAAGCTCTTAAAGGCAATGCTGCCTGGCGTAAGTGGTATTTGTTAATTTAGAGACACTTTAGGCATTGCATACTCTCTCTTTCCAAATTGCCAAAATTATTATTTTTCCATTGAAGGGCTAGTTTTACCAGGGGGATGAGGGAAGGGAGCTGCTGGAAAGAAACTGGATATTAAATGTGTTGGCAAGTGTATTTGATTGCAAACTTTACGTGGTGTCTCAATTGTGTTAAGGCACTTTTCCTTTGCCTCGCCCCTTAAAATTAGTCTTTTTCCACTTGTAATTCTAAATGCACTGTATTTTAGTACCACACTTCTTAGCTACTCATGACCACTGTCAGGTTTTGTTATGTTTTTTTTTCTTTTTTTAAATGTGAAAGTGTTTTTTGTTCTGTGTGCCTGTGTTTCAGCCTGACAAAATGTCCCAGCGAATCTATGGCTCTCTAAAGAAACTGAATGAACAAGCCATTACATAGTTAATAAGGTGGCCCTAGAACATTCTCCCCCCTCCCCCCCCGCCCCGAAAGGCAATATTGTGTGGAGCTCCACATATGCTTCTGCCATATCTACAGTTGTGTCCTCCTCTGTGGTGCTTTTGCATCTTGCAGAAGAGTCATAATTAAAAAAAGAAAATACTTACCTCATCATCCAACAACATTTCACATAATTCCCAAGAGAACTCGAGCCAATTTTGTGCTTAAAGGTTATTCAATGAATGAAATTGTGAAAGCCCATTTGTCAAAGTACTGCATGGTTTCTGTTAGTTTCCAAGCCCCAAATTCATTGTCTGCCCGGGCCCTGCCATCAGTCATCAGTGTATTAGCGCTGCCTTCAGGCCATGCTGCCCAGCACTTCTTCACACCATTATAGCTTTGAAAGTGTACTCTGTCGACTTGTAGAATTACTGCTCTGATTTCCGCTTGGCTGGGTTTGAGGTAAGTCCCCTCCCTACCTTCTAGCTGACTGTAATCCTTGCTTTCTTTTAAAGCTCCTTTCCAGAGATTTAGGGGAGAACTTTCTTAAGGGCCCTGTTGGCATCACACTGTGGTTTTGTTGTGGCATGCACTGTACATAGAAATTGTACCTGCAGTAAACTGGATTGATTGCTGGCCTGAAACTGCTAGTGGGCTTTTCTTTTCTTTACTTTTTTGGGGGGGAGTGAGGGGAATGATGATGTTGTTGATGATGAGTGTGTGTGTGTGTGTGTGTATGTTGTGTGTATGTGACAGACAAAACAAAAAGCATTTGATTGTACATCTGGATAATTTTTACGCCACAAAATGAAGTTAAATAATGGGAGATGAGTGTCATTTTATTTAAGTCTCTATCTCTTGGAGTACCTTCAGAAGGCAGTGTGACATCCTATTTGTTTTCATGTGTAAATTTGCAGCTTTAGCTACTCTGGCTTGTGGGGAAGATTGAGTAAAACACCTATCAATATTCCAGAGGGCTGTACATTACTAAGCATGGGTTTTTACAGAAAGAGACTGAAAACTCACAATTCAGATGAAAGCTAACTCTCAAACTGCTGCAATGAAGGAATGAGGCAGTTAAACCTTGTTCTCCATTTCATCGTGTGAGATTTTTTTAAAAGAATAATTCAGTCTCAAGAGGGTTTTACCTGTGTGTCAAGGAACCTCAGGCAACAGGTAAAGAATGATGCCTTAATGAACGAAGATGTATGGAAACCCGAATACTGCGTGGACCAGGCCAGGCAGCTCCTGTATGAACTGTGAGGTTCAAGTGAAACTCCATACAGAGTGTTTCATTGGGAGGGTGAGTACTGTGGTAGTTACTGCGTTGGCAGTGTTATACATAATAGGTGGGCAGGGGACAGAAAATAAGACACCTGAAGAATTCTGCCAAGTTTATAGGCTAGTGGACCAGGGCAATTGCTATTGAATAAGCCCTGCTTAATAATCCTTAAATTTTGAAAAATGTGCTTTTAAAATTGCAACAAAGATTCAAGAGCCCCAAGTTTAAAAATTGGGAGGATAAAGTTTGATGAACAGTACCAGCCTGAAAAAAACAGTGCCTTAGGGGTCCCTCCAGCTGATATCAACACCCAGCCTGTATTCCTCTCCTATTTGTGATGGTTTCAGAGTAAATTCCTGTTCTCAGAACGCGTGCTTTAGCCCCTTAAGTGTGATTGTAAAGGCACACCTGATTCTAGAAACCAAAAGTTACCGAAGTCCTCGAAGAAGAATTTTTAAAAGTAGTTTTTCTTTTAATCTTCTGAAAATTTGTGAAAACTTTTAATTCCTGTAAATCTCAGGAAAGTGAGGCAAGAGATACGTCTGATCAGTCATGCTGTTTTGGTGATATATGTGGGTTTAAGGGAAATACAGTTTTCATGAGCTTAGTTGATCAATCAACTGATAACTGCCTTACAGATCTCTTTTTCTGTCTGAGGATTGTCTGTCTCCAGCAAGCCCACAGAAAGTGGGGGTGCCACCTGCTTCCATCATAGCACCTGCTATGCAGGGCGCCAACCAAAGCACCCTAGATTGGTGTTTTCTCATTTTTGCAAAACCGAGAAATGGTAACAAGTATTAAAGAGAGGCCTTATACCCACTTCAGATATTCCAAATATTCCCCGTCAAGTACTACTGGCAGCAGAGAGAGTAGCTGATGGATGATCTTTTCTTTTAAATACACATGGCAGAAAAGTAAAACTGGCAGACAAAATGTCATTTGTGATTTTAACGCTAGTAGCAATGATGACTTCATGTCAAATAAGCTTTTCAATAGCTGAAGTTAAATATATGGATTTCTTACAAGTTTCCGTGTAGTTAATCTACTACAACCAAACTCGCTTAATCCACAAGCAGGCAATTATTTCCCTCTTAGAGTAATTCCATTCCCTTTCGAGTAATTCCATTTGGGGACGCCTATCATGAATACTGCTTATCTGAGATTAGGAGCTTCAGAAACTGGGAAAGGTCGAAAACAATGGGCAGCAGATTTGGGGACTGCTCTAGGCTACCAGAGACCATTATTGGCAACTTGAACAGAAAGGAGCTTTCTTTTTTGCAGTTAAGACTTTAGGCTTTCCTAATTATGGGGGTGGGGAGTCAACATGCAAAGATAAAGTAATTGCACATTTAAAAATACTATGGTTAAAAATTCATGAACATTTCATTAGGAACTTAGGAAGCTGAGCTTGCAGTAAAGAAAGGCAGTGCAGACAGGGAAGGGTGAGGAAGGAAGCTTCAGGAATCTTGGGAACTCTTGGTGTGTCACAGAGGTTATGCATATCTAATTGATTTTAAGTTCAGAAAGAGATCTCCAGCACCAGGAGACATTAGCCACATTAAAAACCTGTAAGAGGCCTTCTATAGTGCATGGTTATAGGAAATCCACTGAAATGCTTTAAATTCCCTAGATTTTGCTCCTGGAAACGCAACAGGATTTCTCAATTCCAGAATTGCTCAAAAGTTGAAATCATGAGTTGTGCTTCTTGATTTTTTTTTTTTTAACTGTTCCTCGAGAAGTCATTTTCTTTAGGAACTGAATTTTAATGCCATGGGAAGGTAAACAATGTAAGAGGTATTTTACCCAAACGGTTGCATCTTGAAGGAGCAGCTAATCTGCTAGTGATTTAGGATGAGAGAAATGTCACTTTTAAGTGCTATGGGGGAGGCTTCTCAGAAATACACAGGCTGGTTCCTTCTGGATTTTTGAATCATTAGCATATTAGGAAGAGCATTCAGCTTATAGATATCCGGGCAGGTGTGAGTAAATGTCCTTGCTTTGGGGGAAAGCCTTATTCTTCCTGACCAAGAGTTCCCTGAGCCTGCAGAGAATAATTTCTCACTTAAGGCCTTCCTGTTCACAGCTCTGCCCCGCCCCTGGAATGCCTCCTCTGCCAGGGTCCCTCATTGGCAGTAGCTGTTTGAACCCATCAGAAACTGATCAAGTTGCCATTAATCAGGCTTTCCACCTAGTTGTTTTAAATCTTTAAATGCATTAAGAAAAAAAAAATCCTAAATTCAGGCAATTTAAAAATATACCAGCTGGATTAGGGAAATGCATTAAGTAGTCTGCCGTTCACAAAGGCTGCATTATCAGTTTATAACTCGGATTAGAAAGTCGTTTTGTACGGTTCCAGCATCACTTCTAACGTTGGTTTTAGCCGGGTGCGTCCACGGTCACGTCTGGAGGGTTTAAGCCATCATGGCATCCTGCTTGTCTGTGCCTGGGAAGGGGCTCTCCGCGGAGCTCTGCCAGGGGAAAGGCCAGTTTTCGCACACGTTCCCAGGGTGGTGGTTTCTCCTGCCCTGTATTTACTACCTAAAGCCTCGTGGCGAAGGTTGAACTTTGGAACTCCACGGAGGGCTCTCCTCCCTAAGAGGGCCGTGCCTTGGCCAGTCACGACAGCCCCTCGCTTTAGGGCAGCTAGTGAAGCAACAGCATTTGGAACCAGGTTGAGAGAGGGTGAAGCGAGTTAGAAATTTGGTTAAGGAAAGCACACAGCCCTTGGTTTCCAGAAGACTTCAGGCGCTCCCCAGGGCTTGCCTGTAGAGCGACACACTGGATGTTGCCTTGGAAAGTTGCATCTCCCTGCGTTCAGCCGGTGAAACAGCTGTGTGAATTCAAGCAGGGCCGCCGCCGACCACTGTCTGCTGGAAATGCTGCCCGGCCAGCTGTGCAGAGTTTTCCAGAGCCCGCGAATCCTCCCGGGGAGCGGGGAGCTGGGATGATGCAGGGTGAGGGGGCTGCGGGGGCCCTGCGGGGTTCCGATCGTCCCGCCCCTGCCCTGCACTTTCAGGGGACGCTTCTGGAAGGCGGATCGGAGCGGGGCTGGCGGATACCAAGGTGCTGACGCCGCGCGGCCGGGCGTTCGGGCCCCGGAGCTGCGACCCTGCAGCGGCGGCCGGACCTGCGCGCGCCGGGGAGGGATGCGACCGCGAGGCGGGAGCGTCGGGGCCGCGGCTGAACCGGTTGCGGCCGCGGGCTGGGACGCGGGGACCTGGAGGGCAGGCGGTGGGGGCGCGGCCAGGTGTGAGGACTTGGACCCTGGAACAGCCCCAGGGGACGGAAGGGTAGACTGTGGAAGCGCAGGTTGCGAGCACTCCCAGGCAGCATTGACCACAGCCCGCAGCTTACAAAAGCAAAAATCCATGAAAATGACAGCTCATCTATGCAAAGATGAAAGTTTCCGGGTTTGTTTCTTTTCTTCTTTTCTTTTACTTCTTTCCTTTTTTTTTTTTTTTTCCGGGCGCCCTCGGCAGGAGGAAGTTCCCTGGCCAGGGATCCCAGGAATCCAGTCCCAGCCACAGCAGCGATCTGAGCCACAGCAGTGACAATGCGGGATCCTTAACCCGCAAGCCCACCAGGGAACTCCTGTTTTTTTGTTTTGTTTTGTTTTTTAAATTGCAGTTCCAAGTAGAGAGGGCCACTTGAAGCTTTTTTTGGGGGGGTGCTGTTTCCAGTTGAGGTCCCCCACTAGAGTTCTCCAAATCGGTGATGTCTCAGCTTTTCTCTGGCTGCCTTTGGGTGGGACATGCACTGAAACCTAGTCACCTGGTCAGTGGCTCCAGGACAAGAGGTCTTGTTTTGTAGGTTTGTGCAAGATCAGATTTATAATTTAGACATGGAAGACCCACCTGTGGACAGGTGGCTACTAAGAGAGGGATTAGGTTTAAAAGAGGATCTGGAATTAATTGTGCCCTGGGTTGAGGCCTCTGGGAAATTACAAAAGGTTCAGGGACAGTTGAATGGGGAATAAGCCTTGACTGTTTGCTTTCAGGAAGGAATTTTCACCCTTGCGTTTAACTATGGGACCTCAAGGTTTAAAAGGCCTATTAGAGCAGTTTTTCTTGGTTGCAAGTTTTGTTTTTTGTTGTTGTTGTTTTTCATGTACCCAAGCTGCTGGGACTCAAACGTCAGCTACAAATAGTTTTTTTTTTTTTTTTCCATAAGCATAAAAAGTCAAGGGGCATGCCAACAAAACTTGTATGTAATGCTGCAGTGGTGAAAAGGATTGAAGGAGAACGGTTCAGCCTTATAAGAAAAGGAACAGAGTCTAAAAGTCTCATTTCATTCACATCTAAAAACCAGTGGCATGTTTTCCTCTGAGAAAGATCTTTGAAGTGAAGCAGAACTGAAAAGTTTTCCTTGAGACTTCGGTTCTAAATAAATTATACCTTATGATTTAGGAAATTCCAAGTTATGTACATTTCGAGATTCTATCAGGAATTTTTACTGGTCACTTCTGTACCTCATGCTTTCCCGTCTCAGCTCAGGCCTGAGTTTCCCAACTCGGCTTAATTTTTCTAAGAAAAAATTGCCACCCCGGCTAGAAGCAGAAACTCTCCATGCAGAGTTTTGATGAGGTGTGAGAGTCAGGAATGTTAAAACTTTCTCCTTTGTGACTGACAGGGACAAAGTTGGGTTTTTATCAGTAAAATAAGCTGATATAATTTATAGGGATATACAGGAAGCAGATGTCTGCCTTGGCAAGATGCCATTTTTATAGCCCTGCTCCAAGCGTCAACCACACTTTTAAATAATTAGTTACTAACTAATGAGATCCAAAAATAAGTTGTCAAAATAGAAGAAGGGGGTAGACTTTTGAGTGACCAAGGGCCTCTTTTTTAAAATTCCATTTCAACCAGGGGGTGGGGGGGTAGGAATTAGTATTCTCTAAGACCATTAATTAGTGCGATTTCAATCAGTGCCCGGGGCTTTACCTCTTCTCACTGAGCCTCTCTGGTGATGAGTATTTGGAGGGTTTTTATTGCTTTGTTAAAATGAAGTCATTTGCTTAAGGGAAAAACCAACAACTCCACAAAAACCAAGTTTGTCAAGAAGCCTTGGTGACTTGTCTCCTTACTGCTAATAATTAGCTCCCTCTCCTAAGGAAGAGACAGACTGACTTCCTACCAAGAATCCCATCTCTTCGTGGGTTTCTCCCCCCACCCCTGGTCCATTAGCTTGTTTCTGTGTCCAGTATTAGTGAACTCCATCCAGATTCAACCAATAAAACTGTGTGTGTGTTTTGAGGGAAACGATTATCCTAAGTGCCTGTTTTTCCAAGATGGTCGAGACTGGAATGTTTTGATTAATTAAATATTCCCGTTAGAGTTTTCCAGTTTTTATAGTGTGTGCCAATTTGCAGAGAAACCTTGGCATAAAAGAAAAGATACGTCGCTCAATCAATGGCAGTTATGTTTCAAGACGCTGGGGAATTGTCTGGGTCATGAGATCGCTGCTGGATTGTTTCTTTACTCAGTAGAAGTTCTTACAGGTATAAAGTGCTGGGGAGATAGCCAGGGGCTTGACCTCATGGAACTTAGGGTCCTGAGGGGAAGTTAGCAGGGATTCTGGATGGAGGCGGTATTCATTGTTGTGATGGCATTTGGGATGGGCTCCTTGGAATTCGGTACTGAGGGTGTAGTTCATTCATGAGTTATCCACCTGCAAAGTCTTCAATGAGGACCTGCAGCGGTGGGCACAGCGCAGTGAACAAAAACGTGTAGAGCAGTTATCTGCAAGCCTCAGTGAACCTGGTAATCGCCAGTGCTGGTTAAAATAAAGGTTCTAAGGGCCAAGATGTCAGGGACTGGAGCTGCAACTCGGCACGTTTCACAAGCGCTGTAACAAGGCTGATTCACGGGGCCCTTAAACCACGTGGAGGACCAGTGCTTTAGGAGTTTGAGATTAACAAATAAATGTAATATCTTATGTAATTGTACATAAAGTAGATAACCAGCAAGGGCTACTGTAGAGCACAGGGAACTGTGCTCAGTATCTTGAAATAACCTACAGTGGAAAAGAATCTAAAAGAGAAAAAAAATGTATATATATATGAACTACTTTTATAAATACTCATATATATATACCTTGAAATATATATATAAGCATTTATATAAGTACTTACATATATAAAATAATATAATAAATATATATATATGTACATATATATATATTCCTGAAATACTTTCCTGTATACCTGAAACTAATATAACATTTTGAATCAAATATATTGCAATAAAAAAATGAAGACGGGAAAAAAGGAAACAGTGCAGTGGATCGATTGAATGTTCTTGTAGGGGGTTTGAAAAATGATAATTAAGCAATTGGGGGGAAACAATCAGAAAATTAAAGCTATTCTGAGATTGTTGGAGCTAGAAGGGAAAGTTGAGAATTTCTCCTTCCAGCATTCTCTGCATGGATTGGGTGGCCTATGCTCCCCAAAATCAAATGGACAGTCTTTTCTGTGTAAGGGTATTTTGGCGAGAGAGGATCCGTATGTTTTAATATATTCTTAAGGAGGACTGGACTCCCCTGCCTCCAAGGTTAGGTCCTCCTGTGTCCCCCTGTCATGTGACAGATGAGAAAACTGAGGCTACTGGACAACTCCAGGGAGCGCCAGTCAAGCCCTGCCCTTGGACTTGGGCTTGGTGGCAGCCTTGGGAAAGGAAGTTCTGCAGCCCTTCACTGGTGTGTGAATTTTGGTGTGCATCTTATAATTGGTGTGTCATTTTAACTAATGGCATCTTTTTTTAACTCTAGAAAAGCTGTTCTTGGATAACTTTTGTGTATTGCAGTGAATGTCACAGGATAATCAAGGAAAATGAACAGAAGCTACGGAAAGAGCTGGTGCCACAGGGCCCTTCGGCCTCTGGAACTTAAGCTTTTTTAGTTCTTATTCCAGATTTCTGGTATGGTAAAGAAAGAATTTGCAGGAGTTCCCATTGTGGCTCAGTGATAACAAATCCAACTAGTCTCGAGGGTTCAATCCCTGGCCTCACTCAGTGGGTTAAAGATCCAATGTTGCTGTGAGCTATGGGTGTAGGCTCGGATCCCACATTGTTGTGGCTGTGGCGTAGAGCAGCACCTGCATCTCTGATTCGATTCGACTCCTAGCCTGGGAACTTCCATATGCCACAGGTGCGGCCCTAAAAACAGCAAAAAAAAAAAAAGAAAAAAGAAAAAAAGAAAAAGAAAGAAAGAGAAAGAAAGAAATTTGTAGTTTCCTTGCAAAGTTGAGTTAAAGATGACTAAAAATCTTCCATCTGGTATTTGAACTCTTTTAGTCCGTGAAGCAGTTTTATTTCACCAGTTGTTGTTTTGATGGGACTTGGTAGCATCGGCTAACTGTAGAAAGTAAGGCAGATGGCGAGGCTGAAGAAATACCCACCGGGCGTAACAATCTGGATAGCATGAAGAATACACGGTGGATGGGACTAGTCATCTTTTCTTGTATTCCTTGTATTGTAGGTGTAGACTATTACTTAAAAAAATAAAAAAGAACATGAACCAGAGTGAAAATTGGTGAATGATGAGTTAGGGCGATTATCACCTGAATGAAGCCAGTGAAAGAATGACTTCCTTGACTTTAGCTGAGTTTTAATATGTCTTAAATGGTTCCAGCCTTTGCTATTGGTGATCTTTTGCCTTTTCCTGTGGGATTGACAGTGTGTTGTCCTCTCGCCTTTGTCTTAAAAAATGTAACTTAAGTGAATGGAAATATCTTATGTTTTAAGCAAGCTGAAAGCAGATCATTTACCTGAATGAATGAGGTTTCCCAGGCTTATGGCAGTTCACCTCTCTTGGTGAGGAAAGAAAAACTCGCTGGGTGCTTGATCGGCATTTTCTGATTCAAAACTTTGAGTTGGGGCTTGGACTGGAGAAACTCCTGGTCGCTCTTTAAAACATCTAATTCAGAACCAAAAACCTTCCCTGGCTTGGAAGTTTATCCTACCGCCCCCTTGGGACCAAGTCGGGCACTTGAAGGGACATTTGCAGATGTGGCTTGAGAGAGTAATGTGACACTTGGGTTTTTGCACCATAAACACAGCTGAAAATGGAGATATTTAGACCGTTTAATAACAAATGCCCAGTAGGAATTTGGGAGAAGTCCCACATGATAGACACGTCCCTTGATCCTCTTTGTGCATGTGTAGACAGAATTCCACTAACTTCTTTCTAGAACTTGGAGACTTTTTTGCAAGGAGACCTGGGGGAAAGAGGCGTCCAGATTTTGAACTGACTGAGGCTCTAGGCACCTCCTCGGGTGACAGGGGAAGGGAGCATTGAAGTGGGGTTTCTTTCCTCCCTGTCTTATTTGAACGTGATGGCACTGTTGTCTTATGCAGGCGCTCCCGATCGCCCAGAGCTGAAGTAATGAGAAGGAGTCATGGAAGCCCAGTCCCACAGCTCCACGACCACTGAGAAGAAGAAAGTTGAGAATTCCGTAGTGAAATGCCCCACCCGAGCAGATGTCAGCGAGAAAGCTGTGGCCTCCAGCACCACTTCCAATGGTGAGCGGCCTGGGGGATTGCCAGCATCTAAGCCTGCACTGGTTTTCTGTGCTCTGCCTTCCTGGGACATTGAGCATTTGCACCCGGACCCTTGTCGGTTCCCCCGAGAGGCTAAAGAAAGCAAAGGGACTGGGAGGGGGAAGTGGAGGAGCGGGGTGGGCTGGGCAGGCTTTAGACATCACCCTGTTGGCAGCGAAACTCCACGTTTTCTTCCAGATGTCCTAATTTGAGATGTAAATGTGATAGGTTATTTATTATAGGAAGTTCCTGTTTTGGCATTTTGGAAATCATCTTGATTAGTCTGGCCGGAGTTCAACATACTTTGCATTTCATGTGGAAAAGTCTCCACTAGTCAGAAGAATTAGTTATCGGTTATTACGAAAGACGCAAAAGTTGCCTCGTCAACATTAGTGACAGGGTCCCCTCCCGATCCCGACCCTCAGGAGTCCAGTCGGAAGGATTTTTCAAAGTTGATGATGGTTGAGCCTCCGCTGGTTTCGGAGGTGCAGGTTTTGCTGTTGGCGTATACAAATTTAACGTGCTTAATTGGCGTTCCGAGATAACAGAGAGCCACTGTTTCCGTACGCTGTATGTTTTAATATTTTAAGCAAAGTGTCGAGAGACACTTCAATTCAAGCATGGAGCATTGAAAATACATTCCAGAGCCCCCTCTGGTAAAAACAGACTGAAAAGGTTAAGGGAAGACTTCACTTCCTTTCCCTGCTTCTTTGACTCTGGAAGGCCAGCTGTGCCTTGGCTTTTTTGTAGATTTCACAGCTGCTCTGGTGAATTGCACTGCCCTTTGCCACGTGCCCTTGGGAAGAATGGGCAGGACCTTTCTCCCAGTCCTGGACACTGCCTACCTGGGTAAATGCCTGTTCATCTGGCCCGCTCCCTCCTCCCTGAAGCTTTATATTTTATTTATTCCAGGAGAGACTCGAGTAGGTTGATTTCCAATTTTTGACATACAATAAGAGGGTCAGAATGTGCTCTGGAAGGTTACAGCCCAGAACCATCTGCTGTAAGGGCAGACAGCCAGTAACAACGCTGTGCGTGCTGCTGGTACGTTCACCTGAACCCAAGTTATCAAGGTCCACTGCTGGCTTGACCTTTTGAGGCGAAGGGCTGCCATTAAACATATTGGCTAATGAGTCCTGTTTTGAAACAATCCGTAAGGAGATCTGTTTATGTCCGAGTTAAAATAATGATTTTATATACGTATGAAGATGTCTATATTTCTCCCTTGATTTGTGTCTTTCAAGTCAGGACTAGAGTTTATTTTATTGGAGCTGGATATTTGCATCATTCTTCCAGTGAAGTTATAGAAGGCATATTTTCTCCTGAACAAAGCAGCCTGAGGCCCTTGTTTCTTTTCTCTGGAATCTGTAAAAATTAGACACGTTTTACTCTTTGAGAAGCAGAGTCGGTATATGCCGTGTAGGTGATCGGGTCATTTTAATAGCAATTTTATAGGAATAACCACTTTCTGGATATTCTGCTTCATGAAACATCAGCTTTTGGTTATTTTTATAGCGGTGTGTGGATTTGTGGATGCGTGAGTAAGCGAGCGTGTGCGTACTCGTGTACCTGAGAACAGGCAAGCAGACATCCATCTGTACTGCCTGGAGCCTCCTTAAGCCACTGTCCTTTCTGTGAGTTTCAGCAGAGTGACAGCAGTGATCTGTTCTTGGGAAGGTGCAGCCACTTCTGCTACCCCAACACCCGGACACGAGAAGGGGGGGTTTGGTGCTGCTGTGTTTGTCTTGAGCCACTCTGACCATGAGTTCGAGTTCTCATTAATCTGCTCAGGGGTGACGAGGAAAAGAACTAACTTAATCAGCACATGGCAGCCAGAAAGCCACAGGGGAACATTAGCTAAGGAAGGAGCAGTCATGTTTCACAAAAGTTAGTCCGTGAGGAGTTCCAGGATCAGCGTCCGTGCAGCGAGAGGACGTGGGTTTGATCCCCAGCTGGCACTGTGGGTTAAGGATCTGGCATTGCTGCAACCGAGGTGTAGGTAACAACTGTGGCTCTGATCTGATCCCTGGCCCGGGAACTCCATATGCTTCAGGGTGGCCAAAAATGGAAAAAAACAATTAGTCCTCAAGTCCAAAATAACCACAGAACTGACTCAGAAATCAAATTCCTCTGGCTTCTTGCCCTGATCAGTCTGGGTCCCTGAAGCACGTGTGTCTCCCTCCCACCCCGCCGCAAATGGGTTTAAGACATGTTTCATTTGGGGGCAAAAGCTTATTATTCAGATTTGCAGGGCTCATGCCTGAATGACAGCTGTCCCAGAATCCTGTGAGCTCTGATCATTTTTTTAGCGTTCTATTTCTTGTAAGGGATTTATACTTCTTTTTATCTGGGATAATATAAAAACCCAACCAAATAAAGGAAAATGGAGGTGATGTTTTTAAAAGAAACATCAAAGAGTTCCCACCGTGGCTCGGTGGGTGAAGAACCTGACACGGTGTCCATGAAGATGTGGGTTCAATCCCTGGCCTTGATCAGTGGCGTAAGTGTTCAGCATTGCCACAAGCTACGGTGTAGGTTGCAGATGCGGCTGGAATCTGATGTTGCTGTGGCTGTGGCGTGGGCCTGCAGCTGCAGCTCCGACTGGACCCCAGCCCAGAACTTCCGTATGCCCCAGGTGTGGCCGTAAAAAGAAAATAAATACAATACAATAAAATAAACGTCAATGGTAATCCTGCTGGAAGATTCCAGGAAAACAAGTAAACAAGTTTAAAGATGATGGGAAAAAGTAAAACAAAGGGAAATACGCATTTTTCTTTGTGATTGCTTTACATGAGCAATGCTAATAATTGTAATTTTTTTTTTTTTTTTTTAACAAAGCCTCTGCAGGATTTATCTAACTAGTTCGGAGTCTCTTTATGGCCCAGGATCACGCTCAGGAGGTGGAATGACCCAGCTTCTTTGTCCTGCCAGATTCTACCTGGTGGCACGCTGCTCTCAGCTCTCAGCTGTGGTCATACAGGTCCTCTGGGTTCTTTGATCTGGATTTGGTTTGGTTTTTAGAGCCGGTGGGGTTTGGGCTTTCAGCGACTGGCACGCTGTCATGGCCATGGTCAACCATTTGTCTGTTCTGCCTCCCTTTCTGTCTTTCCTCTGCAAACATTTCAGAAGTGCTTGGATAGGAGTTCCTGTCGTGGCTCAGCGGAAATGAATTTGACCAGCATCCATGAGGACGGGGGTTCAATCCCTGGCCTCGCCCAGTGAGTTAAGGATCTGGCCTTGCCATGAGCTGTGGTGTAGGTCACAGATGCACCTTGGATCTGGCGTGGCTGTGACGGTGGCGTAGGCCAGTGGCCACAGGTCTAATTCAACCCCTAGCCTGGGAACCTCCATATGCTGCGGATGCAGCCCTAAAAAGACAAAAAAAAAAAAAAAAAAAAAAAGACATGCTTGGATACTTGCACTGAGACTGTTCGCAAAAAAAAAAATTAAAATTATTTGGATCCTGTAATAAGTAGTATCAACTGCTTCTGTTTCCAGGGGGTTCTCAGGTTTTCCATACAAAGCTCTGAAATTCAGAGATATGTAAATGAACAGTTAAAAATGAATTCAGCACCAAGGTACATTATGGAGGTCACTTATGGATTTTCTCTCCCGTCCAAAATTTCAAGACTAAAATAAGACAAACAAAAACGTTTTGTTATTGTCCCTGTTGTTAGGTTGACTTAATTAACTCCTGCAGCCATTATGAACTGCCATTTGTTCCTGACTATGAACCTTCCTGCCAAACCACGTACATTCCTCTGCATGTCCTTGCAAATCTGTTTTCTTACTTTTCTCAGCTGAGAGTGTACTCGTAGAATAACAGCTGCATGGAGTTTTGTTTAAGCACACACATGCACACAACTAAAAAAGTATGGTTCAAAAACCTTGAACAGCATTTTAAGGAAGGATTGGCCCCTTAACATTGATATTTAAAATAACTCAAGCTGTTCTCAATTGTGTATGCCTAAGACACAGCCTCGGTGATTTTTGCAGCGTTTAAAATCCTCTATCAATGTATGAAGCCTGCAATACTCTTACCCAGGTACCAGACGGTTTTAAGTTTTAGTGCTATTTATTAAACGTAAATGGTAAGAGTGAAGACATTTAGTTTTCTGAGTATGTATTCAGTGCGTTTGCCATTTAAATGTCTGTTTTTGGCATCGTGGCAAATGTCTTATATGTGACAATGTCTTTCACATATAAAGTGTGCACTCAGGTATTAGATGTCATTGCTTACTTAAAAATCTCTACATCTGGGAGTTCCCACCGTGGCACAGTGGGTTAGGAATCCAGCTACTGCGGCTCAGGTCCATACCAGGCCTGGTGCAGTAGGTTAAAAGATCTGGCGTGGCCACAGCTGTGGCATAGCTTACAGCTGCTGTTTGGATTCGGTCCCTGGCCCAGGAACTTCCATGTGCAGTGAGTGCAAACAAAACAAAACAAAACAGAAAAAACCCTCTAAATCTGCTACTATGCCAGGTTTTTAGTTTTTAGTTTTAGCTTAGGTAAAATGCCTTAATAATCTATTTCTGGCATGGATTCATTCCTTTCCAAGCTGCATGTTTTGTTTTGTAAATAATAAACCATTTTTGATCTAGAGGCACCAATGTATTACACATTCTCATTATCATATAAATTTTTTTCAGTAACTTGCAAATACTAACTTTTCAGTTGGAAGCGTTTTGTCTCATTTTTGACCTATTTTTTTTTTTAAAGGCGTAATCTGATATTTCTGATTAACTCTGGGAACTCCTCCTTGGCCTTTTACAAGTATTCTGCTTTAAAAAAGAAAGCAGCTAATAATAAACATCGGTAGGTCCCGGTCTTGGGACATTTTATCAGATCTGATAGTTTTGGGGAATATACCTTAAAGTGGTAGAAAGCAGAAATTGTTGTCTTAATTGTGATGCAATCTGAAACCAAAGTTGATAGATTAATAACGGAGAGGAAGTTTCATGTTCACTTTGATTCAAAGAGAAGGGCTTGGTTCTCCTCTGCTTTAAAAAAAATTTTCTTTAAGGTTTCAAAGGGGAAAGTGTTGTGGTCTGCAAATACGTAGTTTTTTTTTTTTTTGTTACTTTAGTCTTTGGTTACCTCCTAGACTTGTGATTTTTCATTCAGACTGTCCAACAACATACTGTTAGTGTTAATTGGGATATCTGTTGGTCTCCAGGCTGGGTGTAAGATGGCTTAGAATTTTGTTGGAGTTTGGCATTCATCGTCCATTTATTGCCAAGATCTCTTGCCTCCTTGGCCTTTTTTTTTCTTTTTAGAACCATACCCATGGCACATGGAAGTTCCCAGGCTAGGGGTGGGATCAGAACTGCAGCTGCTGGCCTATGCCACAGCCACTGCAACTGGGGATCCGAGCTGAGTCTGTGATCTGTACCACAGCTCCTGGAAACACCAGATCCTCAACCCACCGAGCAAGTCCAGGGATCTAACCCATGTCCTCACAGATACTAGTCAGGTTCATTACTGCTAAGCCACAATGGGAACTCCTCCTTGGCCTTCTTTATAGTAAGAGTTTATATCTACCTACCTCTGCACAGAAATGGATGGGCAGTTCATGCCAGAAAGCCAGCAGACTGTGGGTTTTAGGTTTCTTGTCCCTTCAGATGCTCAATCCCTTTTTGGGGGGCCACATTCCATTTCCCAGCACATGACTGATGGACAGATGGACGGAAAGGACTTTCAGATGTGACATGGTTTCACCCCGTAGGGTGTTAGATAGGAACACTCCTGGAGTTTGGGCTGCAAGTTTGGGCTAAGTCCTGGCAACACCAAGGACTAGTTTTGTGAGCATGGGCGTGTTCACTTCTCAAAGTCTCAGTTTCCTCCTCTGTTTAGCGAGATACTAACTGGATCTACTTCACAGCATCTCCGGGAGGATTCAGTGAGGCAAAGCTTGTACCCTTTTGTGGTCCTGCGCACAGTAAGAGCTTAGCCATCGTTATTAGGACAAAGCCTGGAAATGAGTTAAGTGCTGTGAGTACAAAATAGAAGGATCAGCTTTTCTTGAAAATACACATGTATTTTGAAATTAAGGGAAAAAATAATGTTTGGCCAAAGTGGCTTTGAATTTGCTGGACTCTGTCTGAAAACTAGTTCGTGGTGTTTCACCAATCCCCAGAGTGACCACGTTTACACGTCTTAAGGAAGGATGGACTGAAAATACCCACTGTCCTGTACCTTCCTTCTGATGCCTTCTGAAGCCAGAACATTGGGAAGATAATTTGGGGAAAATTTATTTTGATTTCTTTAACCTTGAAAACTAACATTGATTATAGGTCTTCATGTTAGAAACAGCCTCTGCCCGTTCTTCTTCTTGATTCTTTTTTTTTTCGGGATAAACTGCTTCTTTTCAGGTTAGTGATACTCATTTATAGGGTAGCTGGTGCTGTATTAGAGTGATGTTGAATGCTTTTAAAAAGAGCTTTCAGGGAGTTCCCGTTGTGGCACAGTGGAAATGAATCTGACTAGGAACCATGAAGTCGCGGTTCGATCCCTGGCCTCGCTCGGTGGGTTAAGGATCTGGTGCTGCCGTGACCTGTGGTGTAGGTCTCAGATGCGGCTCGGATCTGGTGTTGCTGTGACTGTGGTGAAGGCTGGCAGCTGTAGCTCCGATTCGACCCCTCGCCTGGGAACCTCCATATGCTGCTGGTGTGGCTCTAAAAAGCCAAAAGAAAAAGGAAAAGAAAAAGTTTCGGGTTTTTAAATCCACTCATGATGAATAATCTGATTCTTTTGCGAGCCCTGACTCCCCTGAGCGCCAGACCCCCTTGTCTTGTTTTGGCCGAGTCCCTCGCCTCTCCTGCAGTCACCCAGGCTTGAAACCACACGGTCACCTTTGACCCCTCCCTCCCTCGGGCTTCCTGTGTGTGTGTCCTGCCGGTTTTGAGGTCCTGGTGGATTTTCCTCTGTAATTACTCACCCACGTGTCTCTTTGGGCCACCCTACCGCACGATGCTATTTCAAACCTCACCACCTCATGCTGGACAGTTAAAGGAACCCGTCCCCTCGCTCTGCACTGATTCATGGAGTGGCCCCACCCAGTTACTCTTTTCGGGGGTCTGCTCTGGCCGCGCTCCCACTACAGGATCTTCTTCAGTGACTCCCCGCTCCTCATAAAGTTCAAGACCCTTGGCTTCGTATTTAGCGATCTTGCAGAATCTCAGCCCAGTCAGCCTCTCCAACCTGACCTGCTGCGACTCTGCGTCCCCACCTGTCACCCACCTGCTGGGCTCCTGGGCTTCCTTCAGGCTGTCCCCCCCGTAGATTGTGACTCCTAATAGCAGCGTACCTCGCACGTTTGCCTGCTTCTCCAACGTGACCGTGCCCTGCGTCTCTTTCCCCGTACTGTCTCGTGTCCTTTGGGGAACTCCCTAATAACACTTGATTGGGGGGGTATTTTATTTTTTATTATTTTAATCAATAGACTGTTATTGTCTCTTGATTTAGAAGTTTTAGTCTTACGGAAAAATTGAACAGGAAACACGGAGAGTTCCTATACACTGCCTCTCTCCCACTGACCCCTTCCCCCTATTATTATTAACATTTTGGGTTACTGGGGTATGTTTGTTACAATTGATGAATATTGATACAGGATGATTAATCACGGTTCATTCCTTGTATGGTGTGTCCTGTGCGTTTTGACACACGTAGCGTGTCCCACCGCTGCCGTTGCGGTGTCCTGCAGAATTGCTGGGCTCCTAAAACGTCCCTGTGCCCCACGTATTCATCCCTCCCGTCTTCTGCCTAAACTCTTGAAACCTTTTGAGTGGAGCATCGCTTTGTCTTTTTCCTGCCCGCGCCCAGCTCGCCTTCAATATTTTGAGCCCAGAGGGCCCCAAGCTGCACAGCACACAGACCTGCCAGCCAGAACTTTCCTTGGCTCGGTGGGGCAGGTGGCATGTGTAGCACAGCAGTAGCGTGGAGGTCACGGTGTGAAATCTGGTTCTGCCACTTCATTGCTGTGTGACCTTGGGCTAATTACTTGATATCCCTGAGTCTGATAGAGTAAGTACCCAAACACTGGTTCTATTATTACTCTGCTGGATGTAACCTGGCAGGCTTTAATGCATTGGCACTTTCATCTCCTTTCAACGCAACGTCATTTGTTAATTTACGTGTGGTTAATCTGGTTGAGAGAGGGACTATTATCTGGTTGTCTTACAGAAAATTCTTGAAACGTGCTGGTCATCAGGCCCGTCAGAGACAAGGGGATAGTGGAGTTGGGGTCAGGAAACAGAACCTCCAGTCACTGGTCCTGAAATTGGCACAAGTTGGATTTAACAACTCAAGTGCTTTTTAGGTCTCCTTCTCATTCATAAATACGCCTTCACAGTGTGGGATTAAATCAGTAATTCTGTGCTAACCGGCTCCCTTGAGGGCAAGGCTGCTATTTTTTTTTTTTTTTTTGGCATGTGGAAACCCTCACCGTAGCAACGACCCAAGCCACAGCAGTGACAATGCAAGTCGGTCGTTAACCCCCTGAGCCACCAGGGAATTTCCAAAGGCTGCTTTTTTCCCCTTATGTAGGGCTGTTGGATTTCTCCTCCAAAAGAACAATTCTTGGGTGCTCAGAGAAATCAGGAATACATCTTAATCCCATCTTGCCACAGTTTTGCAGATTTGGGAGTGGGAAGAAGGCCCAGCATTATGGGTTCCGCTTCTGGAAAGTGTCCAGGTTGTCCTGATTACTTGGGATCCGGTGAGGTGGGTATTTCACATTTCCAGACATAAACTGGCCAGATTCAGAAACAGCAACCAAAGAGTGGAAGTTCAAGGCCAAAATGGTGCTTGTGGCAGGACAGTCTCCCCCCCGCCGCCCCCGCCAGATACCACCTTGAGCCCCCCCGTGCAGGGGCAGGCCTCCTGTTCCTGGCTGTTTGCAGCATGGAATGCTAGAGGATGCCGCCTGGAGCCCTAGAGAACCATGAGCGTCCCAGGCAGAGAAGCAGCTGGGTGATGCTGAAAGTGTTTTCATGGAAATCCTGCCAAATCCATCTGCTGTTACTTCTATTTATTTTAAAAACAGCATCATTCACTTTTTGAAGTGTACAGTTCTATGAGTTTTGATCCATATTAGTAACTACAAGACACAGAACAGTTTGGGCCCCCCCCAAGCCCCCACCTCAAATTTTGATGCATACTTGTTTGTTTTTTTTTTTAACTCAAGTGTCGTGATAGTTACCTTATGAGTCACCACCAATAATAAAAAGCATTAGAACTATAGGAGCTGCTTGATATTAGGGTTTTTTTTTTTTATTGTTTTTAAAAAAATCCCTGGTTTTTTGGATCCTGTTTGCTATATATACTCAGTGTTAGTTTTTTTTTCTTTCTATCAACGTATTTCATATCGAATTAGCAGTAGAACTAAAATGTTCTTAAAAACTGGCCAGAGCTGTATAACCTCCTGTCTCTGCCTTGTCTGAGTCCTTTTTTTGAGTCCCCAATCAATATATTGTTTCCTTTGAGGCCAATTTAAAATGCCATTTGATACTTAAAGCTACAAGGCAGCCATCTTAACGATGGCTTTTTTGGTGCTTGTTTTGCTACTTTGAATGAATTGCAGGAGCGGGTTAGAGTCAGAAGAATAAATGCAGCTCTAACTAGAAGAAAAATGTGAAAGGCTTTGTTAAGTCTTTCTTTCCTTTTTTTTGTACCATCATTCTTTTTCCCCTTTACTTTTATAGTTAGGACTTCATCTCCAGTAGGGGAAATTTTTATATATAAAAGTTATTCCTACTCTGACTTAGGCTGCTGTATTTTTTTTTCCTTTTCTACTCTTTATTTTTTCCTCTTTCTTTGACTCTTTCCTCTTCTTGGTCTCTTTCTTTTTTTTTTTTTTCCTCCCCTTTAGTTGTAGAAAGTTGAGTTCCATCCCAATTATTAAATCTTAGGAGACCATTCCCACATGGTTCCGTAAATGGTAGCTTCACCCTGCGCTCTTTCATCTCTTCCCCTGCTCTCTGGCTTGACAGTTGAAAAGGTCTGACTGTGCCACACAATGGTTTGATTGGTTTCTCTGGGGGGGACTTTTTCCTGCCTCATCACTCGCCAGGCAGGTGGACCAGAAAGTCTCTTGATTCTTTTGTTGCCTCTCCAAGTCTGAGGTCTTTGACTGAATAAATCCGCCGTCATGGGATAATTTGCTAAAAGGAGCCTGAAAGATGCAAGAGAAAAGCCTCCCAACTTGGGTGCTGCATTAATGAAATAACGGGGTCTTGGAGTTTGCAATTGAAAAATCACCAGGCATGCCATGGGTGGAGGCGGGCTTCTTTTATTTCCCATAATAAACTTTTCGTTCTATCATTTAAAGGATGCCTAGCCCTTTGCTGGTCTGCCTGCCGGCCGGAGTGTATTTTTTTTTGCATTTGTCCCCATGCAAAATGCAGGGACAGACCTGTCCGGCTGAAAGCCATTTGGTTGCCGTGTCTAGTTAGTCATTAGATTATTACTAGTGGATGGAAAGAATTCCATATGACAGGACTAAGGTTGAGTTAACACAGGACGAAAAGTAATTTACAGATAGGCTGTCCCCAGCCATCTTTGTAGCCCCTGATAAGGTTTCATTTCAGAATGGATAGGCGACATTTCCACTTACGGGCCCATTCTGCGACATCTGTGATAACAGCTTCTGGATCCTAATTGAAATTGGTTTCAAAATGGATTTTCACTTTTCTCTGTCTGTGGAAAATATTGAATGGACTCAGAGCTGCCACAGAGAACCCCGGACCTCGGAAAATGGAGCGGGAAGCTGGGATCATCTTTCATAACAGTGTCGATGATATGACAGTTTTGTTATCTGTCTTATTAATGAAATCATTGATCACCTGATGAGGGAGATAATAAACCACATTCCGCTCAGTGTTCACAAAGCTCAATTAGATTCCTATTACAAATAAGGGGGGGGGCGTGAAAACAAACAACGAGGGGACTAAAGTAGTGAAAGGTGAAGCGGACTTTTCCTTCCCAGAGGGACCCTCCCAGATCTGAACATTCCGAACCATCAAAGCCCGTGTGTTTGGAAATGATGGAAGCTGGCCTTCTGTCCCAAGACTGTCTTTTTTGGCCAGTGCGGAGTAACTAGCACCTTCGGTAAAGACCTGTTAAGTGAAACGCAGAAGTAAAAAGGGAAGTTTTGAATGAAGTGGTGCTTTGTCATGGGGAGAATGGGAGAAAAAACAGGAAAAAAGGAAAAAAAAAAACAAAACAAAAACCCAGGATCCTTTCCTCCCCCTGCGGTGAAGGGATTTGGGGCTTGTCCTGGGTGGGGCTGGTGGGCGAGGAAGACCCAACCGAAAGAAAAGCAGCTTATTGTCCATTCCTCTCTTAAAGCGTTTGGGGAATCCTGGTAAGATGGGAATTAGGTTTGGGTTTAATGAGGTGGCTCTATTGTTTGGTGCTGGGCTGCTGTGGAATGTGTGCCCTCTGTTCCACTCCAAGGAGGAGAAAAGACGCCCGTGACGTCTCATGTTTCATGGTGAATTGTGTTCCTAGGTGTTTCTCCATCCTCAGAGCCAGCAAGGATCAATCCGGTCCCATCTGAGCTTGAAAGAGGAGCCGCGATCAAAGGCTCTAATGATGTCACTGATCTCCGGTGATTGATTAGGAACAGGAGTTCTGGAGAATTCTGGCTTTTCCTTATCATTTCCAATTCATTAGTGTCGACCACTAGGGTGGCTAGCTCCTCATTTCTGCAAAATTAAAAGAAGTGAATGATGGAGAAAACTGTGTATTTTTTCTAGTGGATCTATCTATATTTTGAAGTTTATTGAGACCCCGGCTGCCTTTTATAGGCCATGTCCCCCTTAAGTATGCTGCAGTGAAATAGAACTCTCTGTATAAATGGGGCCAGTGGTTTGGAATTTAAATCGGGACAGAATTTGAGAGTGAAGACATTTCCATTGTTTTCAAAGCGGTGGAATTATATAGGGGTAATTCCACGTTAGGTAAACATGAAAAATATTTAAGTGTTTTAGTACTTTGGAAATTTAGGATTTTAACATTTTTTTAGAAGTCCTTTGAGTTGTTTTTAATGGAACGATCTACCATTTTCCCTCTTGCCATTCAAAAATTAAAAAGCATAGGCGTTTCATGCCAAGAGGTGACAAATCTTAACAACCAGGAAAGATGCAACTTGAAAGAAAAATTAAAAAAAAAAAAAAAACAAGAGAGGGCCTGAGAGATCTCTGCCTGGAACTGCCCTTGACTGGACTATAGCTCTTGGCTTAGATCCACCTAGAGTTGGGATTGATTGCAAAAGCATTGGAAAAAATGCTGTTTTGGAAGACTCTGCAGCCCATGAAAGGCAAGTTGAATGGAAAATGAAGAATGTGAACTATTACTGAAGTTACGATTCCCTTCTTTGGTTTGCTGTTGGTGGTCAAGGCCTGTGGCTTCATGCTTGCTTGTAGAGCTAATTCCTTTCACAGAAAACTTCATTTTGAGAATGGTTCTCTGACTAGGACTGATAAATGCGTTTATCGTTTAGGGTGAGGATCTAAAGAAAAAAGATCATGCAAATGAGCCTTTGGGAAAAGATGCTGAGACAGTTATGAAAACGAAGCTTTAATGACCTTCAGAGGCACCCTCTTCACGGAATATGTTTCTTCTATTGGCAGTGATAAGAAAAATAATCCCAGGCTCTTGCCCATAGCCAAAAGAGAACTTCTAGAAAGAACAGAATGATGGCATGGTTAAAATAATGGGACTTGCAGCGATGCAGATATTTTCTGGTAGAACATGAATCTAAAATTCAGTTGAAGCTTTCTTCCAAGCATTTAAAAACTAGAAAACACACAGTGGCCCATTTCACATTAAGTTTAAATCAAATCTGTCTTAAAAAAACTAATGTTTCTAGGCTTGTTTTCAAATCCTGGCAAGATTCAGAGCAGTAGAAAAGTTCCTTTCCTATAAATGTTGACAGCAGTTCCGGTGGAGGCTAACAATGTTTTATAAATAGGGTTTGCTTAGCAGAAACCATATGTATGCTTAGTGAAATAACCTCACATTTATTTATGTTTTGATTTATAGGAAACATGTGCCCCTTGACAAAGCCTTTGGGCTCTTTTCCACAATTAAAAGGAATCGTGCTTAAGAAAAACAGCTACCATCTTAATGGGAAACTTTTTCACATAAATTGAAAGCATTCTCTTTGATCAGTTTCACACAAATTGAGAATATTTTCATCCATCAGTTTGACCCCCAAAATTGGGTGAATTGAAAAAAAAAGGTATTTATAAATACAGGCACTCTCACTTACTGGCATATATATATTGGTTGGATTGGGGAATCCCAGATTAAAAAGGCGGGATAATATGAAAATATGGTTTCGTGGTAGTAAGGTTTTTATTGCGGCTGATTCTCACTGTGATTAGCGTTGGTGTAGCACGAGGCGGTTTCCTGTTTGGTTTGGTTTGGCTTATTTAGACTGAAAATGGGAGCAGGTCCTGTGGGTACCTGTTGCTTGGCGCTCCTCTGCCTAAGCTGAAAAGCACCTCTGCCTTGATTCCCTTTCCAACGACAACAATAAGGACAAAGAGGGAAAAGAAGGTGGTTTGCAAATGGCTCATCCCTGTCCTTTGAAGAAGAGACTTCAAAAGTCTTCTCTGTTTTTTCGGAAGAAAAAGACTATATCATTTAGTTTAAAAGATGGGCTGTCTGCTAATTCCTTTTTCAAGGAGTTCGGGATTGGGAGCGAGTTGATGAGAAGGAAAAAAAATCCCTTTCTTACCTTAAGAAAGAACTGGTTCTATTGGCTAGGACCAGCCTACCCATTGCTGTTTTGTGTCTCTCCTGGACCAGTGGTTTTCACACTGCTGGGTGGCGGCGGCGGTTGGTGGGGGGGTAGGGAGAAAGCTATTACAGAAACTTCATGTTACACGAGTATAGTAACCATACAGGCACAGAACTGCCACGGAAGTGCTCGTATAATTTGGGGTTGGGTTACTTTCAGGTGTGTAGCAAAGTGATTCATACATATGTAAATATATATACCTCTATGTGTATATCTATATATTTCAGATTCTTTTCTGTTATAGGTTATTACAAGATATCGCACATAGATCTCTGTGCTAAACAGTAGGACTTTGGGAGTTACGTCTTTATAGAAACTCTTTCTCACGAAGGTGACGTGACTGTCCCAAGCTGCATGCAGTCAGGAATGAGTACCACCGAGTCCGGTCTGGGGGGCAGATATCTCAAGACCGTCATGGCATCGGAGAGAAATGAGCCATCTTTTATAGCCTGGTGGTGGTGGGGTGCTTAATTGGAAATCCAGGAACTCTTGAGAGTCAAGGCTTCAGAAAGGGGGACCAATCCCCTAAAATGACTTTATGCAGTGTTTCATGGCTGTGTTGCTATGTCCTCTTTGTTCAGACCTTGTATTTGCCAGAGCCACCGGTCTGCAGGTAGGCTTTGGAGCTCCAGCTTGCTTCAGGGAAATATCGAATGATTAGACTTGCTCTTTGAAGGACTGATGGTCGATGAGAACGACAACCTCTCAGGGATCAGGGATGATGAAGATGAATCTTTCTCGTATAAAATGTGATGTGATAACCATGGTCGCGACCCAGCTTACTTTATACAGACCACACTTTAGGAAGTCGAAAGACATCCCTTTATCACTTTAAACAAGGAATCTGGGGGGGTGTACGATTTAAAAAGCTCTTCCCCACAAAAACTCTATCTCTGTGACAGTCACCTCTGGTTCCCCAGGAATTTTGAAGAATGTCAAATGACCTGAAAGAGGTCAGATACATAAGAAGAGCTTGAAAGGAAGGGGTTAGCATAATCTAAGTGGAGAAAGGGGAAGCCACCATTCTTTTGAAATTAATCTGTAGCAGTCACACAGGTATGTTTCCATCCTGCGTTAAAAACAACTGGAGCGTTTGTTTAGGCCAAAATATGCCGGCACATTGTTAAATCAAAATAATACCAAGTATTTTGAGGTTTTCTTGTTTTTTTCAAATTTTTTTATTAAAGTCTAATTTACAGTGTTGTGCTAATTTCTGCTGTATAGCAGAGGGACCCAATTATACACACACACACACACACACACACACACACATTCTTTTTCTCATACAATCTTTCATCATGTTATTTTGGAGGGCAGTCTGTAGATACCAGTTTCAGGTGTACAAGCAGGGAGATTTTTGCCTAATTTTGACTGAATTGCAGATAGCTTACAGGTAGTTGCCACAAAAGCCACAGATCCTCTGAAACCTGAGGTGTGGGTGTCCTTGATTTAGAGCAGTTTCCTGCACTGTCTTCCAGGGGGTCCTTGGGCACTGCTGGGAGACACATTTGACTTTCCTGTGAGACTAACTCTTCCCAGACCACGAATCCCCCTTTAAATCTTCCGAACATCCTTAGAGAGGGCCTCTGCAAAGCTTTCTGTTTGGCATCTGGTTTGATGCAGTTATATTTTATCATGGCTTTGCTGAGAACTTTGGCAAATTTCTTTGATGCTAATTTAGTTGCTTTCAACTCTTTGGAGTAGAAGAAAAGAAACCAAACCAAGAGTATCATAAACTTTGATTCCTAGGCCCCTCAATGCTGCATCTCTCAAGGAATCCATACTTGTCATTATTTCTTACACATGGAATTGACAGGGGGAAGTTCAGGTGCAGTCCAGGGAGGGGTGCCAAGGCCAAGGCCAGAAGACGCCGCACTTCACAGGATGCCTTGAGAAGATGCCTCGCCATCCAAAGAAGATGAGATGGTTGCTTATGGGATACTATTTAAAATGATGTGCTTTCGAAAGAGTTTCAGCAAAAATGGAAAGGAAAGGACTCTGAGGAGTAAAGAACCTGCACACCTTTACTTTAGAAACCTTAGACCTGTTCCCTTATTCTCTGCTTTCCTCTCTCTTAATTTTTTTTTCTGTGTGTGTATTTAGCTTTACAAAAGGAATACTTGCTCATTGGGAAATTTGGAAATACAGAAAGAAAATCATAAGCTTGCCCGGGAATCTCAGCAACCAGAGATAACTGTGCACACCTGCCAGTTACCCCCCCACCCCCCCGCCCCAGGGGCCGGCCCTCTTTATCCCTTGCTTCCGTGGCTGATGGGCATCTGTGGTCTTCAGTGTTTGACTGTGAGGAGCACTGGCTGTTAGGTACCTGCCTTTGGGTGCACCTGTGTGCATTGCTATTGGTTAGGGACCTAGGGTGAAATTGCTTCCTCGCAGGAGTGCATGTATTTTAGCTTAAACAGGTTATGAACTGTCGAATCGTTTTCCCACATAGTTGTACAGATTCGCTCCTTCTTGCCAACACTGGATATTTTCTTTAGTTTTCATCTTTTCTCTTGGCTGTGTAGTGTTCAGTTGTGGTTTTAATTTGTTCCTGATGACTCAGAGAGTTAATCATCTTTTTACGTATTTATTTGAATATTCTCTTTTGTGAAGAACCTATTGTATCTGTTGGAATCTTTTAAATTTTTTTAAAAATTTTATTTTATTATTTTTGGGGGGCTACACCCGTGGCAAGTGGAAGTTCCCAGGCCGGGGACTGAATTCTAGCCACAGCTGAGACCAGTGCTGTAGCTGCGGCAGGGCTGGATCTTAGACCCACTGTACCAGGCTAGGGATTGAACCCACACCTCAGCGCTGACCTGAGCTACAGCAGAGACAATGCCGGATCCTTAACCTGCTGTACCACAGGGGGAACTCCTGGAATTTTTTTTTTTTTTAATTTGTAGTTCCTCGAGGGTAAATAATTGCTTAGTAGTTTTTCTGTCATTGATCTGAAATGATGCCTATATCTGACATAACTTTAAAATATTTTATAGCTTCTTATTCTGAATTTCTTTTTTTCTTTTTCTTTTTCCTTTTTTTTTTGCTTTTTAGGGTTGCACCTGTGGCATGTGGAAGTTCCCAGGTTAGAGATGGAATTGGAGATACAGCTGCCAGCCCACGCCACAGCCACAACAATGTGGGATCCGAGCTGAATCTGTGACCTACACCACAGCTCATGGCAACGCCGGATCCTTAACTCACTGAGCGAGGCCAGGACTCAAACCCACATCTTCGTGGGTTACTAGTCAGATTCGTTTCTGCTAAGCCACAATGGCGACTCCTCTGAACATTTTTATGCTGTTGACCTATCTATTCTTTAGCTAGTACTGCACTTTTTTCAGATGTTATGGCATAGAATATGTATTTCATCTGAGAGTGAATTATTATTACTCTTTCTTTTCAAGCGCCTCTTGATTCTTTTTCAATTTTTTTCTTTTTGACAAATTTTAGGAACGCCTTTTTTGGGATTACATTGTTTATGAATTAATATATATGTAGTAAAAGTGTGAAAATATGAGTGGATGTGGTTATTATCAGCAATAATGGTTACCTCTGAGGGGAGAGGGGAGAGGGGAGAGAGAAAAAAAGAATAAGATGGGGAGAATTCAAATGTGTCCTACCATCTTACTTCTTGAATGAGAAAAGGTTGCAAGCCAAGAGGACAAAATATTAACACGTGTTAAATCCGGGTGCTGGTTATCCCACTATCACTTGTTTTCTCTGAAATGTGTCATGATGAAAAGATACCCCCTCAAGATTCTATTTTGAATTATATTCATGGACTCATCCAGGCTTTATTGTAATTGCATTGGCTGTAAGAAACGACTGTGGTTGTTTTTCTGCCACATTTTCACAAGGTTATTCTCTCCCCAGGCAGACGTCAAAGCACCTATAAATGCACACCCTCTTTGGCGCCCGCATTCTGCATTCATCTTCAGAAGTATTTTTTTTTTTAAATCTGTCACTTATAAGAAACTATGTGGGAAATAACAGTTGGCAAGACCTAACAGGTGCTTGCATTATTTGCACCTTTTATATTTTAGTATGTTCTGGAAGCAAACTAGTTTTACTTTGGTCTCATCTGTCTTGAATTGAAAGTTGCAGGTGCATTGATAAGCACTTGGGTTAATGTAAACCCCTCTTGTATTTTCTCAGGACAGATCTTCTGCTCCAGCTTCTCGGCATCAGGCTATGTTTTCATCAAGGTCCAGCAGCTGCCCTCTCTAAGCCTTGATAGTGGTATCTGTTACGTGGTGGCTTTTGCTACTGAAATCCATCAATGCCAGGGTCAAGGATTAGGAGTGTGTTGAGGGTCTTGGTTATTTGTTTGTTTGTTGTTGGGAGAAGACCGATTCAAAGGAAAAGGCCAAAGCATCTTGGCCTTCTTATTTTTGACCTAGGAGTGACCTTGGTTAACCCTTGACTTGGGTGTGTTGGATTGAAGTTGAGGCAGGTTATGGCCAAACTGCAGAGAGCAGGGTCTGTGAAGAGTCTGGCCTCGATACTGTGTGTGGCATGACGCTGGGATGCACGTGTATGGAGCAGGGTTCACAAAAAGAGGCGAATCACAAACGCATTTAAGGATGCCAAGTAGCACGCAATTCAACCCTTTGAAGATAGGACGTGTTGCCGTCAAAGGTGTAACTCCAGTAGTATCTTAAGCCGCAGCAGCATAGGCTTGAAAGCATGCCCACAACCTGTTGCCTAAAGCTTTTGGAAATAATTTAGAGACACGACTCGTGTTTATTCTCCAAATTCAGATCATTGAGCATTTTGTAGGCCTTTTGTCTCGGGAGATACATATTCAGCAGAGTCATGCCAGTAAGCACAGAAGTTTGCCAGCCCGCAGAGAAATTCGAACTTCCTTCTTTTCCCGTAGGAGTGTCTCGGGGAAATAGCACATACAATAGAACTTTTCATGTCTAGACCCTGCCCCGGGGGGATTTCTGTCTAATAAGAACCTTTTCTTTTTCTTTTTTTCTTTTTTTCCTTAAGCTTACTCATATGGAACAAAGCTCAGGAAGAGGCTGGGGACAGAACGCAGGGGAAGAAAATATAGCAAACCCTGGACCATCAGATTTCGCCAAGTTCCCTTTGCACCCAAGTCCAGGCAATTATAAATGTAATAAGGTTCTTTTTTTACTGAGGTGCTGCTCATAGTCAGCAAACACTCTGGAGGTGTTTCTAAGGGCCACACACTGTGTTTGATTCTGAAGATGAATAAAACATGGGTTCTGCTCTCAAGGTGCTTACAAGCGAATGAGTAACCAATCAAATTACAGTGTGCTGATCAGGTGCAATATAAATGATACCTACAGAGCGTCAAGGAAAGTCTCATCCAAAAAGTAATGCTTGAGTCAGATCTTTTCAATGTAATTGGTTAAAGCGAGGGCGAACAGGACTCTGGAGAGGGGGCTGGAGGATAAAATGAAGAGGAAGAAGGAGCAAAGACTTGGAAATAGGGATGTTCTTGGTCATTTGAGGCATGGGTACCGATCAACGTAGGTTGCTTCTTGGGTGGGCGCAGGTGGGGGATAGGGAGCCTGGCGATGGAAGCTGCTACTGAAGAGGCCACGTGGTGGAGGCTTATGGATGCACAGCCCGGGGGTTTGGGCTTCATCCTTAACGTGAGTGGGAAGAAGAGAGTGATAGGATGTCATCTGCTTAAAGATGCACGTTCGGCCTCGGTGGGAAGGATGGCTCGGAGTGGGGAGAATGGAGGCAATCGGGAAGCTGCAGTGACCCGACGGGGTGTTGGAGGGCAAAAGGACACCAGGCAGAGGAAGGCAGGGGAGGGAGTCAGATCGTGGCTGGAAAATGAGTGGGACTTGGCGAAAGAGAAGGGTGGGGTGGGAGGAAGGGAGGAAGTAATCTGTTGTCTTTTTAATCTTTTTTTTTTTTAATATAGTTGATTTATAAGGTTGTGCTAATTTCTGCTGTACAACAAAGTGACCCAGTCATATATGTGTATATATATACCCATTCCCTTTCTTACATTTTTTTCCATCACAGTCTGTCCCAAGAGACTAGATGTAGTTCCCTGTGCTTTACAGTAGGACCTCATTGCTTATCCGTTCTAATGCAATAGTAATTTGCATCTTGTAATCTGTTTTAAAATGTCTTGGTTTCTAGTGTTTATTTGAACTGAACATCCAGAGCTCAGGAGAAAGGTGAGGGCTGAAGATAAAAATTCGAGAGTCTTCTCAGAGGTGTATATATAGGTGAGCAAGGCAATAGGGCTGAGCAGAGGGCTGGAAAGGACCGCGTCCGTGGTCGAGACTCAGCAGGAACACGGGAGCGGGAAGAAGAGACGGAGCTGCAGGACCAGGACCAAGGAAGCTGAGGTTTATAGGAAGGAGGGAGGTGGGGTAGTTTCCTGTGTGTTAGGGAGGCCAGGAGCACTGATGGCTGGGGAGAAAGCACCGTCTTCGGCAATCAGGACTCGAA
>PVHT021183645.1:1404337-1451229 GCA_004024745.2 Catagonus wagneri
TTTTTTTTTTTTTTTTGCTTTTTAGGGCCGCATTCGTGGCATGTGGAGGTTCCCAGGCTGGGGGGTCTAATCGGAGCCTCAGCTGCCGGCCTTCGCCACAGCCACAGCAACACCAGATCCGAGCCGTGTCTGCGACCTACACCACAGCTCACAGCAACGCCGGATCCTTAACCCACTGAGCAATTCCAGGGATCGAACCCACAACTTCACGGTTCCTAGTCGGATTCGCTAACCGCTGCGCCGCGGTGGGAACTCCGACGATGTGCTTTTGGATGGGAGGTCTGAGCCTGGCTGTAGGTGGAGGGCGGCAAAGGCAGAGAGAGCGGGATGTGGAGATGGTGACAGTGACAGACGGTGCTTGTGCAGGTCCCCGGGCACAGTGCCTCTCGAGCCCGCCCGCAGTTAGGACGTTGGGGTCCACAGCTCAGGCTTGGGGCTGGTGGTTACAGCTCCCCGGGTGGATCCAGTGCGCGTCTAGACTCTGCTCTGGGGAACGAGCTGCAGAGGGAGCCTTTCATCGGAGGAAGATGGGAGGCGTGCGGACTTGTGGGCAGAACCCGTGGGTAGAAACTAGAGGGAAGGGAAGGAAGACAAAGAGCTTCTGCTCCCGCTTTCCCTGTTTTCCCTGGGAAGCTGCAAAAGCTGATAGGAGAGCAGCAGGGGCGGTTTTAGGAAAGGCAGCGTTCTTGTGAGGAATGGGAAAAGATGCCCAGGAGTTAGGGGGAGGGTTGCCCAGCCATGCGGCGGGGGGCCCGGCTGGAGCCGGTCAGACAGGGTCAGTTTATGACTGTATCCATAAACCCGATCCATTGGCGGCAGCTTCTAGCAGAACAGAGAGAACACGTGGCCGACCTAGGGTGAGGGGTGGGGGGCCCAGGGGTCTGGAGGGCGCAGGGGAGGGCGGATGTGTGTTTCCCATCTGTTCTGTCACCCCATCCACCTGCTTGATACAACCTGTGTGTCAGGAGGGTTCGTAAACGTCAGGCTTTTTTTTTTTCTCTTTTCAGGTGAGAGGACAGTTATAGAGTCGCCCTTGTAGAAGTGAGACCTTGCTTTCATTTGTAGAGATGCTTCCCCACTCCGCTAGCTGATCATTGACATCAAATAAATCAATACTGACTACCGCTCTGACATCAATTGCTGGCTTTTAGTAGAACTGCTGTCTTGCGGGGCTTTGGAAAGTGGAGGTGGGATGCTTGGGAGGGGCCTGGAATACAGGGCTTGTGTGTGTGCGTGTGTGTGTGCGTGTGTGTGTGTGCATGTGCGTGCATGCATGTGAATTCCAGGCGAGGCCAGATTTTTGGGGAGAATATTAACCAAAGATAGATGAGTCTTCTATCTTTGGAATCTTATAGTAATCTTCGTATTGTAGGTTGTTTTTTTTTTTTTTCCCTTGAGCATAACGTCTTACTGTATTTTTATTTTTATTTCAATTTTTAAAATTTTGTCGTGGAACAGTTGATGGACAATGTTGTATGAGCTTCAGGTTGACAGCAGAGTGAATCAGTTACACATACAGGCGTATCTAAGCTTTTCTCCCATACAGGTGATTACAGAACCTTGAGCCGACCTCCCTGTGCTAAACAGTAGGTCCTTGTATATTTACACAGTTATTTATTTTATTATACTAATGTGTATGTGTTCATCTCATCCTCCCAGTTTATGCCCTCCCCCCCGCCATGGTTAAAGTTTGATTCGGGGAATCTGTGAGTTTATTTCTGTTTTATAAATAAGTTCTTTTGTATCATTTTAGATTAGATTCCACATATAAGTGATAGCATACGGTATTTGCCTCTGTCCGACTTACTTCACTTAGTATAATAATCTCTAGGTCCACCTATGTTGCTGCAAATGGCATTATTTTCTTTTTTATGGCTAATATTCCATTGTATATATGGACCACGTCTTCTTTATCCACTCCTCTCTTGATGGACTTTAGGTTGTTTCCACATCTTCGCTATGTGTAAACAGCGTGGCAGTGAACATTGGGGTGCATGTATATTTTACAGTAAGTTTTAAATATTAACTTTTTTTAGAAATACTGGTTCCTTTTCACCTGTACGTCCATATATATGTACTCTGACCACTTATATTCTTCTTTTTTTTTTGCCTTTTGTCATTTTAGGGCTGCACCGCTGGCATGTGGAGGTTCCCAGCCTAGGGGTCTAATCGGAGCTGTAGCCACTGGCCTGCGCTGCAGCCACAGCAACGCAGGATCCGAGCCACAGCTCACGGCAACGCCGGATCGTTAACCCACTGAGCAAGGCCAGGGATCGAACCCGCAACCTCATGGTTCCTAATAGGATTCATTAACCACTGCGCCACGACGGGAACGCCCACTTATATTCTTTGACACGGAACTTCAAATTCTTTTACATGGAATGTATGTTAATTATTGGTTTTTTAGTCTTGGTCCATGTAATGTTTAGCATTTCTTGAAGTGAGTGGTTAGGATTCGGATTTATCTCAGCCTAGAAAGGCATTGGAGAGATCCTTAGAGCTGAGTCTTATACACACACTTCCTTGCTCACTCTCTCGTGCGTTCCTTAAGGCCTTGGGGCCCAGCAGGAGAGCACAGGCATGAAGGAGCGCTGACTGAGGCCGGGTGGCGGAGGAGTGGTGATCGGACTTCACGCTGACCATCTTGGCCGCCGGAGAAGGAAATCTGAGCCCCTGGGGGGCCCATCGGGTCGCTGGGTGTGGAAGTGAGGAAGGAAGCAGCAGGTTAGGACGGTGGAACGTGGTCAAGAACTAGACCAGGAAAACAAACAAAATAACGCCTTCCCCTGCCAGCCCCCCGCCCCGCCTTCTAGAGAGCAGATTATTTTCAAGCTTATGTACAAAACAGAAATAGACTCACGGGCATGGAAAACAAACTTATGGTTTCCAAAGGGGGAAAGGCGAGGGGAGGGATAAATTAGGAGTTTGGGATGAACCGATACATACTACTACATATAAAATGCATAAACCACAAGGCCCTACTGTATAGCATAGGCAGCTATAGTCAATATCTTATAATAACCTATAAGGGAAAAGAATCTGAAAAAGAGTATCTATCTATCTATCTATCTATCTATCTATCTATCTATCTATCTGTCTATCTATATATCTTTGCCGGGTGCCTGAAATGACCACAATGTTGTAAGCCAACGAAACTTCAATACAGGAAAAAAAAAAGATTATTTTCCCAGGAGAACCCAGTGCTGGGCATCTGGGGAGAAGATTGGCGGGTCAGGTGCCTGGAGGGAGGAAGCCAGAGTGGCTGAAATGCAGGTAAGGCCCACCCAGAGCTCCCTGGAGACCCTCGGCACCCAGGCATCCTCTGCCCCATGGGAAGACCTGGCCTGTGCACTTGCAGGACCACCTAGGCAATTTCATGGCTTCTGCTTCTTTCTTTCTCCTATTAATGATGCTGGACTGACAGCTTTGGGGATTTCGACACGGGGACAGATAGGCCTATGAAGTCCTAGCAATTGCTTCCTGAAAAATAGCTTACAAGGAGCACGAGGGGCGAGCATTAAGGCATCTTTGTTTCCTTGAACCAAAATAAGTTCAGTGTTTCTGGCTTCAGAAAGCATGACCATCTTGTTAAACCAAATAAAGAGCTTCTTGTGGACAGCTTGGATGTCTGGAAAAGGAGGGCAGGCGCTAAGGAAAGAACCGTTCTGGTTGATGAGCTTCCAACCTGTGCCATATGCTCCCTCACTGCCGCCCCAGCCCAGAATTGATGTCCAGTCTCAGAGAAGATCCCTGTACTAATGCTGGGAGTTTATTCCATTCACCGCAGACCACAGGCTGGGTGCTAAACAGCCACGGTACAGATAAGGGAACCGGGCTGGGAGGCTGGGTTCTTCCAGGGTCTCCTGGCTGGTCAGAGCAGGACGGCCCAGGGCTCCTTCTGTCCTGGCTCCTGAGCTCCCAACACTCAGAGCTGGGTAGGAGGGAGCAGGGACGGAGGAAGTGGTGTAGTGTTTGTATTTTTGGGTCTTGAATCAAAGCTCAAGAGTTGGCAGCTGCAGCCGCCTATGAGAAATGGTGGGTCAAGTTTAGTTGCCAGCCACTACGAAGTTCTCAACATACATACATATTTATGTATGTTGTATAGATGCCACTGAGCCTGCGTTTTTTTTCTCTTTTAGAATCGGCACACAGCATACATGTTTTTACTCTCTAAAATCTGTGTGCTTTTTTTTTTTTGCCTTTGGGTGGGAAGCTGAAACATATGATTCCAACTCAACACAACAAACTGAAAAAGGATGACTTTGAAATACAAATGACAGTCTCTGGAAATACTTTAAAAGGCACTGAAAACACTCAGGGTCAGGCAGCCTTATTGTGTCACTGTTGGTGGCCAGGCTTTGGGTCTTAAATGAGGAATTTCACCTGTGTCGTGGCTGTGGCCGTAACAGCTTCTCTCTCACACATTCTGTCAGCTGCCTAGCAAGTTTTGGACACATTATTTTTTCATTAATATTAGTTAATACTCAAAAGTTCCTGTTGTGGCTCAGCGGTAATGAGCTCGACTGGTATCCATGAGGATGCAGGTTCGATCCCTGGTCTTGCCCAGTGGCTCAGGGATCCGGTGTTGCTGTGAGCTGTGGTGTAGGTCACAGACGTGTCTCGGATCTGGCGTTGCTATGGCTGTGGCATAGGCTGGTGGCTACAGCTTGGATTCGACCCCTAGCTAGGGAGCTACCGTATGTCGAAGGTGGGACCCTAAAAAAAAAACAAAACAAAACAAAAATCAGTTAATACTAAGATTCTTGTTACCCATTGTCTTTCAGATCCTAGAACATGTAGGCCTGGAACCCTTCTATTTTGGCGAGGAATGGTTCTTGCACTTTAGTCTCTCCTTGTGACTTCAGAAAGGCTCATCTTGAACCAATCCAGATATAAATATCAGGTTTTTTTTTTTTTTTTTCTGAAAAGTCTTGCCTGAATGAGCTTTTCTGTTCCGTTAACCTATGGTGCCTAAGAAGGCATGAGAGAGTTAAAAGGAGCCTGGAGGCCCTCTCCCAACCTAGATGGTCAGATCAACCTACACGGTATGCGAGGCATTCTTTTAGACACAAGAAAACAGTTTTCTTAAATGTGTAGCATTCATCAGTCTATCAGCATGAATTTTCCTATATGCCACCCCTCCTTAATGGAGACAGACGATTTTAAAAAACAAATGCAAGGAGTTCCTGCTGTGGTGCAGTGGGCTAAGGATCTGGCGTTGCTGCCACTGTGGCGCGTAGGTCGCAGCCATGGCTCAGATTCGATCCGTGGCCTGGGATCTTCCATGTGTGACAGGTGTGGCCAAAAACTAAAAAAATAAAATGTAAAAACGTTTCATACGTTTTAACTGACTAGCAATTTTCATCAGTTTTGCAGTTCGGGTTAGCGGAAAGCTGACTTTAAAATCTTCGGGCGACAGAGGTTCTTGGGACACAGTTGACGCTGAGAGGATTAGAGGAGGTTTTCTGATCTGTTCCGTTCTCTCCCTCCCGTGGGGTCCTTCCTGAAGAGATGGGAGGGTGCTGAAACAATAGCCCACCAGTGGGACAGGCATGGGCCTCGCCAGAGGCTGGATCTAATCTGCATGGTGGTACTTAGGCTGTGACCATGTGTGGTATCTGCCTCCTGGACCTGGAAATGCCTAAATGCTCCGGTGCAGCCATCGCCTGGGGCACATCTGCTCCCTGTCCTCCAGGTAAGGTAAGGAGCCATCGCCCCGTCCAGGATGAGATGGGGAGCAAACACACCTCTTAGAAAAGATGCTTCAGAATGTGAAAATGTGTCGGTGGAGTCACACTTCTAAGGAGCATGCGACGCGTCTTAGATTCATTGTCAGTTTTGTTGGCAGCATTAAAAGGCTTGTGTGAATTCCCCCCCCCCTTTTGCTTTTTATCACAGGGAACGTTTTTTTTTTTTAAATGTCCTTTAACATTTTTTGAAATGGAAGTGTAATTGATGTAGTGTTTCAGGTGTACAGCAAAGTGATTCAGTTTATATATGTATATATGTATACGTGTATACGCACACGCACACACACACACACACACACACGTATACATATATTCTTTTTGGGATTATTTTCCCTTATAAGTTATTACAAGATATTGACTATATTTCCCTGTGCTATACAGTAGGGCCTTGTTGTTTATCTGTTTTATGTCTAGTAGAGTGTATCTGCTAACCCCAAACTCCTAATTTGTCCCTCTCTGCACCCTTTCCCCTTGGGTAACCATGAGTTTGTTTTCTACATCTGTGGGTCCATTTCTGTTTTGTAAATAAGCTCATTTGTATCCTTTGTTTAGATTCCACATGTAAGTGATATCATAATGATATTTGTCTTTTTCTGTCTGACTGACCTCACTTGGTGTGATAACCTCTAGGTGCATCCATGTTGCTACAGGTGGCATTCTTTTATTCTTTTTGATGGCTGAGTAATATTCCATCATATAGATATACATATACACGTGTGTGTGTGTGTGTGTGTGTGTCTCACATCTTCTTTATCCATTCATCTGTCGGTGGACATTTCGGCTGCTTCCATGTCTTGGCTATAGTAATAGTGCTGCCGAGAACACTGGGGAGTATGTATCTTTTCGAATTACGGTTTTCATCTTTTCTGGATTTATGCCCAGGAGTGGAATTGCTGAGTCATATGGCACCTCTGTTTTTAGGTTTTTAAGGAGCCTCCATAGTGCTCTCCATAGTGGCTGCACCAATTTACATTCCCCCCCAACAGCGTAGAAGCTTTCAAAGCGACATTCTTCTTAATGGTTAAGACACTGGTACACAGGGACCCCGCCACCAAAGGTGGAGGAATCTCTGTGAACCATCTCCTCCTAGAGGCTGGATCTTGAAGTTCACCCATCTCTGATGTGCAGATGTGTTGGTAAGAGCCCAGGGAGAGCTACCAAAATCACTGCTCACGGGGGACGAAGCCTTTGTGAGGCCGCCCAGTCCATTTTCAGACAATTTTCATGATGAGAATATTCTTCCTTGTGTGGGGCCAAGAGCCCCCTCCCGTCCCTTCTGCGCCGTCCTCGCCTTCCCCACCGTGTTACTCTCGGAAGCACCTTAGGTGATGGATGTGGGGAGGACGGTTGAGTCTCTGGCCTCATGGATCTGCACGAGTTAGTGCTACTTCTGCATCCAGAGCTGCTTGCGAATATCTGAGGAATAAGGCCCAGGGCCCCCAAGGTGGCTTCGAGTGTTCACACGCGTCTCGGCGTGAAAGCGCACAGCAGCGTTGAGCGGCGCTGCTCCCGTTACCGCGTGAGGTTGGAGCTGGTCCAGGCGGCCCTACTCGAGGGCTGATCTTGACATAGGATAGTGTCCCTGGGTATTCTTTCACTTTTGCTGCTAGGCCATAGTTCTCCCGCCGTGGACTGCAGATGACTTCAATATTCATTTTTTGGCCTAAGGAGAGGCCTCTGAGGTTATCCTTGTTAAATTACTTCTTCATCTGAGCCCGTCATCACGGTGTAAAAGTGACAGTGTGACTGCTGCCCTCAGGAGGTCCCCGTGTCATTGGGTTGCAAGGCTTAGGTAAAAAGAGGGGACACACACGCACATATACCACAGGCACACGGACACCCACACACGCACACTCACAAAGTCTTTTGTTCACCCGTATTTTTTTTTTCTTTTTAATGACTGCCACCCACAGCATATGGAAGTTCCCAGACCAGGGATTGAATTGAGACTGCAGCCGCCACCTACGCTGCAGTTGCGGCAACACCCGATCCTTTAACCCACGGTGCCCGGCCAGGTATCGAACCCATGCCTTGATGGAGACGGCTGCTGCAGTCAGATTCTTAACCCACTGGGCTATACAGCAGGAGCTCCCTATTCAGCTGTCTTCTGATTTGGAATGACAGCCATCACACGTGAAAACTCGTGTTCAGTTGCGACTCTGACCTCTGGCGACAGAACGGATGGGGATGGAGGGGGCGAAGCGTGGTGGTGGCGGCGGGGGGGAGCCCGCCGGCACTTGAACCTGACCCTGAACCTGCTGGGGAGACAGCGGGATCGAGGGGAGGGGAGCAGGAGCTGCCTGCCCACCTCGGCAGGTGTGTACTAAGGGGACCCAAATTGGCCCGCGCTGTGGTTGTGCTTTCTGTAAACTTAACTAGGACTGGGTGTCTTGCCCGCTGCCTGTTACCTACCCTATGGACTGATGTCTGTGTATCAACAATGGAAATTTTTCATCTGCTCCCAAGCGGGCGAGCGGCCTGAAAATCATTTTCAGAAATTTTAGAAATGCGAGTAACCCAACTTTGTGGTGAGGAGCTCAAACCACATCTAACATTTGGATCAAACTGTACGTTTTCAAAGCACGGCCGTTCCTTGCGTGTCTCACTGGCATTTTTTTTTTTTTTTCCTCACTGTGCTTCACATTTGCAGTGTAGGCTTTTGTTTTTGGTTATTGACTGATTGCTTTTTAGATGCCGTTTGTTATCTATCATCATAGTAAATTTAAGGGGAAAATGCTTTGTCATTCTGTTTGGCAGTGAAATTGTCCCCAGTCTTTTTCTGAAGTCAAAAAAAAAAGGCAACTTTTGAAAGAGGGTTGAGTATGAGAAGCGGTGCAATTTTGATACTATGGACTATGCTTCATCTGATTGTTTTTGAACTGTAATGGGCTAATGTATTCTCTGCAGAAGAGTTAGTCTGTGCACATGGTGTGTGTGTGTGTGTGTGTGTGTGTGTGTGTTGTGTGTGTGTGTGCGTGCGCATTTGTCTCATAAGGCATCGAAGGTAGCCCGTAGAAGGATGTGCTGATTTTTAAGGATTTTGATACTCAAGCAGTCGCTGAGGGGTGTTGTGTAGTCTTGATCACTTTTAAAGAGATCACAGCCATTTGCCTAGAAGGCCTTAGTTCCAGGTCTTGCCAAACCGCCATGCTATGAGTTAGAGGATCTTGGGTGAACAAACAGAACTTGTCCTGGCCTGCGAGTACAGTAATGCAAGCTTCTCACATTTCCTGGGTGCAGCACCCCAGGATCTGCTCCCGCACTGAGGTCACAGAGCGGTTCCTGGGACCCCAGGGGCTTGGTCCTGCCCGGCACCCACCCACTCCAGTGGCCCGGCCTGGCTCTTGACCTCACCCACCCTTCCCTGTAACGCTTCCTATTCTTTTTTCTTCAAAGCACGTGGTTCTGTGAAGATAGCTATTTTACTTTTTATAGATCTGCGTGTGTCTTCCATTCTCAGAGCATGTTTATGTCTGTCACCACACCAGGATCTGAGAACCAGGAGCCCCTCTGTCTTCTCCGCCTGGTTCTTCTGCTTGGACCAGGGGTCCGACACCAGGTGGGGACTCATTAGATATGGGTTGAATGAGTGAGTGGATTTAAAAATAACCTTAAATCACACCTCGAGGGGAGTTCCCTGGTGAAGGATCCGGTGTTGTCACTGCTGTGGCGAGGGTTCAGTCCCTGGCCTGGGAACCTCTGCTTGCTGTGGGTGTGGTCAAAAAAAAACAAATGAACCAAAAAAGCCAAACCGCATCTGGAGGGATTTATGAGAATTCTCATTTTCACTCCTTTTAGAGGATAAGGGTCTGCAGAAGATCTTCAGGTGATAGTGGGTTCTGTTTAATTTACAGAGCAGAAGGGTGTGCTCTTATATTTCGGACTTCTGCAACTCTAGTTAACAAATTCGCTCTGTTCTGCTCCCAGTTCCCACCCGTCTTTCCCAACTATGGCTGGTTTCCATGGAAACAGTAGCATAGGTCTTCCTGCAGGTTACGTGGAGCCTTCTGGAAACATGGCAGGAATCTTCAGCAGCCCTCCCAGGTGCCGTGACAACAGGCCAGAGGATGTTAGTCCAGAACGACGAGGGCAAGGGCTTACTTTCAGGGCAGAGGTGGGGAAGCCTGAGGTTGTGTCAACGACAGTAGCAAGCAGTCCCCTTGCTAATGGCATCAGTGACATCATTCATCCAGATGTGAGCAGCAGCCTGCATCCTTCCCTGCGTACTTAGCAGGGACTCCCGGCTCCAGGCGCAGGATGTCTGCTTTTTGAGGAGGGACGTGGTGTGTGTTTGAACACGTGCCTTCAAAGCCATCCAGTGGTCAAATACCTCTGCCCTCCAGTGAGTAACTTTGGTCACCTTGCTTAGTCGGAGGATTAAAATGAGAAAAGGGGAGCTCCCGTCGTGGCTCAGTGGTTAATGAATCCGACTAGGAACCATGAGGTTGCGGGTTCGATCCCTGGCCTTACTCAGTGGGTTAAGGATCCGGCGTTGCCGTGAGCTGTGGTGTAGGTCGCAGACGTGGCTCGGATTCTGAGTTGCTGTGGCTGTGGCGAAGGCCGGCAGCTACAGTTCCTGTTAGACCCCTAGCCTGGGAACCTCCCTATGTTGCGGGTGCGGCCCTAGATAAGGCAAAAAAAAATGAGAAAAGGGCTTCCAGTGGCAGATCCCTGCATTCTGCAGCAAGCAGCCCCTGTGGCAGGGTTTTGGCTCAGCTGGGGAATCTTCCTTCCTTTTTTCTCTGTGAGCTGCGGTCGCTTGGCTGGTGGTGGTCAGATGGAATAATTATTCCGTAATCGCTCATTTGGCCGCGTAGACCTTGGAGAGCTGCTGATGGGTTGAGATGACGTGATTTTTCTAGGGGCCCTAGGGAAGGTCAGCTAACGCTTACGACATTAAGAGAGACACAGGTACGACGGAGAGTTAGAGTGGGGAAAGGTGCATTCTATAGACAGAGAATCTTGGAGGTGAGCCCAGGCTCTGCGCTTAGTGGCCGGGGCTAGTAAGGCCCCGGGGCCTCGGTTTCCTTATTTGTAAAATGAGGATAATAATACTTTTTGAGGCTGCCATCGGGAGTGATAGAATAATGTCCGTCGAAGTACTTGCATGATGGCCAATTCCCTGTTCAGATCTCTTCTGCTGGAAAAACGTGCTCTCTGGCTTCTTTCCCATTTTGTTCCGTGAATATTTAATATTGCCAACCAATATTAAAATTGGTTTCTTTCTTTTGCTTGTTTTCTCCTGTTTCCTTTTTTCTCCCCCCGCCTTGATGAGAAAGGTCCAATATTCTCTAGTATCTCAAATAAAACATGAAACCACCTCAACGATGCTGTCTTATCAAGTTTACCAACAGAGAAAAATTGAAATCTTCATTTTGGGAAGTTTTCTTCTGAAGTGGGCCCTAAGAAGGATCGATAGCGTTAACTTAGAGTGACAAAAGTGGTGACCTCTTTAAAATGTTCATCCGTCAAACTTTCAATGCTTTTAAAAGTAAATGCCGGCCAGTGCTTTTGTGTAACATGCTTCTTGGCGGTTGTTATTCCATTTAAAAGTAGATTTTTATTTTATTTTATTTTTTGGTCCTTTTTTTTTTTCAGGGCCGCACCCGAGGCATATGGAGGTTCCCAGGCTAGGGGACGAATCAGAGCTGTAGCCGCTGGCCTATGGCACAGCCACAGCCACAGCAACGTGGGATCCGAGCCACATCTGTGAACTATACAACAGCTTGCGGCAATCCCGGATCCTTAACCCACTGAGTGAGGCCAGGAATTGAACCTGCGTCCTCATGGATGCTAGTCGGGTTCATTTCTGCTGAGCCGCGACAGGAACTCTCCTAAATGTAGATTTTTAAAATGTCTTTCTTGGAAGGTACACCTTTGTAACGAAGGAAGGAATGAATCGAAAGGAGATAAAATATTTAGCCCCTCCTAAGTCTGACCTCCCTGCCACATTTTTTGAAGCTCTTACCCCTGGTGAGAATTGGTAGTTACATTAGAAGAGCTGTCCTGACTACTTTTTGCTAAGAGAGGTTTACGATGTATCTGCATTTAGATGTAGGTCTCTTTAAAAAATATATTTTCCTTAATTTTTTAGGACCAAGAAAACATCTTTAATCATAACCGGTCGAACAGAGCCAGCCTTGTTTTCTGACGCGACTTGAAGAGCTATCTTATTTATACGTGTGCTATCTTATGTTAGCGAGGCGGGGAGGGTGTTTTTGCTTTTCTGACCATTAATTTTCATGTTTAACTTTGTTTAGCTTACTAGATACGTTCCACCTGGACAACCTGGCAACAAAATCATGTTTGAAAAGTGATCAAAATGGAAATAAATTCAATGATAGCATTCTAGCTAGAGCCAAGAAACAGGGAAAATGACATCATGTGTCTGTTGACTTGGCTCACGTGTCCTGCAGGAGGAAGATGGCAACACAGATTTATTGAATGCCTGCTCATCTATTCACCCATCCATCCATCCCTCCACCCACCCATTAATTTGTGCAGTAAATATCTTCCAGAAACATCCTGTGTCCCAAACACGTGCCAAGGGGTGAATTAAACAGAAATGATTTCTGCCCTCAGGAAGTGTCTAGTCTGTATGCTCATAAGTTGCAATAATTGCTCCGGTGACGCACACAGCAGGGCCAGTGACACCGTTGGGACTGGAGTTGGGCATCGGGGAAGATGTTCTGGGAGAAAGAACATTCAAGCTGAAACCTATCAAATTTGAAAAAAAAAAAATGCACTGGTGAAAGCAAATTAACAACCAAGGAGGCGGGTACAGAAGAAAGTTCTATTCCAGACGAAGGGGTAGTTAAGGTGAGAATTCTCAGAGGTCAAAGGGATCCTTCCTGGGGAATGGTCAGGGAGGCAGTGCGTTCTGACAGGCGGGGTACAGAGATAGGATCCTGGTGATGGAGGCCCAGGATGGCTTTTGTGGATCTTATTCTAAGGGCAGAGAAGGAAGTGTTGAAGCACGGAAGGTAGGGTTCGACTGGGGTTATATCATTGGAGCTGCAGTGTCTATAATAGGTTGTGGGGAAAGCACAGAAGACAAGACTCATGCGAGGCAATCGCGTTAACTCTCATGTAAGCTGGTGGTGGCTTAGAGTGGATTGGTGGTGATGGCGTTGGGAGAAGTGGCTTGTGTTAAAAATGTATTGGGGTGGATTCGGCCGGGTTCAGTGGGACTATGGGGATGAAGGATGGAGGGCCAAGGGTGCTACTCAGTTTTTTAGTTTAGGCTCCTTAAGTAGGCGGTGGTGCCATTCAGGAGACAGGATCAGGAGCTGGCTCGGAGGCTCTGCGGGCCTCAATCTGCCAGGTTAAGTTTCAGGGTATCCGCGTGTTTGAAACCTTTTAAAACAGGCTCCGTTTGGAAATGTTGATGGTAACTGAGAAGCTATGAAGTAACAGAAGTAGAGCAAGAAGAGATGAACGCAGGCCTGAACCCCGCGGGCCAGCAGCGCAGGGCACCCAGGGAGAAGGAAAAACGTCCTCGCTGCACAGGCACTGTGCCAAAGGAGAATGTGCGAATCTAAATCGTGAAGCTGGGGGCCTATCCTCTCTAACTGTAGTTACTTAGGAGGCTTGTTGCCGTGCCTTAGGTCTTTCCAAAGTTTGTTATCCTTAGTTTGAGGTTGCACAGGCAGGAATGGGCCTAGCATGAGGTTGGTCGTTACTGGAAGAACTAGAGGGCGTGTGAGGTGGAATGCTGTACAGAACTGACCCTGGCTGGGACTAGAGCAAGGGCCTGTCATTTATGCATTTTTTTGGCCTCACCAGAAGCATGTGGTTTTCCAGGCCAGGGATCAAACCCACACCACTGCAGTGACCCAAGCCTCTACAGTGACAACCTGGGATCCTCAAGCCGCTGGGCCACTTGAGAACCCCTATGCTTTTTTTTTTTTTGTCTTTTTAGGGCTGCACCTGCCGTATATGGAAGTTCCCAGGTTAGGGGTTTAATTGGAGCTATAGCTGCTGGCCTGCACCATAGCTCACAGCAATGCCAGATCCTTAACCCAATGAGAGAGACCAGGGGTCGAACCCTCGTGCTCATGGATACTAGTCAGGTTCATTACTGCTAATATGACAGGAACTCTCCCTATGCTTTTTTTTTTTTTTGTAATTTAAAAAATTTTTTTTAGGACTGCACCTGCAGCATATGGAGGTTCCCAGGCTAGAGGCTGAATCGGAGCTATAGCTGCTGGCCTACACCAGGGCCACAGCAACGCAGGATCCTTAACCCACTGAGCAAGGCCAGGGATCGAATCCGCATCCTCATGGTTACTAGTTGGATTCATTTCCACCGAACCATGATGGGAACTCCCGCTATACATTTTTAAAACATAAAAATCGGTATTATTGTCGTGGGCAAAAAAAGTAAAAAATGCCCACAGGAAAGACTTAAGTTGTTTGCTATTTTTGTATTTCTGGAAATAGAGGGAAAGAATAAATCCAAAGACATGTATGGGGGAGGGGAGGGAAACTTTAGCTCTCTGTTTTATTTCCTTAAAACTTTCTGATGCAAACAGGCGAAGGTGTTTCCATCTGAGTTGTAAAGTAACAAGGGTAACTCTTGGCGTTTTTAGTCCCTTTCTGTACATTTGGAATATTTCGTAATTAAAAGTTTTAAAGAAGAGAGAGAAATCAGAGGGGAGCGTTGGCTGATGGCCTCGGGAGTTTCGCTCTCAGAATCCATGGCAACCAGAGAGGTGATCATGACTGGTGAAAAATAAATAGTAAACGATAAATAAACTTTTAAGAATAAAGGACCCACTTAAAAGAGATAGGAGTGGCCGGCCCTCCAGACACATTGCTGTGCTCAGAAACCTGGCCTTTGGTGGATGTGGTGGTTCAGCTGAATCTACAGGAAAGTTTCAGAAACAAAACCAAACACCTCTGCGGGCTTGTCGCTCCCAGAAGAGAGGGCCCCACGGAGCGCAGATTCGTCCTAGGAGGAGGTCTCCCCTTTTCCTTTTCGCTTCCCTTTTGCTACCAGAATTCCTGAGTAATTGGAGTCAGGAGTTGTGTTTTGGTTTTTCGGTGTTTTTTTTTTTTTTTTTTTCCCCTTGGAGCCTCTGATCAAAGCCATCTCTACCCAAAGGAAGGCAGGACGGCACTCAGGGAGGCGGGCGCTTGGAGGGAGAAGGATGGGCTGCACTTGCAGTCCAGGAGATAGAAGCTTCCTCCGGGGATTTTTAAAAAGCCCTTTTGAATGGGCTCATTGTTTACAAGAACAGCTTCTTAATGGAGAAACAAAAAGGCAAGAGGGTCTGGAGCACAAGCTCTCTGCTTTCCTGTGCCGGCCTCGTTGTTTATTTGATTTATCAACTCTCCCGGCGCTGCTTTCTCTGTGGCCTTCCTCTAGCTGGTTCTCTCGAGTATCCATTTACTTTATTTAGAAACATAATATTTAAAAAAGCTGGAGCCGAGTCAAAAAATCATCACCTTTTTGATGGGACCCGCTTCCCCCCCTCCCCCGCCCATCTTTTGAAACCTTAAACTGGCTGTGAGTCCTACACTCTCTGAATCCACAAGTAGTTCTGGGTCCTGGCTTGTGCTCCAGACAGGACCAGACTGAACTGTGGCCCTCCTGGGGGTTCCGAGGTGGGGGTGGCAGCTCTGCTCAGCCTCCAGGCTGGTTTACACACGTTGAGGGCTCGGGGCCAGAGAATTCGGGGCTACCTGCTGGAGGGAGGACTCCCAGCCCAAGGGGGTGCTTGGCCTGCATGGGGAAGCCTGGCAGAAGGCGGCCAGGAAGCATGGGCTGGTGTGGTTATAAGTCAGGAAATGCGGAATTCCTATTGGCGTCCCTTCCTTTTTAAAATACAGCTGTTGGGAGTTCCCGCTGTGGTGCAGTGGGTTAAGATCCATCTGCAGTGGCTCAGGTGGCTGGGGAGGCATGGGTTCGATCCGCAGCCCAGCGCGGGGGGGGGGGGTGTTTACAGGATCCAGCGTTGCTGCATCTGTGGCCTAGGTCACAGCTGTGGCTCAGGATCAATCCCTGGCCGGGGAACTTCCATATGCTGTGGGTTGGACCGTAAAAATATAAATACATAAAATACAATAAAATATAACTGTGGAATTGTTCCTGAGTCTTGCTTTTCCAGATTGACATTCGGAATGTCTGCAGTCTTTTTAAGAAGTTTGCTCTTTTTAAGATAATTTTTATTTTAAGTTATTTTTTAAATTATCTTAAAGGACAGCTTAATCCCCGATGTTAAAATGTCTTGGCTGGATATTTATTTCTTTTTCTCTCCTCCCCACCCCCGCATGCAACCAAAGCACAGCATCAACAAAAGTAACGTTTTTTCTGTGGAAATTATTTATTATTTGGGGGCTAGCTGACATCTTGATAAAGTACAGTTGACCTGTTGTGAAATAAGGTGTGTCTCTGTTCACGAAGGGTTTTCTTGGTGATTATCAGAAAGTTTTTTATTTTTAAACATCTTCCTGTCGCTTGCACGCATCTTCTGCTCTGTTTATTTCTAGCATTGTTGCTTGAGTTAGGATTGTGACCTTCGGTTTAGGGTTTATCGATCCTTAAATAATTGTTTTAAATTGATCGAAAGACTTTAAAGTTCTACAGTGCTTTTTTTTTTTTTTTTCGTTTTTAAAGGGTTCACCGCCCTTCAGTTTAAGTGGGAGGCAGTGATGGGGTGGGCACGAGGCCTTTTTATTCAGCCGGCCTGGTCTCAAACTGCTCTGTTTTGGGGAAAGATGCATAATCCTTCTGAGTGTTGGCTTTCTCACCTAAAATGTGGATCATAATGGTGTTTACTTCTTAGGGTTATGGTGAAAATTCGGTGAGCTAATAATATCTGTTAAGGGTGTAACGCCATTTCTGGCAGTTAATACAGGTTCAAAAAATATCTATTTCTATTAGCTAGGTATTGCCGGTAAATAGGGATACCATTGATTTCTGGATATTTAGTTTCAATGGTATAGCTATCCTAAATGTCTTAGCTGTTCTAATAGTTTTTCAGTTACATCTCCTTGGCTTTCTAGGTTCAACTATAATACTCTGTGCCAATAATAATATTTTTCTTTCCTTTCCAATTGCTGGATACTTGATTTCTGTTTTATATCACATTGAACTGCCTTCAACTTCCTGGATAACAGAGATTAATAGTGATGATAACCATCTTGGCTGTTACTTTAATATTATTACTGTTTTTTTTATCATGCTAAGGAAATACCTTTCTAGTTTGGGCTTGGTACCTTTTTTTAAAATCAAAAATGAGTGGTGAATTTTATCAAATATCTTTTCAGGAGTTCCCATGGTGGCTCAGCGGTAACGAACCCGACTAGTATCCATGAGGATGTGAGTTCGATCCCTGACCTTGTTCAGTGGGTTAAGGATCCGGCATTGCCCGGAGCCGTGGTGCAGGTTGCAGACGCGGCTCGGATCTGATGTTGCGGTGGCTGTGGTGCAGGCTGACAGCTACAGCTCTGATTCGACCCCTGGCCCGGAAGGTTCAGCCCTAAAAAGACAACCACCACCAAAAAAAAAAAAACCTTTTCATCACCTTTTGTTTTTATGATACAGGATTTTTCTCCTTTGACCTACTGATGATCTTTATATGCTTTTTCATATTTCGGTCCTGGCCTGGGAATTTCCGTGTGAAAATTCCCAGGCATGGCCACTAAAGAAAAAGAAAAAGAAAAAAACCTACCCAGCAACCACAGGAATGATTGATTCCTGAACTTATCCCTTTATTCTATGTTGATACCATCTTTAGGGGTAAACTCGATAAGCTGGTTCTTGATTTCTTCTTCCTTATTACTACTGATTTTAAACAGCCGTATCCTACATCTCAAGCTTCACTATAACATTTCAAAAACAGGAGTTCCCGTTGTGGCGCAGTGGAAACGAATCTGACTAGGAACCATGAGGTTGCGGGTTCAATCCCTGACCTCCTTCAGTGGGTTAAGGATCCGGCGTTGCTGTGAGCTGCGGTGTAGGTCGCAGATGCGGCTCGGATCTGGCGTTGCTGTGGCTGTGGCGTAGGCTGGTGGCTACAGCTCCTCCGATTAGACCCCTAGCCTGGGAACCTCCATATGCTGTGGGTATGGCCATAAAAGGACAAAAAGACAATAAAAATTTTTTTTCAAAAATAAAAAAACATTTCAAAAATAAAATATACTGTGGGTTTACTGAGGAGGCAAATAGCTTTCCTTATAATTTTATTGCTGACCTTTAATGCTACTTATGTTTTTATTCTACATAGCACAAAACACCTAAAAGCTCTCTGAGGTGTTCTTTTACTTCATCCTAAAATGTAGACGTCATGGAAGAGACCTATGGTGGGTTTTAAGCGCAGATATGGTGTAGAAACAGAAGTCAAGTCTGTTTGAACTGATAATTCACGTACTTTACACATAGAATGTTATTATTTTTATTGTAATGGTAGTTGCTGTGCAACACCATACAAGTTACAGGTGTGTAATATAGTGATTCCCAATTTTAAAGGTCCATTTATAGTTATTATTAAATATTGGCTAGATTTCCCGTGTTGTATAATATATCCTTGTAGCTTGTTTTATATCTAATAGTTTGTACCTCTTTGTAGGATGTTACTATCATTATTTTTTTTGACAGTGCCCACATCATGCAAAAGTTCCGAAGGCCAGGGGTCAAACTGGAACCACAGCAGTGACAATGCCAAATCCTGAACTGCTAGGCCACCAGGGAATTCCTGCTATTTATTTATTTTTATTGACGTGTACTTGATTTGCAGTGTTGTCTTAACTTCTGCTGTACAGCAAAGTGATTCAGTTATACCTCCTTTAAAAAAAATATTCCTTTCCCTTATGTTTATCATTATGTTTGCTATAGGACATTGCATATAGTTCACTGTGCTATATAGTAGGACTTTGATGTTTATCCCCTACGTAAATACATATAATACGCATATTACAGCCTACATTTGCTAACCTCAGCTTCCCTCTCCACTCCTCCTGCAATCCCCTCCCCCTTGGCAACCACAAGTCTGTGTCTGTGAATCTCTTCCTCTTTTGTAGATAGGTTCATTTGTGCCATATTTAGATTCCACATATAAGCCGTTTCATATGGTATTTGTCTTTCTCTTTCTGACGGATTTCACTTAGTGTGATGAGTCTGTTCTTTTTTATGACTGAGTAGTATTCCATTGTGTGTATGTACCACCTCTTCTTAATCCATCCATCTGTCGATGGATGTTTAGGTTGTGTCCATGTCTTGGCTATTGTGAATAGTGCTGCAATGAACATAGGGGTGCATTCATCTTTGTGAATTAGAGTTTTGTCCAGATATATGCCCAGGAGTGGGATTTCTGGATTATATGGCAACTCTTGTCTTTAGTTTTTTAAGGAACCTCCTTTTTCTTCTCCATAGTGGCTACACCAACTTACATTCTCATCAACGGTGTAGGAGGGCTCCCTTTTCCCCACAGAGGATGTGTTATTTTTAAAGACGGTGTCGCCTAAGTGTACTAAGCCACCAGGTTCATTTGTTGTGTGTGTCGTGGACCGTCTGCTGGCTGCATGGGAGAAAGGACTTCTTCAGGGTTATCTTCTGTAGCACAGTCGTGGATGGGCCCGGGGGCGGGGGTCCCCAAGTCGGGTGGCTGACATCCTACTGCAGTTTCCTCTGCCTGTTCATGTAGTTCCCCAGCTTTCTGTCTTCGGTGCCTTCTTTCTGTAGGTGGCGTTGCCTTGGGAAAAGCAGAGGGCCTTTAAAGTACCCTTTTCCCAGTAAAATCAAGAGCTTTGTGGTCTTTTCTGCAGATCTTTCTGGAGTACCTACCTTGTACTGGGTGCTGTGATGGTCACAGGATATGCTGACCAAGATGGAGAAGACAGGTTTTAAGAAATTCGAACTTAGTGTGGGTGAAACAGAATACGTACAAATTCTGTTACTGGGGTTCCCGTCGGGGCTCAGCAGAAACGAATCTGACTAAGAACCATGAGGTTGCGGGTTTGATCCCTGGCCTCGCTCAGCGGGTTAAGGATCCGGCGTTGCCGTGAGCTGTGGTGTAGGTTGCAGACGCGGCTCGGATCCCGCGTTGCTGTGGCTGTGGCAAAGGCCGGTGGCTACAGCTCCAATTAGATCCCTAGCCTGGGAACCTCCATATGCCACAGATGCGGCCCTAAAATGACAAAAGACAAAAAAATAAAAATCTGTTGCTAGTACCATGCACTGAGTAGTCTGATTGAAAGATTTTAAAAGCGCTATGGGGGAGACAGAAGAGAGAACAATGAATTATTTGCTAGTACCATGCACTGAGTAGTCTGATTGAAAGATTTTAAAAGCGCTATGGGGGAGACAGAAGAGAGAACAATGAATTATTTCATTGAAGGGGGGTCTTTAGGAAAGTTGATGAGAGGAACCAACTTTTTTGTTTTAAATGCTAGCTTCTGTAGCGTAAAACAGTGGTTGGTAAGGACACTTTTGGGTTCTGACATGCCGAGCACCGTTAAAGGCAGAATTCCATACCTGGGATTGCTGCTGATATGCTTGGGCTTATGTGATCATTTGCTTAATGCATGGTGATGGGGAGGCAAAATTCTCAGTCCCTGCTCCCATCAGGCCCCAGGTGCACTCTTGTCACCGGCCAGCTGTTGCTGAAATCACAGCCGCCATCCAGGAGGGGAGCCAGGCACAGAGCACCCTGACAGCAGAGACAGGTGGGGACCCTCTGGTCCTAGAGGCTGCGTTAGTGTAGATGGTCAGCTAAGAAAGCAAGTCCTGGAGTTCCCGTCGTGGCTCAGTGGTTAACGAATCTGACTAGGAACCATGAGGTTGCGGGTTCGATCCCTGGCCTTGCTCACTGGGTTAAGGATCCGGCGTTGCTGTGAGCTGTGGTGTAGGTTGCAGACGCGGCTCGGATCCTGCGTTGCTGTGGCTGTGGCGAAGGCCGGCAGCTACAGCTCCTGTTAGACCCCTAGCCTGGGAACCTCCATATACCGCAGGTGCGGCCCCAGATAGGGCAAAAAAAAAAAAAAAGCAAGTCCTAAATACTGCTGCCTGCGTGTGTTGTGTTTTATTTTATACTCACGATTCTTCGTCCCTGATGCAAATAGTCCCCGGAGAGGAAGGCTGTTGCAGGCTGGAGAGGACCCCTGGTTGGAGGACCAGACACACGTGCCCGGGAGCAGCACATCTGTGTAGCGTCAGCCCGCGCAACGGAGGCGGAGGGCATGCAGAAAGCACGTGGATGTTTATGCTTCCTCAGCGCTGCAGACAGACACTGAAGCTCGTCTGCAGCGTCTGAGAACTGCTGCACCCGAACCATCTCTGAGCATCCTGCCATCATTATTAGAAAAATCTGGCTTTCGAGGGTGGGGTCCACGTTGTCGCTTGAAAGACTTCTGAGCGTGTTTGTGAATCCTGTCGGAGAGGATGCAGGGAAAGGAGGCAGGAGAGCAGGAAGCGTGATGTGGTATATGAACACAGCCAGGGGATGGAAGCCGCCTTTTAGGTTGCTTCCCTTGGAGTTCCCCTTGTGGCTCAGGGGGTTAGGAAACTGACACAGTGTCCTTGAGGATGCGGGTTCGATCCCTGGCCTTGCTCAGTAGGTTAAGGATCTGGCGTTGCCGTGGGCTATGGCGGAGATCACAGATGCAGCTCGAATCTGACGTGGCTGTGGCTGTGGCTGTGGCGTTGGCCGGCAGCTGCAGCTCCAATCCCACCCCTCGCCCGGGGGATTCCGTTTGCCGAAGGTGTGGTTGTAAAAAGATTTAAAAAAGCAGATTTCTTCCTGTGAGTCTCTGAGGAAACAATCCCTGGCTGAGTCACGCTTCTGCATCTGAATGGGTGTGGATCCCAATAGCCCCAGTAAAATTCGGTCTGAAATGTCTCCAGGGTCAGCATGACCACAACAAGGTGGGCCCGGAGCCCCGGGCACCAGAGTTGTAAAAGCCATCAGTCCTGGCGGAAGAGGGGACCCGGTAGCACAGGGCAGAAATTTCCAACTGTGCAGATCTTTCCAGCCTGCGTGCCTGGGTGGCCGGTGTCCACCCGAACGGCACAGTACGTGTCGCAGGTTATATGATGAGTAACTCATCTGATCCTCGGCGCAGCCCTTTCAGGTGAGTACGGTTGTTCTCCCCATTTTGCTGCTGAGGAGACTGAGCGCAGAGGTTAAATGATTTGCTGAAGGTCAGTGGCAGAGCTGGGGCCACAGATTGCGGAGGTCAGGCTCTGGATTCTGTGCTTCTGATCCCTTTGTCCTGGAGAGAACACTTGGTTAATACACGAGGCAAGGACTGAGTTTGGAAGCTGTTGAAAAGGCTCCAGTTTTGCCCTGGAGATGGACGGAAGTGGCTGTGTTCAGCCTGTGATGTGGGCTTGTGGTTGGACTTGTACGTGGGAGGAAAAGAAAGAAAAGAAGAATCTTAAGCGGTTGTTGGATTTCGACTTGAGTAAGTGTAGCGCGGAAGTACAGGGATGAAAGAATGCACCGTCTGTGTTTCTTTTTTTTTTTAATGGCCACACCCAGCGCATATGGAAGTTGCCAAGGATCAAATCTGAGCCAGGCCCTTAACCTGCCGTGCCACAGTGGGACTCCCCACCTGTGTTCTTTATTTTGGAGTTTATGTACAGGTTAGGAGAAGTCTGGGCTGACACAGGTCTGCTAGTGACCTAGAAGAAAAACTTAACAAACTAATTGCTCTATAAGGAACATGCGTTCCCGCCCAGAAGCCCTTCCAGCGCTGTCCCCAGAAATCTTTCACATTCTGGAGCTCGCTGCTTCTCAGCCTTGCTCTGGGACAGGTTCGGAGGAGATGAGGTCATGCTTTAGGGGTCTCAGTCCCCGTCTCCACTCACTCCTGCAAAGAACAGTCTGCCACGTGGGAGCCCTTCACCTGTCACCAGCTGCCATGTGATGTTGGCCAGCACACGGTGAAAGGCAGTCGCCACCGCTTGCATGGGGGCATTTAACCCCCCAAAGATGATAAAGCTAGTATTTAAGAAGGATAGGCTTGGGACTGTCAAATTTTTTTAAAAAATTAATTTTTGGCTAGAAAGACAATACGTGTTATAGTCTGTATGAGGCCTTCTCTTCCACTAAAAGTCAGAAAATTGGTAATGGTCATACGCTGATAGGAAGTAAAACTTTATTTCTTAATATTTTTTTTAATTCTGTCTGTGGGATTTTTTTTTTTTTTTTTTGTCTTTTTAGAGCTGTACCTGTAGCATGTGAAAGTTCCCAGGCTAGGGGTCGAATCAAAGCTGCAGCTGCTGACCTACACCACAGCCACAGCAATGCCAGCTCCGAGCCGCGTCCGCAACCTACACCACAGCTCATGGCAACGCCGGATCTTAACTCACTGAGTGAGGCCAGGGATCGAACCCGTATCCTCAAGGATACCAGTGGGGTTCGCTGCCGCTGAGCCACAACAGGAACTCCGGAAAGTGAACCTTGAAAGTAATTTCCTAGGGAGGACTGTGTTGGGGTTTGGTGAGAAGCATGACTTTATTGATATTCAGCTTCTAAAGCAAGATGGCGAGTGCTTTTTGCAGGAGAGTGATGGAAGAAAAAGAAAGAAGTAAAAATCACGTTTGGTTTCACTCTCATTTTCATTTTTCTGTCTAAAATTGTGCTGTCCAATACAGTGGCCCCCAGCTATATTTGGGCCATTTATATCTAAATTTAAGTTAATTAAGATAGAAAAAAACCCTAAATATTTAGTTTTTTGGTCATCTTGGTCCTACTCAAAATGCGCAAAAGCCACGTGACTCCCGTGTTGGACGCAGCGGATATGGAGCATTTCTGTCATCACAGGAAGTTGTTTTGGACAGCACGGCACTAAGCCTTGGGATCTAACATTGACCTGGAATCTTCGGGTCACACTGGAAGTTGTGCTGCCCAGGCGCACAGAAGAATAAGAATTTTTACAGAGAAACTTATAGATGGGCCTAAACATAAAAAAAAAAAAAAAAAAAAAGACAAAGCTCCCCCATCTAAAAGGACCCTTCTAAAGGCCTGCTACCTGAAGGTGATGGTTTTGTGTTTTCTGGCCCTGGCAATAGATGGAACATTGCTTCCTGGCAAGTTAGATTTGTGGCTGAGTTCTCTTTTTCCTTTTTGGAAGTATTTTAATAGTACATTCTAACCTAGGCCATCCTCTGTCTGGAAAATGGGTATAATAATTGCATAGTGTAAGTTAATGGGATGTTTTATAACATTTTGAAATTACGAGTGGAAGGTGTTTGTATAGTTCTCCCAGAAAATCTGTATAAGCTAGGAATGGCCTTTGGAAGTTTTCCATTGACCTGGAATTTAAATCATATCACCCATTATAATCTGCATTGCATTTGGACCTTCCTTTGTTAGGCAGTAATAGTTTTAGAGTAGCTGAGAAGTTGTGACGCTCTGACATTATCCTTAGAAGAGGATTATTAAGCTGAGGGTTCAGCCTAGCTTCACTGCCTGTTTGTGTAAATAAAGATTTTTTTTTTTTTTTTGGAATGCATCCATGCCCATTTGTTTGTACATGCTTTAGCGTTCTTTATTGCAAACAAAATGATGCACCAAAGTGAAAAGGTCTCTTCTGTAGCCCTTACAGTTTGCCAGCCCTTCGTCCAGGTAATGGGCAAGTGTTTGGAGTAGCTTTCCAGTTCGGAAACATCTGTGCAGGCCCAGGTTTGCAAAAGTCTTTAAGGGGAGTCATGAATTTCCCCATGCTGCTAAAAATCTTTTACAGTGGTGTACTCGTGAGCTGACGTTCTGCTGTTTAATTCTGAGCTGAGATTTTTTTATTTTCTCAAGCCAACTGCTACTTCCTCCACCAGATATCCCGAAATTCCAAGGGGAACCGGATATTAAGGAAGCCACTGAGTTTGTATGAAGGACCCAGATCTCACTTCTTTCTAAGCATCGCTGGCAGACCTCGGTCCTTGGCAATATCAGTTCTGTGTTATCCACAGGTGAACTAAATGGTCCCAGATCCCTATAAAATACTGTCCTTAGGGACATAAGCTCCTTTTTTCAGCATTTTTCGGTGACATTTGTCGTTGAAGATTACCATTCCTGAGACAGAGGCAGCCTGTCTTTGACACTCCTCGAGCTTTTCCTGATCTCAAGCTCCATGGAAATGGCCTTGTCAAGGCCACAGGTGACCCCTCGTTGCTATATCCAGCGGGCAGTTTGCAGTCTTCGTCTTCTTGGCCATCAGCAGCCTTTGATCAGTTCTTCACTCCCTCCTCCTCCGTGTTCCTTCTTTACCTGACAGCCAGCCCGTCTCTTTGACCGCCTTCCGCTTTCTGTCCCCTGCTGGTCGATCTCCTTTGGTGGTTTCTCCTCTTTTCTCCAGACTTTTAATGTTGGGGGGAGGGAGCTCCAGAGTTCAGTCCTGCATCCTGATCTTTCTCGTTCTGCTCATTCCTTTGGTGGAAATTAAACAGCCTTGGCAACTGAAATACACCAATTAACAGACACCATGAACGTGACAGTGAAGAACTGAGCTCATTCCAGCCCCAACCTGCTCAGCCCCTCCCTCCTGTCCCCTGTGGATGGCAAGGCCCTTCTTCCCTTGTTCAGGCCCAAATATTGCAACTGTGTTTTTATGTTTTGTTTTTTTCTTTTTATGGCCTCATCTGCGGCATATGGAAGTTCGTGGGCTAGGGGTTGAATCAGAGCTGCAGCCGCGACCTATGCTGCAGCTTGTGGCGATGCTGGATCCACTGAGCGGGGCCAGGGATTGAACCCGCATCCTCATGGACACTGTGTCCGGTTCTTAACCCACTGAGTCGCAACGGGAACTCCAGAACTATGTTTTTTTTTCTCTCTCCTCTCTCTCTTTCTCTCCCTCTCTCTCTCTCTCTCATACACACACACACACACATACACACACACACGAAGTCCAGCTTGTTAGGGAATAAACCGCCTGTTTCCTGCTCACCCGCTTCCTGGGAGCCCCCTTCAGCTCCATGCTGACGGCCAGTAGCCCCTGCCTCCTGCTTCCACCTTTGCTTTCCTACCATCTCTCATCAACGCAGAGTCAGATCGAGCCTTTAAACCGAAATACGTCACTCTTCGGCTCAAAACTCACTCAATGGGTCACCATGTCCCTTGGGGCCAAAGTCGTCTTCTCGCCCTTGTCCACCAGGACCGCTTTCCTGCATGCCGCCTGCCTCCTTCCCCAGCCCCGATGCCCGGCTTCGCTTCGGTCGCTCCGCGTTTCATTTTCCCAGAGCTCTTGCTGCCTCTAACGTGCTGCCTGCTTCCTCTGCTAAACTCTGAGCCCCCAGGGATGATGGCAAGTCACCTCTGTTTAGTCGCCTGACAAAGCCCAGGGGTCTAGTTCCTAGATTCTGGTACATAGTAGGAGCTTCATACGGATTTGCTGAGTGAATGAAGAAGCCCTTGTGCAGTCTGATGGAGCCCTTCAATGTGCTGCTCCAGGAAGAGGTCTCCTTTCTTCTTCTTTTAAAAAATCTTATTGAAGTATAGTTGGTTTACCATGTTGTGTTGGTTTCTGCTGCACAGCAAAGTGATTCGGTTTATATTCTTTTTGTATTCTTTTCCACTGTGGTGTATCCCAGGATCTTGAACACAGTTTCCCGTGCTATGCAGTAGGACCTAGTTTATCCCTCCTATGCGTACTGGTTTGCACCTGCGAGTCCCAGACAACTAATCCTTCCCTCCCCGAACCTCCTCCTTTCTTTTTTTGGGGGGATGATGTGATCAGTTCCTTGGTGATCAGAGGCCAAGTCTTGTTTTATTCTATTTCCCTTAGGTGGTGAGCACAGGCAATCCTTTCGAAGGCTGATGTCCCAGTGTTGTGGTCAGGACCATGGCCTCTGCAACACTGGCAGCAGCCAAAATGACTTCCCCACGTGACTGTGGAAATAAACGCCTGCATCTCAGTGGCCCGCAGTTTGCTCTCCTTGATGGGCTCCACTGACCACCTCTCGCAGATGAGGGCCCCAGAGGGAGCAGCATGCGTGAAACATTGAGCTAGTTTTGAAAACTTTGTCCGTGCTTTGGCTGATGCCCGTTTTTGTCCTGTCTCTTCCTGGAACTTTCTGTTTTAAAACAAGAGAAGTTGCGTGGGCAGCTTCTGGTCCCCTGTGACATTTGCATGCTGTCGTTGGCCAGCATCCTCTCAGCCGGGATCCAGCTGGGCATTGCTTGTCCTTGGGCCCAGAGGCAGGGCGTCTCCAGTCTCCACTTGGTTTCCCAATTGTACATCGCCTGAAATCTGTCCTAGCGATGACTCGATTGTGTGTCCTGTTTAGCTGGTAGGCTTGGAGCCCCATGAAGGCAGAGCTCAGTGGGATCCGTCTTGGGGCACTAACATCCAGCCCGTCTCACACATGGTAGGCTTTAGTGTTGTTTCTGGAATTGTGGGTGATATGGCCTGAAGCAGAGCCTCATCTGACTTTTTTGCATTAGGCAGATGAAAGCAGTTCTAGAGATGGATGGCAGTGATGGTTCTACAACGATGGGAACGTGCTTAATATCACTGAACTGTGTGCTGAAAAGTAGTTGGGGATAGTAAACCTTATGTGTGCTCTACTACAATAAAAATAACGTTGAGGTCCGACAGTCATGCATTACACATCCCACCTGCATATGATCCCGTTGCACTGTCTTACCGGACAAGCCAAGGCCAGGAGGCACGGAGAATTCCTGCTGAGGAGCGTGGAATCGTTGGCATCAGTTTTGCGCTGTTAAAAATGCCCCTTACTTGGAGTTCCCTTCGTGGCTCAGTGGTTAACGAATCCGACTAAGAACCATGAGGTTGCGGGTTCGATCCCTGGCCTTGCTCAGTGGGTTAAGGATCCGGCCTTGCCGTGAGCTGTGGTGAAGGTTGCAGACGTGGCTCGGATCCCGCGTTGCTGTGGCTGTGGCGAAGGCCGGCAGCTACAGCTCCTGTTAGACCCCTAGCCTGGGAACCTCCACATGCTGCAGGTGCGGCTCTAGATAAAAGGCAAAAGGACAAAAAAAAAAAATGCCCCTTACTTGTCTCTGCTGATTCATCTCTGTTTTGAATTTGGTTCGTTCTATAGTTTGTTTTCGGTTCCTATATCCCTTTGATAAACTGCTTATTTGTGATCATCTTCCCATCAAATCTAACAGATAAAATTCTTGCTTTTCATTTTTTCATTTGTTCACTTTTATTTTTTTATGGCCACGCCCATGGCATATGGAAGTTCCCGGGCCAGGGACTGAACCCGAGCCACAGCTGTGGCGATACCAGATCCTTTAACCCAGGGCACCAGGCTGGAGATTGAACCCACATCCCGCATCTACCTGAGCTGCTGCAGTGGGATTCTTAACCCACTGCGTCATGGCAGGAACTCCAGTTTTTGCATTTTGATCAAGTCTGGGGTCCTGGGGTCAGACTGGGGTTCCCATTCCAGTGCTGCCGTTTAGTCACTGTGTTCTCGGACTTTTCATACCTCGGGAAGGTCCAGGAGGAAGGGCCAAGCCTATCCCATCAGCTGTCCCCACGCACCACGCCTTGTGAGACCTAATGGGGGCCTCAGCACGTGGGTAAACCAGACAGGAGTGAGTGAGTAAACAGGATCCTCTTATAACAGTTTGCGTCTGCTAACCCCAAACTATCCCATTGAGAATGGATAAGCAACGAGGTCCTACCGAACAGCCCAGGGAACTATATCTAATCTCCTGGAATAGACCGTGATGGCAGGTAATATGATAAAAAAATGTATATGTATGTATGACTGGGTCACGATGCTGTACAGCAGAAATTAACACAGCCTTGTAAGTCAACTACACTTTAATTAAAAAAGAAGAAGAAAAAAAAAAAGAATGGGATCTTCTTACTGAAGTGTGTGCTCTCTGTCCAATAGCTTAGCTGATGCCTTGCGATTGGGGGACAGGTTGTGCAAGGGCCAAGGCGAGAGGGCAGACCCTCTATGTTCTTCCAGCCTCGTCTGCTTCCCCGGCCCCTCTGGGCAGCAGAGCTTGGATCGCTGAAGGATGCGGTGATGGATCATCAGCCTTCCACCCAAGGCCCGAGCGAGAGACACAACCAGTTCCTTCCTTGGAGGATTTCCTTGCTGAACTGAGTTTTGACCCTTCTATTTCGCTCGGTAGCCGAGGGCTGGGGAAGCAGGTTGTCTTAGGCGCTTGAAAGGTGAGGAAGCAGGCCGTCCCAGCGGGGTTCAGGCGGGGCTGGGAGTTTATTTGTATGACTGATGGCCTTGTGCTGCTTTGGGCATCTGTGTGCACGAATTCTTGTCCTGTTCTATGTCTTTCCACTGGCTTGAGGAGTTTTTTGGGGGCCAAGCAGGGCCAAGCACTGGGAGAGAAGGAGGTTCAGAGCGAAAGAGAGAGAGAGACAGAAGAGAAAGTCAAACACTTGTGTTTGTGAGGGGGAGGAAAGTTACTTGGGATTTGGTTTTTTGTTTGTTTGTTTTGTGGTGGTTGCTTTGTTTTGTTTGCTTTTTAGGGTCTCACCTGTGGCCTAAGGAAGTTCCCAGGCTAGGGGTCGAATCAGAGCTGCCTGCAACCATAGCCACAGCAACCTGGGATCCTTAACCAACTGAGCAAGGCCAGGGATTGGATCAAACCCACGTCCTCATGGGTACTAGTCGGGTTCATAACCCGCTGGGCCAAAAGGGGAACTCCCTACCCTCAGGATTCTTGACCCCAAGGTCTGGTTTTGCTTTTTGTTTTTTTGGCCTTGTCCATAGCATATGGAAGTTCCTGGGCCAGGCATCACCTGCTCCACAGCAGTGACCTGAGCTGCTGCAGTGACAAAGCCGGATCCTTAACCTGCTGAGCCACAAGGGAACTCTGCAAGGATTGGTTTTGATCCTGGGTGGAGGTAGAGGAGAAGGTTTAGAAACCTGAGCTAGCAGATCTGTTTTCATGAAGGATTTTATGGAGTCTCTGGGCCTCAACAGAATTTGTTAGGACCTGGGGGCTGAGGAGAACACAGAACTCTGGAGGTGGGGGCGAGGCAGGGGGGGGTGTTCTTTGCACCTCTGCTTGGAATGCAGCTCCCTTCTGGCACCCTGGTGAATCTTTGATGCCACCTTTGGGTCCGCACCAGCTTATGTGGGGTATAAATCATGGGGTTGGAGTCAGTGTTAGATGAAGTTGAAGTAGGATTTCATGTCAGGCTACCCAGGGCACCTGTCACCTTGTTGGTCACCACGACTGATTTGCTGCTCTGGCTGGCTGACCTGTGTGGGCATCCCCCACCATCGTTTTGTCCATGACTTGGAACTCTGGTGACAAGTTCAGACCTGCCACAGTAAGAGGAAGGTTCTGGGGCTTGTACTGTCCAGGGTTGAGTGCTTGTCCTCTGGGATGAGACCGACTCAGGCTTCATCCGATTGCTGTGTGACTGCGGGGAACTGTCTTTCCCTCTCTCAGCTTTGCTTTTCTCCTTGGGAAGTGGGAGTCATACGATTGTGGTGAGGATTTTGGGACATCAGAGATCTGGAGGGTTTGCGCAGCCTGACGTTCAATAGCCAGTGACATCGCTCTTTGTATTATTATTCATCTTAGCGTGCGGATTGGAATCCACTTCCTCCCATGTAGCAGGGTCTGCCTTTCTGTGTAAGCTGGTAGAACTTAACAGATGTTGTGTGATGGAGGCTGCTGTCACCTCTGTTTTTCAGTATGAGGAGACTGAGGCCCAAAGCGGTGGCATTTGTTTCCTCAGTTTGAACAGCTGGACTGAAGTGTGGCAGGTGAAAGTTTGGGGGGAGCTGGTCCAGGGCACTTGGTTCTGCCAGCCTCCCTGGCAAGTGGCAGCACTTAAAAGCCTGTATCACTCTATTAGTTTCAGACACACAGGTGTATGAACATCACATGTGGCTTTTTAAAATTGATAAATAGGTGACTTACCATGTTGTGTTAATTTCAGGTGTACAGAAGAGTGATTCAGTTTTATATCTATATATACATATATAGATGTATATACATATATGTATACATGTGCGTGTGTGTATACACACACGCACATGTATTTTATATATATATTCTTTTTCAGATTCTTTTCCCATATAGGTTATTACAGAGTACTGAGTAGAGTTTCCTGTGCTATACACTAGGTCCTTGTTATTCATTTACGTTATATCTAGTAGTGTGTATCTGCTAATCCCAGACTCTTAATTTATCCCTCCCCCAACTCTTTCCCCTTGGGTAACCTTAAATTTGTTTTCTATGTCTGTGGATCTGTTTCTGTTTCATAAATAAGCTCATTTGAATCCTTTTTTTGGATTCCACCTATAAGGAATATCACGTGATATTTGTCTTTCTCTGTCTGACCGACTTCTTTTAGTGTGATCATTTCTAGGTCCATCCATGTGGCTGCAAAGGCATTCTTTCATTTGTTTCTGTGGCTGAGGAGTAGGTTTTGATCAGCTTGTTTCTCAGGGTCCCTCTTGGATCTTAATGGACTGAAGGTGTGACTCTGAGGCAGCAGTCTGCATTAAGTCAGGCAGGAGCGCCCCCCCCCAGGCCTGTGCCGTCACAGCGCCTGTCAGCGTGGGGGAGAGGGTGTACTGCGCGCAGACACCTACAGATCACTTCTAACAGGCGTCCCCTTAATCCTCACGGCAAGCCCACTGCCATCGCCACACTCTGCAGATGAGGAAACGGCGCTGGGGAGGTCACTTGTGCACCGAGCGTAGTGAGGGCCAGGCCTTGAACCCTGGCAGCCAGACTCCACGCCCGCACGGTCACCCTCTGTGCGGCCCTGGGGGGGGGTGGCTGATGAGCACAGTTCATCAAAAACACGCTCTGAACCGACAGATGAAAGAGGAGGTCTGCAAACACGCGGAGGTTCCTTTGTGAACCGGAATGTGCTTTAGTTGTTCTCTGTGTCAGCAAAGAGCCACCGTGAACTCCCAGGTCGACCGCCCGGCAAAGGGCTGATTTATGAGGATTTGCTCAACTCTACCAGCTGGTTAAGGACAGGATGCTTTTCACGTTTCAAGGGGAGGAAATGAATAAATAGGCATCGGGGATGCAGACGGCCCAGCCCTTGGGGTTGGCTGAAAGGTGAATTCAGTTGAAAGAAGTTTTGACACACAAAGCTGACATCTCTAGATCCCATTTTGAACCAGAGTTCCCAGTATACGAGTCAGGAAATCGGAGTTCGAGGATCAGTTTCCCACTCCTCAAAGAGCACTGTCAAAAGAAATTTCTGTCGGTGTTATTGGAGGTGGAGGAGGTTACGTGGCTGAGGTGGAATAAGCCAGATGGACAAGGAAAACTAGCTGCCCAGATAGGAGCAGGTGGTATGTACCTTTAATGCATTTTAAACTGGATAAAATTACCATTTGAAGTTTTTGAACAATTAGAATATCGATATTTTGTGTCACATCTGATGAATACCTTGTGCATATTTTCAAGCCTTTTACCCCCAAGAATTCATGAAAACTTTATTTTTTTTTTTTAGTCCAATGCCATAAGGGATCCACCTTAACACTGCCTTTTTTGTCCTTTGGAAAAAATGTAAATTTAAGATTGTTTTTTAGAATTAACATATGGGCCAAGATTTCTGTAATCGCTCGACTCTTCTCAGAGATAGAAGCCATGAAGCAGTAGCATGTTTAGTATATAATGACTGAAAATATCAAGTTGTGAGAACTGAAAGGGACAAACTCTGCTTTGGTCCTTAGATTCTCACAATCCACAGTTTTCTTCCTCATCTCCCCTGGGTCACCTCCACATGGAAGTGAACACAGACCCTACCTGAAGGCCACTGGCCATATTTCAGTTGATAAGATTCCTGAAGAATTATCTGAGGTTCTTGCTGCTTTGGGGGAACCAGTGACTCAGAACACTCTTTGTGTTCCTAAGAGGAACCATTGTTCTGGCAGGTTCATTTGGGGATGTAGATGAAGAAAGGGAAGGAGAAATGGAAGATCCGCGGGCGGGGGGGGGGGATGGTTGGAGACTACGATAATATTTATTTGCTTCTAAATCCATATGCCGCAGGTGAGGCCCTAGATAAGGCAAAAAGACAATAAATAAATAAATAAATAAATAAATCAGAATAAACGAGCAGCTTTCTACAAAAGCAAACAGACTCCAGACTCATTACCCAGCTCTGTGCAGGATACTCATTCATTCATGTTGCTGGATTTTATTGCAGAGACTAAGTCATATTCATGCAATTTCTAAAATCCCTTTTCAGAAATGAGAGGCAGACTTGAGCCTCGGATGTAACTTCCAGTTGCCTGGGATCTGATGGAAGAGGAGAGAGGGGAACGCTCTTAGTGTGTGAGGCTTTGCGGTGGATTCCTTTAGAACAATTCTTGCCCTTGTGTCTGCCCAGGGCAGCTCCGTGAGCTCAGCCCGCTGCTCATGAAGGCTCCATCTCTCCGGGCGAGCCAAGCATTTCCTGAGCATCTACGGGGCACCTGCCTGCTGCAGCATGCGAAATAAAAACAGAAAAATTGAAGGGATCGGCAGTTCCTGTTGTGGCTCAGTGGTTACAAACCTGACTAGTTATCCATGGGGTTGCAGGTTCGATCCCTGGCCTCGCTCAGTAGGTTAAGGATCTGGCATTGCCGTGAGCTGTGGTGTAGCTTGCAGATGCGACTCGGGTCTGGCATTGCCGTGACTGTGGCATAGGCCAGCAGTCGTGGCTCTTATTCGACCCCTGACCTGGAAACTTCCATGTGCCTCAGGTGTGGCCTTAAAAAAGGTGGAGAGAAAACCAGAAGGGTTTTGCAGTCAGTGATGCATGGGGCTCACTCTATTCTGTCTGCCCCTGAAGGCTGTTCCCTTCCTCCTGGGTGGGATGCGGGAAGTCAGGTCCTGGACCGGGAGAGCCGGGAGTCCCGGTGCTGTCCGTCTCCACTGCCACGCGCGCTAGTTAGATACAGAGCCTCTGGGATGGGCTGTGTCCAAGGAAGGGGGCGCCACGTAAGTGTGCGACCCGGACATGTACCTGCATGGGTGGTGATTTTGAGTCCGTTTCTTCCCTTTAGCCCAGAAAGTGTTTAACACGTTTTCATCTTACCTCTTATTTCCTCTGTTTGATAGAAGTTCCAGTCACCCAAACCCTCCCACTCTGGGCATACTCCATGGCCACCGCCGCGACCACTGTCTGTCCCCTGTCCCCCAGGCCGTGGTGGGCAGTGAAGGTACCCAGGGAGTCCCAGGAGCACGTGTGGCCCCTGCAGTCCCCTCTCCTCTGGGGCAGTTAACATGGTTTTGTTCTTTGATTCAGCGTGAGGGCACATGCTGTTTAACTTCTGTGGGTGAAGAATCCATCCACCTCGCTCACCGCCCCTCCCCCACAAAAGCAGCAGTCAGGTGTAAGGGAGAGTGTTTGGTAGAAACACATGAAGCCAGATCATGTGACAGTCGTGGCTCTTTTCTTTATTCTCTTCTGTATCTTCAGCCTCCATATGGACAGTTCATGTCATGTTTTCTGCACATGCTTGGAAGCAATGCCTTTGGAAGACGGGTCCAGAAACTCTGGAAACCTGAGCGTTCATGTGATGCCCCAAATCCCAAAGCCCTTGATTCCCAGGTCTCTTTTCTTTTTATCTTATTCCACTTCCTATGTCCTGTAGCATGTGATTATGGCTTTGTAATATCTAAAGCAGTACTTAATCAATGAAAAAATACTGGAAAACATAACTAAAGAAAATAAAAAATCATCCTGATTCCATGGTTCTTGTATGGGTAAAAATGAGCCCTTCGTACATTTCCTTCTAGTCTTTTTTTCTACACATACGTGTTGTTTCACGTGGCTTCAGCGTAGCTCCGTGGCAGTTGGAAGTTCTTCAGCTTTATTACTGAAGAACTTAAACTCAGCATATCCTTCTCAGTTCTCATAGGAAAGGATTTTTAAAATCCTGAAGTTGTCACTTAGGAAGAAGGTTCTGCCCCTTGCAGAAGGCAAAAAGGTGCCATTTTGTGACACGCCATGGCAACAGTTACTCCTGTGATAGGAAAAGCTGTGGAATCACATGTCATACAGGCGTCTGAACAGTCTTTGAAATTTTTGCCATCAAGGTTGCTTTCAGATCTGATGCTTATCAGGAGCTAAGGTGAGAAGCAGGGCAGAGTGGATTCATAAAACAGTGCCCACAGGAGTTTCCATCGTAATGAATCCGACTAGGAACCATGAGGTTGCGGGTTCGATCCCTGGCCTCGCTCAGTGGGTTAAGGATCTGGCGTTGCTGTGAGCTGTGGTGTAGGTGGCAGACGTGGCTCGGATCTGGCGATGCTGTGGCTGTAGTGTAGGCCGGGGGCAATAGCTCTGATTAGACCCCCTAGCCTGGGAACCTCCATATGCCGCAGGTGCAGCCCTAAAAAGACAAAAAAAAAAAAAAAAAACCGTGTCCACAGCTGCATAGGGTCAGGAGATCTGGTGTGAGCTTGCAGTGGAAGACAGTGCAGTTTTTATAGACCCGTGCAGTTGCACAGAGGATGCTTAAGACGTGACGTGTGCTGAGTCACCTGGCTCGTTGCTGCAGGGAGAAGAGACAGACGAACACTCACAGGTTAGATTTTGTCCCAGGAATCGGGGTTCAACTGGGCAGAAGTTCACAGAATGTCTAATCCCTCCTTCCCGCCCCCAAGGGGGATTTAGGAAAGAAAAGAAATTCTCAGGCAGATACTTGGTGGCGGCAGTCACTCCGGCGTCTCTTTTATTTACCATCAACTCCTATTTCAAAAAGACCAAGAGCTTTCTTAAAGGGCCAATAAGTACTATATATAAGAACTACACGTAAGAAATTATATTAGGAGTGTAATATTTAAGCTTGAAACAGCTCTGCAAAACACATTTATTTCTCCAACATTCTTTAAATTTTTTTTTTTAAGGCAAGAAATAGATTTATTAAGATAGGACGCTTGTGAGAGATGCAAGCTGGCAGGCAAGGAGGCTCCACCCAAAATTTTTAATTTTAGGAAGAATTAGAAAATGTTGCAAATAGAGGAGAATTACAGACCACTCGTAACCTGCTTCCCAGGGCTAACCACCGCTGCTGCTAACACTTGGGTGTATGCTTCCTGCCCTCTCCCTCCCAGCCCTTCTTCTCTCTGCTCTGTGGCTATTATTAATCTCCTGCTGTGGTCATTTAGGAGCTTTACGCCTTCTCTTATGAATCATATTTCAGTGACCGTCCTTGTGGCTAAGTCTTTGCGTGCAACCCAGATTACGCGTTTGGGTGTGTACCTAGCAAGGGCAGGATTGGGTCACGCGATTTAAGACTTGTCACACAGGGCACCGCCCTGATGTTCAGAGATGTGTGTTGCCAAAATGTACCGTTTTTATACTTGACAGTTGTGTTTTCTCCTTGGCTCAGCCTTTATCGACACTTCCGAATGTGGTACCAAAAGGCAAAACCGCAAAACGGTATCGTGTTTCACTGTCTTCTTCTTTTATGATATAACGAAGTAAAAAACTAGGGTTCCTTTTCTTCTTGCTCCTTTAAATTTCTTCTTCAATACTTGCCTCTTCGTGTCACCTGCCCCCGTATGGGGAGTGCTTTTTGTTATAAAGTAACACTTAAAATTTTTCTTAATTGAAGTGCGGTTAATTTACAGTGAAGTGTTAGTTTTAGTGTATAGCAGAGTAGTTCAGTTACACACACACACATATATATTTATGTATATATATATGTGTATGTTTTCAGATTCTTTTCCACTGTGTTATTAAAAGATATGGAATATAGCTCCCTGTGCTATACAGTAGGTCCTTGTGGCTTACCTGTCTTATATATAGTAGCGTGTATATGTTAGTCCCAAACTCCTAATACATCTCCCCCCTCCTCTGCCCCAGTATCCCCTTTGGTTACCATAAGTTCGTTTTCTATGTCTATTTCTGTTTTGTAAATATATTCATTTGTATCAAACTTTTAGATTCCACACATAAGTGATATTATATGATGTTTGCCTTTGTCTGATTTACACCATTTAATATGATAACCTTTAGGTCCATCCATGTGGCTGCAAATGGTATTACTTCATTCTTTTTTCTGGCTGAGTAATATTCCATTCTATATCTTCTTTATCTGTTTCTTCTGTTGAGGGACACTTCGGTTGCTTCTGTGTTTTGGCTGTTGTGAACGGTGTTGCTGTTAGCACCAGGGTGCGTGTACCTTTTTGAATTAGTGTTTTCTCTGGATAGATGCCTGGGAGTGGGATTGCAGGGTCATGTGGCATTTCAGTGTTTAATTTTTTGAGGAACCTCCATATTGCTCTCGAATAATATGTTCTGCTGTTGTAGATGTTTTAATATCTTTGCATTAAGCTGCCTAAAATGCCCAGATGCGAGTTTCATCTTTAGGAAAGATAAGAGCATTTGTGAATGAGTCCACAGGACCAGTCTGAGGAAGAGGACATTGAGGCACTGCCTGGAACTTTTTAGAACGGACCCTTAACTCCTTTCTACTGAAGGAAATAAATGCATGTAGAAAAGTGATCATATTATAAATTGGACAGTTGGACGATTTTTCTTTCACAAACCAAATGTATTTGTGGTACCAGCACCAGGCCCCAGAAACAGATTGTCACCAACCCCTTTGAGCCCCCATCCTGGGCTTCTGCCAGCATGGACTAGTTGTGGCTCTTTTTGTGTTTTCTACATTTGTTATCGGGCTTCTCATTTTTGGCTCTACATTATGTTTGCAGGATCCCTCCATGTTTTGTGTAGTTTTAGGTGTTCATTCACTGAGTTCTATGGTATTCTCTTACATGAATAGGCCACAGTTTATGAATCCTTCCTCCTACTGATGCACACTGACAGGTTCAGATGTTTGGTTGCAAATGGGGTTGCTACAACATATTTTAGTTCATGTGTTTTGGTGCCCCTGGTAGGGACATTTTAACAAATTCTCCTGGGCCTGTGTCCTTCTGCCCTCTCTACCGATATCTCTTAAGCCAAGTACAGAACAGCTTGGACTTGAAATGCACATGTTTTTGTTTTGTCTTTTCTTGCTGTTCCTTTTTAGTGAGGTTGAGAGTAAAGAAGTTCCCTTAACAAGGCCCTGATATAAATTGCAGATAATGACTGCTGGCTTCAGTCTGGGCTATCATCTCTGTACGAGTAATTATATGTTCCATCCTGTTCTTTTCTTGCTCATCAGTCTTGATTCACCCTAGTAAATGGAAGGTTCCAATTGTCTTAAGAGGAAAAAGTTTATTAACATATTGGTCTTATAAGCAACCTCTCTCGGTTTACTACTTTAATGAAAACCACATCTCTGGGGCAAGTGGTTGGATTGAGGCCATGTGTGTGCGTGAGTTGAGGCTGTGATGGACCACATCTAGATCATACTGCTGTGTGATCTTTTGGTAGAATTAAATAAAAGGCATTAAAAAAATTTATAGCTGCCTTTTACCAGCTTTATGTCTGATTTTTTCCTCTCTCTCTAGATTCTTTGGCTGACATGAGTTTTGAAGTTCTGCCACATTCACTTATCAGCCTGTGGCAAATGCAGTCCTACCACAGTGAAGATGAAAGGCTGACAATTAAAAAAAAAACAAAAAAACCCACGTGCTACATAAAAACGCCCTGCCCTTTTAAGGAACTGGGAGAGTTACCTTTATGTCCCTCACCCTCCCCTCTTTCTCTTTCTCTGAATGTGTACGAAAAAAGCTAAATTCTTAACTTGTTGTTGTTGTTTTTTAACCTATCAATTATATGTGCATCTGTTTAACAGTTTTGGATACTTTCTAAAACACATTTCACCTGACTATTCAGTGTCTCAAGGAGGGCCAAATATTTGGCTGGCGTGTTTCTAATTTTATGGGTATCTCTGTAAGCTATGAATCCCTTTGTACTTCTCTCATCGACATGGGCTAAATATTAATCTCCACGGCAACTCCCACGAGTGGGTATTGAATGCATGAAAAATCTGAACCAAGTCTGGGAGAGGGTAGTTCATGTCTGTTTTACTTGCCCTGTACCTGTGGACTTAGCTTTGCTCGCTTTGATTTAGTGTCCTTAATGTTTTGTCTGCCATTAAAGGACATTCTCTTTAAATGGATGAAGAGCAAGATAATTTCTTAACTGATAACCTAGCAACAGGAAGCAGGGGCTTGAAGAATCAGAACCAACCCCTGGCAAAAGCTGCCATAGGTGACTTCCCTTTGTCGCCCTCTCTCTTTTTTGTCTCCCTGCCCCTGTTTGGAGCTGTGTTTTCACTCTGGGCATGTTGTTACTTGGGGCCCTATTTTGAGGGCCCCCCCAGATACCCCAGGGTCCTTTCCTCTGGGGCTCGATTGTGATCAAATAGATGCTGCTGCTGCTGTCGGCCCTGGAAACATCACTCTAAGGTGGACCTGCAAATCCCACCCATGCATTCAATTATTCATTCATCCCTAGAATGATTCGCTCGTGCCTGGGGTAGAGCAGGCACTAGAATATCACAGCTAACAAGATTCAGCCCCTGCCGTCCAGGGGCCTGCATTCTAGTTCTGGAGACGCACAAGCAATCGGGTCATTGCAGGATGGTGTGAGAAATGCTCTGCAGACATTGGGCGTGAGAGGGGCAGCCCCAGAGGGCGGGGAAGGCGGTTCCTGTCACTCAGAGCCTTCACTCAGGCCAGGCGGCTTAGGCTTCCTGGAAGGTCCATGAGCAGAAGAGCCGTGTGTTCTAGAAGAGTTGTAGGCATTGGAGGGTGAGGATCACAGGGCTTTTAACATTGCTTCGGTTTTCAGTGCTCCCTGGAGAGTTTGCTTTTGCGCTCTCGAAATTAAGATGGAATATGTGCAGGTTTAGGATTCTGAAATTTCCCAGCGTATTTTCCTCTGTGGGTTGAAGCTTTCTTTGCAAGACTGGGTTCTACTTTTTGGACTGAAATTTTCAGAATGCCAGGCTGCTTAGTAACTTTACGGAGTCTACATATTCACTTTTTTTTTCTTTTTTCCTTTTTTCAGGGCCGCACCCACGGCATATGGAGGTTCCCAGGCTAGGGGTCAAATTGGAGCTACAACTGCCAGCCTACACCACAGCCACAGCAATGCAGGATCCTTAGCCCACTGAGCGAGGCCAGGAGTCGAACCCACAATCTCATGGTTCCTAGGTGGATTTGTTTCCACTGCACCTTGATGGGAACTCCTATATGTTCACTTTTAAAGGACTCTTTAGGTGTTCCTTTCTGTGATCATCCTGGCAGAACCCAAAAAAAGTTCAAGACTTGGTATCGCCAGTAACTAGATTGCAGTGAGACTAGACTTAGGCTTTGCACAAATGGCAAGGGGACCCCCCCATATGCACCAGTAGTGTGTTTTGATTTAATGACATGACAAATTGTGGGGCACATTTATGTCTTCAGGACCTGACCAGTGAAATTAAGCTAACTTGTAACTTCCGGATTCTCATTTTTCAGTGTTTATGTGGAAAAATGACTCCATGGTGGGGTTTAAGTAATATGTTTTTTTGAGGGGGCTATTTTAAAAAGTAATTAAATAAAAATCCTTCTAGCCCCCATGAAACCCCTGATGCTCTTGCAAATTATTTTAACTCTTAAAACCTTCAAAGAGAACACATGGCAAGAACACAGTGGATAAGGAAGTATTTTACTAAAAGGTTTGGTGGCTTTTATAATAGAATTATGCTAAAGCCAAGGATTTTCTACTGATTTGCTATGTCTGTCAGGAAGTACAGACTACTGAGTAAATTTTAATTCCTTCAGCATTTCATTATTGCTTTCTCTTTCACTAATAAAATGGCTTTCAGAATGTGGTGTTTCATTGCATAAATCTAAACCTCTTTTTAGATTTCTTAAATGAAGCATACAACTATATTAAAGTAACACCTTTCAGAACTTTACAGTGCAAGCATTCTGCCTAGGATATTTAGCAATTCTTTTCTGTTTATGCTACTAAGTTAGAACTTATATTTTTACACACACTTTGCTTTTTCACCCCACAGTGAATTTCAAGTCTGTCCAGGTAGGCTCATTAAAGGAGTTTACAAAGGCCTGGAATATTCACATTTTGGAGCCATTCAGATTTATTGTTTATTGATTGATTGATGGGTTACAGTATGGTTGATTTTCAAGCTGTATCAATTTCCGATGTACAGCAAAGTGATTTAGATTCTTTTCCATTATAGTTTATTACAAGACATTGAGTAGAGTTCCCTGTGCTATACAGCAGGTCCCTGTCATTTACTCGTTTTATATATAGTAGTGTGTATCTGTTTCTCCTGTGCAAACCGTAAATTTATTCTCCACATCTGTGATTCTGTTTCTGTTCTGGAAATAAGTTCACATTCAAATTTAAATGATAGAGGAGTTCCCTTCGTGACTTAGTGGTTAACGAATCCGACTAAGAACCGATGAGGTTGCGGGTTCAATCCCTGGCCTTGCTCAGTGGGTTAAGGATCTGGAGTTGCCGTGAGCTGTGGTGTAGGTTGCAGACGCGGCTCGGATCCCACGTTGCTGTGGCTGTGGCAAAGGCCGGCAGCTACAGCTTCTGTTAGACCCCTAGCCTGGGAACCTCCATATGCCGCAGGTGCGGCTCTACATAAAGGCAAAAAGACAAAAAAAAAAAAAATTTAAATGATAGGAAAAGACAAGTAGACAAAGGTTCCCTGAACAGAGCAGGGGGAAGACTGTGCTGCAGCGTCAGTGCAGAGAGAAAGCCGTGAAGCTGGCCACGTGACAATTCTTAGAGACAACTTCAGGAGTCAAGTGCAAATGACAGAAGGTCAAGTAGAAGCCACACCGAGGTCAGGAGAGTTTAGCGTTCACTCGGTGGCTCTGATGTATACAGAAGAGAGATGGTGTATTGGATGGAGGTGGTGTTGGGTCCATCAAAGGCTTTGTTGGACAAAAAGTTGAATCCGGAAGAGGCTGCTCCATGGCAGAGTCCAGTTGATGAGGAGCTGGGGACTCCTTCCTGGCACTGGGAGGGATGTGACAGTCACGCGTGAGCTGGAAGAACACTCTTATCTGGGGCAAAAGAGCAGCAGAATGAAAGGAAGGCAGGTGCATAGAGACACGTACCTGTTTGCGTTTCATTCCGAGTGATTTATGAGGCCCTTGGCAAGGAAGACTATGGCCCGACTGTTACAGAAAAAGGTCACTTTTGCACAGAATCAGGGTTTGGATGGCAGATCCATACCCTGTAAATACCGTTATTATTGGACAGGTTTGTGAGGTAACCACGAAGCTTAGGTTGAAAATACAAAAAAAACTGTCTCCTTCTCCCTCTCCTGAGCTGTGCCTTCCTGGGAGTCCAGAGCCAGTAACGCACAGGAAGGAAGACAATCAAGATGAGCTTCCTTTTGCTCATCACTCTGTGAACTGGCTCCTTGAAAGCCCAGGGGAAGCAACTTCTGTCTGGCTAAAAGTCACAGTGGTTGCTAATATTCCGTTGAATGAACTGTGAGATACATTCGTTTTATAGGGAAGGGCTGTTGCTTTCGCTAGCTGGACCATATGAGTACTTCTTTCCCCTTTCCTTGCAAATTATAGAAGAGACTAAAGGGACCCAGTAGAATTAATAAAATTGTCAAGCACAATAAAATTGCCTGGATTATGTGTTTTGGTTGCTGTTTCCTCCAACTCTTCTTGAGGGCTTTAGTAGAACTGGACCAGGCAGTGAGAGGAGAATGGAAGAATTTTTATCTGAATGGCTTGGCAGGGAACATGAAGCTTTTCTGCCAAGAAATATGAATTTCCACTTGTGTCAGCAAGATGTGAATGAAAGAAGCAAGAGAAGTGCAGAAGGAGACACACAAAAACCACACAGGTGCCTCAGACCCAAGGTGCCCTGTATCGGAGCTTCAGAGTAATTATTGATACTGCGCTGCTGAGGTGAATGTATTCCTGAGGGGTGGTTTACCAGCCTCTCTGAAAGCCTGAATTAGAGGAGACTCGGCAAAGACTTTCCGAAACCGGATCTTGTCCAAACCTCCTTCAGGAATGTCTTCCTGGTCTGTACTCGCATATCCAACAGCCCAACAACGGAACAAACTCCCTTTCTTCTTCTTCTTCTTTTTTTTTTTTTTTTTTTTTGCCTTTTTAGGGCCGCACCGGTGGCACATGGAGGTTGAATCAGAGCTACAGCCGCCGGCCTACACCACAGCCACAGCAAGGCCAGATCCGAGCCACTTCTGTGACCTACACCGCCGCTCGCGGCCAATGCCAGATCCTGAACCCACTGAGCGAGGCCAGGGATCGAACCTGCGTCCTCGTGGATACTGGTCAAGTTTGTTTCTGCTGAGCCGCAATGAGAATGCCTCCCTTTCTTTCTTTTTATTTAATTTTATTTTTATTTTTTTTCTTAATGGATTTTATTTCAATTATAGGTGTACATAAGTCATGACAAGTCAATTTTACTGATTTTGTATCCAAAATCCCCAGTGCATCCCCCCACCCCCCAGATTGTCTTATTTGAAAAACCAAGGTTTTCCAAAGTCTGTGAGTCATTGTCTGTTCTGTAAGAAGGTTCATTGTGTCTTTTTAGTTTCCACATGTAAGCGGTAGCATTGGGTGTTGCTGTCTAATTGTCTGACTGGTTTCACTTCTCATGATAATTTCTAAGTCCATCCATGTTGCTATAAATGTTGGTAATTCGTTCCTTTTAATGGCTGAGTAGCATTCCATTGTGTGTATGTACCATATCTTCCCTATCCACTCCTCTGTCGATGGGCATTTAGGTTGTTTCCATGACCTGGCTATTGCATAGAGTGCTGCGATGAACACTGGAGGACATGTGTCTTTTCGAGTCATGGTTTCCTCTGGATAGATGCCCAGGAGTGGGATTGCTGGATCAAATGGTAATTCTATTTTGAGTTTTCTGAGGAATCTCCATACTGTGTCCCTTTCTTTTTTCAATAGCCTCTTCCTGACGCTGACTTCACAGCCCGTGGGTCCACTTGCGCCAGCCCTGTGGACCGTGTTTCTCTTCTCAGGTGGTTCCACATTCTAGAAAAAGCACAGTCATCAGGGCAGCAGCCGTTACTTTTTCCCGTCTTGCTGGGACACACAGAGACCTTGACGTGGATGCCCCCGTGCCAATTACACGTAGAGAACGGCCGACCCGGGCCGGCTGGGCTTGTGTTGGCTCTGCCAGCCCCGAAGCCCCTGGATGCAGTTTTGCTCACAGGTTGCAGAAACCCTGTCTCGGAATCCTGATGAAATTTGCTTTTGCCTTTGGCCAGGAGATTTCCTAGGTGAAATCCATCTCCAAATGACGCTTCAGGTGCCTCCTCTGTCCTTATTAAAAGAAGTGCATGCCAGTTTGGGTCATCCTGCCTTCGGAAACAGGTCACCAGGGGTTACACGTGGCTCAGGAGAGGGACACCCTCCCTTGCAGTTAAAAGAGGCATATCGAGAAGCTGGGTGTGTGGGAAACGGTCTCCTTCCACTTCCGGGGAGAAGGTGGCCCTTTTGACAGATGTGTACGCGCTTGTTTTGTGATTGTTCTTGAAGGCACAAAACTCAGAGCACCGCAGACACAGCCCACGCTGGAGAAAGACCGATCTTTAATCACGCACCTCTCTGATTTTATATTTAACATCCGTTATTTTTCCCAGTACTTAGCGCATTGCAAATGTCTTCTGCTTTTAGGCTGATGAGAAAAGCCCCGGTCCTCCTTTCCCCACTGTAAAAAATTTTCAGGTTTAGAAACCTAGGGAACCGATCTGAGCACCGGCTCACTGGCTTGTGACTTTGGGGGAAATTCGTTTTTCCAAAGGGTGATGCCAGCGTCCACCTCACAGTTAATTAAGATTCGGAAGCATCAGTCCTAGTCCTTTGAAAATGGTCTTATATTTGGTATGTTTTTGCCAGGTGGGCCTCAGCGTTTCCCTGCTAAGTGCTCTTAGTACGTCCCGCGATGGGTGAATCAGGGCACGGCACGGGTAAATCTGGAAAGGGCCATCTAGTAAATATTCTAGAATTTGCATGGCCCCTTTGGTCTCTGTCATGCTCCACTCCGCTTTTGCAGGGAGAAAGCAGCCCTGAGATGATACAGAAATGAGTAAGCCTGGCTGGATTCCAATAAAACTTTATTCATGGACGCGGAAACTTGAATTTCATATACTTTTCAGGTGGCATGAAATATTCTTCCTCTTTTGATTTTTTTTTTTCCCCAGCCATTTGGAAACGTATGGTCCATTCTTAGCACACAGGCCAGACAGAAACAGGCAGTGGGTGGAGGTTGCCAATGACCGTCCTCAGAGAATTGGCCTGATCATTTTTATTAAGTATGGTTGATGGAGAAACATCTCCTGGCTTTCCTGGAGAGGGTCAAGTACCTCGAGTCATGGCAGCAAACCAAGGAGAGGAAAGATGGAATTTTTTCAACGTGGATTTCAAGTAGGCATATTTTGTAAATGTTAATTATGAGCCTGACCCAAGATACATTAAAGAAGTGGATGAAAGAGATGGCCAGGAGTAAGTACGGGTCATTAACTTGGATCCTCTTTTTTGGTTGTGAATCAGCCATTATGCTCTCCCAAGAGGACCAGCTTGGTTCCTGCTGAAGGTGTGTACTCGTCTGTCCCCTTAAGAGATTCTGGAGTGCTTTTCTGTATCATTCCATTTTATTTTTTCCCTAGGACATCTATGAAGAAGTGGAGTGACCAGATTGGTGATGTCTCATTTTATATAAGGGAAGGCAGCAGCCCAGAGAAATTCTGTGACTTGCCTGAGGTTCAACCAATGTAAAGAGCAGAGTTGGACCTGGAAACTCAGCCACTCACCTCCCAACCCGGGGCGTTTGCCTCCCACCGCCCTGCTTTGCATTAATCTCAAATCAGTCTTGCAGAGAATAGTGGTGGTACCCAGCATTCATAAACGCCATCATTGACTAAGACCCTTTCACGTACTATTCTGTTTAACCTCCAGAAAACCCTGGCAAGTGAATAGGGCACGTCTTATCATCTGCCCATTTATGTGAGAAGCTGATGTATTTTAAGTTACCGGGGTCACACACCGATAAAGTGCTAGAGGCAAGTCTGGGACCTAGGTTTTCTAACTCCTTTTATTATACCATGCTGCCTTATATATATGATATGATATGACTGATGATGTCATTGATACCTAAACATTAAAAAATAAATTGAAAGAGAAATAACATCCTGCCCTGGTTCCAGCCCCTGGCAGTGATTTTTAAGTGGAGGTTTGTGTTATGAGAAATTTTTGCTTTCAGATTTGCTGCGCACACCTCCTGTAAAAGGTGGAATTGAATCATTTTATTTTTGGTAAGCGGCCCATGTTAAGTTTATTATTTATTTATTTTGGTTCTTTTTGCTTCAGCTCCTTTGGCTAAATGAAGCACTGGTGTATTTTTATTGCGTACCCCATCATTAAAAAAAATTGAAAAGATGCTTGTTAGTTTTAATATTGCATATATGGAACTCTATCGGGCACTTTTAGGAACAGTTACAGTTCCTAATAGTGCATTTTAAGAAGGAGTCTGGTTTTGTTCTTGATTTTTTAAAAAAAGGGAGAACTTTCTTAAATTCGCTATAATTCGATAATCGTGTTTCTTGGGGAGAAGGTCTCTGCTTAGCGTGACCCTGACTTTATTGACTCATTGCGTATTGCTTTCCAGCCTGTGGGAGGCGAGTTCGCTCTGGAGCTGCGTGAGGGGCCTTTCATTTGTTGGTAAATAATCCAAGTGCAGGTTTTCCCTCCTTCTGTATAAACCATATGCTTCTTTAACTATGGGTCCCTTTCCATAAACTATGTACGGCTTTAACTGTTACAACTGGAGTTCACTTGAACGCAAACCAAATACTCAAATGGCTTCTGGCATCTGAACCCACAACACAGTCCCCTGGGAGAGGGTGGTAAATATTCCTTGGCAAAAATAGCTATTCCTATGTCAATCCCACAGCTATTTTTGCAAAGGAATATTACTGTTATATAAAATAGATAGGTAACAAGGGCCCACTGTATAGCCCAGGAAAATCTGCTCAACATGGTGCAGAATATGGGAAAAGAATCTGAAAAGGAACGGATACATGTATATGTATAACTGATTGATTTTGCTGTACACCTGAAACTAACACAACTTTGTGAGTCAACTATACTCCAATAAACTTTTTTTTTTTTTTTGTCTTTTTGCCTTTTATCTAGAGCCGCACCTGCAGCATATGGAGATTCCCAGGCTAGGGGTCTAACAGGCGCTGTAGCCGCCGGCCTTCGCCACAGCCACAGCAACGCTGGATCCGAGCCATGTCTGCAGCCTACACCACAGCTCACGGCAACGCCGGATCCTTAACCC
>PVHT021183645.1:1452229-1527739 GCA_004024745.2 Catagonus wagneri
TTTTTTTTTTTTTTTGTCTTTTTGCCTTTTATCTAGAGCCGCACCTGCAGCATATGGAGATTCCCAGGCTAGGGGTCTAACAGGCGCTGTAGCCGCCGGCCTTCGCCACAGCCACAGCAACGCTGGATCCGAGCCATGTCTGCAGCCTACACCACAGCTCACGGCAACGCCGGATCCTTAACCCACTGAGCAAGGCCAGGGATCGAACCCGCAACCTCACGGTTCCTAGTCGGATTCGTTAACCACTGAGCCACGACGGGGATTCCAGTAAGGATCCTTTCTAATACAGTCTCCACTTATACCTTTCAGGGGGTGGCCTGGTGAAGGACGAGTTACCAAGTTTGACAGAAAGGGAAGTCAGGGCATTTTTGGTACTTGTTTGAAAGGCACTTGCACATATATACATCTATATACATATGTATATATATGAAAAAATTCAAAATAGTCATGTAATTTTAAAGAAGTAAATTTACTGACGTTTCTGTAAAGCCCAATATCATTGTAAGGTGTTATTAATGTGTAACAATAACTGAGCAGGCACTTCTGGTTTTAAGACATGGATTAAATCGTTTAAAACAAGACTACAGGAGCTAAATTTGTGGGATAATTTTTCAGTTTCTATGTACTTCGTTTGGACTTGTCCAGAGGATTACTTTAATGGTTACTTGGGATGGAACTGGAACCAAGCGTAAAATAAATCGGCTGTTTCCACACTCTGTAATGCTCAGGAAATATAGAAACATAAAGAAAAAATAATCCATAGAAATATTTTCATGTTATTTGGTACAGTTTTTAAAATTGAAAAAAAAAAAAGTTGTATATTTGTCTTCCTTGCATCTTTCCATCCTCCAAAAACTTGGATCCTTTAAAAAAAAATTGGAGGCATAGTAGTTTGATGGGTGAGTGAGTGGACTCTGAATTTCAGTTCAGGCTCTGCCTCTTTCCAGCTGTGTTTTCTTGGATAAATATGCCTTAGTTTTTGTGTCTATATAATGAGAATTACAGCCTTATTTAACTCATAGGTTTGGCATGTAGTACATGTAACAGTACTTGGACCTCATTAAAATTCTTTCCTATATTCATTAAAATCCTTGATTGTACTGTACTTAATGACATTAATGCCTTTTATTAGTTTTTAAAGTTTTATTGAAGTATAGTTGATTTACAACATAGTGATAATTTCTGCTGTACCGCACGGTGATTCAGTTATGCATATACACACGTCCATTCTCTTTCAGATTTTTTTTTCCCCACATAGATTGTCACAGAACATTGGGTAGAGTTCTCATCATATCATAAGATAGTGGACATTTATTTTTTTTAACTAGTTTGCCCTATCGCCAATAACACTGTGGTGAATATCCTTGAATATAAATTGTCTTCTTTTCTAGTTTTTGCCTTAAGATACATCCTGGAAGTGGGATCATCTGATACAACCAGTTATGGAAATATTTGAAGAGCATGAGATACTTTCCTCCCCAGCACTCGGTGTTGTCACTTTTGCAATCTTCCTGCGGTGTTTCTCATTGTTTTAGGTGTAGGCATTATAGCAAAGGTGCGTGCGTTCCTTTAGGGTAATAGCTGGCCTCCAGCGTGGTCAAATCCAGCCTGCCACCTGCTTTCATAAAGCCCACGAGCCAGGGATGGCTCTCCATTCCATTTCTAAATGTGATGTATGGGTGGTTGTGAGGTTCTGCCGACCTGTGCTTTTACGGCACTGACCAAGTTCAAATTCAAATTTATATTTCTTGTCGCTAAGTTTGGAGGTCCAAGAGTCAGAGATTTAAATGGGAGCTTTAGAATCTGCTTGCATAAGCTCCAGGCTCTGTGACCTAGTTAAGTAACCCAGCTGCCCTGAGCCATGACTTTCTCATCTGGCAAATGAGCAGAATGACAGTGTCCTTCTGATCAAGTTACAGTGAAGAGTAAGCAAGACAGATGAAGGCCTTTCTAATTCCTAGGAAGCAAATGTTAGCTGTCATTCACTGGTACATGGTTAATAGATTTGAACTGGTAGGAAAGGAGTTTTCCTGGGCTCAGTGGGTTTAGGATCTGGCATTGTCCTTGCAGTCGCTTGAGTCGCTGCTGTGGTCTCAAAGCATGCCCCCCCCCGAAAAAAAAAATTAGTAGGAAGAATGAATGAGATGAACATTACTTGTGTTTTGGGAAGGTAGATGAATTTGGTCCTTTTGTTTCCTAATTGATTTTACTGGGACTTCTCTAAAATAAAACTGCATTGCCCTGGCTTTGGGACATGAAGTTCTCCTGAATGTGCCTAGAAAGCTGGAAGAAAGGCCAGAAGGAGGGTCTGGCGGTGTCCTGGTTCCAGTCTTATTCAGAGGAGGATGGGTGATCGGTCCAGCCTCCAGCTGGTCGGAGGAGAGGAGAGCAGCTGGGGTACCAAAGCATCGTGTCTTGGCCGTGACCCTGAAGGTGGGCTTCGGGGGAGACCAGATTTTGTGACCCTTCCCTTCCTGCTTTCCTCTTAGACGGCGTCAGGGCTTTTCCGCGAAACTGTTTCCCAAAGTTGCAGACTCGTAAGTAACTACAAGTAACTAGTTAAGGCCAAGTAACTAGAAGCAGGCTTATCTGTAGTAAAAGCGTGAAGAATCAAAAGGGGCTCTTTTCATTTGTGTTTCTCAGCGGCACACTTTGTAGCTGAGGTCAAAGTGGGCAGTGGCTCGAAGGAGCTTCTGGGGTAGAAACCTGACCCAGGCAGCACCTGGCCTTGCCTGCCTGGAGGAGGAGGCTGAGTCAGCAGAGGCAGCCCCGCTCACCAGTCCTAGTCTTGTCACCGTGGGGGTGGAGCCTCCAGGTCCTTTCTGTGCAATAATGATATTCTCTTGATATTTAAATGTACACTCCAGGAGGGTCAGATTCCTGCCATGGAGTAAGCACGGTCTTTAAAAATTTTATTAAAAATATAATACCGCCATATGCTCAGGCTTTCTTATTACCCGGTCTTCAAAAAACAAAACCATGCAACATAAACACACCAGATGAAGCCAGTTAAATTTGTGTGCGCTGCCACAATTTAAAACATGATGGCAGAGTTAGGAAATGGGACTTTGATGTTGGGGGGTGGGGTTGGGCACAAACCTGGGACAATCTCCGCCCCCTCCCAACTCAAACTTGCCTCCAGAAGAAGCTGCCACACGCAGATTTCTTCTGCACGCTTTTCGAGGAAGAGCAGGCTGTGTCCTCCTGCTGGCCGGGGGGCAGGGTGGCTCTCCAGAGGGATAGGCTTGGTCCCACCAGGAGGATGCAGCCTTTGGCAGCAGCGTGGACACTCTGGCCTTGTGAACAGACAGCTCACTGTTTCTACAAGGACTGCTGGTTGTGGATCTCATTATGGAATAATGTTAACTGCTCCGGTCTGTAAATGCAAAACAAGGAAGGGAGACTTCTCATTCTTTGCTTGTAAAAGACTCAAACCGAGTTCTCAAAGAAATCTCTAATACCTCAATGTTGCTGAGACTGTTATTCACAGATAGGCATAAATGCACTATTAAGCAGAAAGAAAAAAATTGAGGCCCTCCTGAGAATTTATTGTACTGCCTTTGATGTCACTAATTAACTCACTCTGTGTAAGCAGCGACTGGCAACTAATAGGCTAATAGAAGAAGCTTCATGACATTTTCGAATTCTTAATTCAAGGAAGGGTCTTCCGGAGCTCATGGAAAATGGGAACGTCTTCCCTTTACAGGCGACCCTGCAGGCCTCTCAGGGTCCTGTTTTGGTCTGTTCTTTTTTTTCCCTGTCTTCCCAGGTACAGGCGGGGCTTGGCCAGTGCTTTCTGTCTGGAACTTTGAAAGCAGGCTAGTAAAGTTGGGTTTGTGGCTGGGTGATGCTCCAGCAAGTCACAGAGGCCGAGTCCTTGCCATCCGTGTCATCAAGGCCCAGGAGCATCCTTGCAGGGGCGGGCAGGGGTTGGACCTCTGATGCGTGAGGGTTCAGACAGAGGCACGAGGAAAAGAGATCGGAAACCTTCTGGGCCACAGGGCGTGTGCCTGGTGACGCCTCAGACAAGCTGATGGTGTGTGATCGGCTCCTGATCTTCCAGATGGCACGGAGCCCTCATTGTATTATCTTAAAAAAAAAAAAAAGAAAAAAGTAGGAGGCTGCTTGCCCCGGGTACCTGAGAGCTCTCTGCTCAGTGCAGCTTGCAGGTTTGCTCTCCAGTTATTTAAATTCTCTTCTTGTTTGCTCTGCCCACTCTTCCTATCCCAGGAGCCCCTTTTCGAGTTGGGTGGAGCTCTGGAAGCCGAGGAGCAGGGAGTGAGGCCAGCAGCTGCCTCAGTGTGGGTGCTCCCCGGAGCACACTGTTTCCGGTGAAGGGCTGGTGGGGTGATGGTCAGTCTCAGCCATGTGTTGTCCTTTGGCAGAAAGAATGCCAGAAATAACGTCCAGCGGATTCTGGCACGCAGGGCGTTTTCTACTTGCCCGCCGCGCCCCCTGGGATCTCCCGGTTGATGAAAGGAGGAGGCGAGGGCGACCCATTAATCCTGGAGCCCGTGACCTTTGAGGGAGGGTGGCCCCTTGAATTTCCCTCAAGCTTCACATCCTCCCGCAGCCCTCTTGTGTCGCAGGCCCCGCAGTGGTGTAAAGGTTGCAGACAAAGAGGAGAGCTCTCTCCTGATCCATCTGGGCCACTCCCTCTGTCATCAGTCATTGTCAATGGGAGATGTCTGTGTAGCCGCGCAAGGGCGATGCCTGACCCCAAGGGCGTTGGAAGGGCTCTTTAGGGAAAGCATTGTTTGCTTCTCCTCTTGGAAGCCAAGCACTAGACGTTGTTGTTCTGGCTTAGGCATAGCTGCAGTCGGGGTGGAAAGAGGCAAGATTTCTGCTTCTAAAAACTACGGGAACTTTCTCCCCCACCCCCACCCCCCTCCTGGCATCGTCCTGCGGTGCTTATGAATGCACCTCGTCTCTTCTCTTTCATTGCTCATCTCTCTTTGGTCGGAGTCTTAGAATTCAGAAACAGGGAGGCGAGGACTTGGGTTCCATCGGTTTTTATGCAAAGGACATCAGAATGTAAATGGCCCCCGAAATAAAAGCTGACAAGAGGCAACCAACGCATAATAGGAAAAACTGAAATAACGCTCTTTCCAAACACAGCCAGGCAGTTTCCTGGGAGGAAAGCCGAAAACGATGCTCTCTGTTTCTTGCTCAGAAGGGGAAGGTGGGGCCTCGGGCTTGCGGAAGCACATTCGAAACCGCGGTTAACACCCAAATGCCCTCGGCTGCGCCTCGGGGGGTGGGGGTGTGTGTGTTCGTGTGCGTGCACACTCGCACACGCTCCCTGTGCAAGAGCGGCCTGTGTGGGGAGGACACTGCCTGATACTGAGACCCTGAGGCTGGATGTCTCGCTGTGAGTTGTCACTGGGACCTTCTGGGTGTTTCCCAGGAGTGAATTTATGTTGACCAAAACTTAACGGGAGAGCATCAGAGACCTGAAAATGTCTGTGCAGAAGACTGTAGTGAGTCTGTTTCCGCCTTTTACTGGGGGTCGTGGGAGAGAAGGCTGGGAGCCGGGACCAGCTCCACGCCCATTCCCCAGACCTGCCCAGGCACTGGCCTCTCATCCTGTTCACAGGACTGTGTGGCCTCAGGCGTGGCCGGGGTTCCTCTGACATCACCGACTCGCCAAGGATGTGAGCGCCTGTTTGCAGGATGCTGGACCCAGCCCCTGGTCCTGCTGCAGCATTGGGTTCTGGTGAGGATCGAGGGAGATGATATAAATGATAAAGCGGTCTGAGGCGGGAAAGGGGGCCGTGTTTGCCGGTGAGGGGTCAGTAACGCCCGCTCCCTGTTGACTGAAAATCAGTCCTGTGTTTTAATCCATTTGAAGATGGCTTTATTATATCATTCGGTACTGCGATGGGGTACCGAACTCAGAACTCACTCAACACTGAGATGTTATTTTCTCATTCGAATCCCATTTGGCTGGAAATCTGAAGACCCAGACTTCTCTTTCCCCTCCCTTAACATTTTGTGGCCTCCCTCCCTGCCCCCACCCGCCCTTCCTTCGGGCTCCCCGAAATCTGAGGGCCACTTTTCTGGGAAAGCCTGATATTCTGACTTCAGTTTTGTAATTTAATGATGGAGAGTTTCCTTAGTAAACCAAATTTAGAGTCCTAGAATGCTTATCTTATATCCAGACCTTGAACATAAAAGGCATTTTATACCCGCAATTGTTCATTTAATGAGCAATTGCAGAGTGCAGGCCGGTTAAGGGATTGAGCTCTCTGCACTATTATTGCAAGAAGTATTCCGAAATACCAGAAATAGGACGTAAGCTCTGATCAGGGAGACTGCGAGCACAATTACCTTCTTTTCAAATCCTTCTGTGACACTGCGGGAGGAAAAAGGACTTTGAAACTTGAAAGGAAAGAGCTTGCTTTCAACCTCAAAAGCTAGGAGGAAAGGGCTCTGAAATTTGCTCAGAATTCCCAATTCACCATTAGCCTGTTTCTTCCTTTAGCCTCAAGGCATTCTCCGCTTTTTGAAAAGATGTTAAGAAATGCAGTCACAATAGAGAGCCTAGTTCTGAACATGTTTCACTCGGTCCATTGAGGTCCGGGCTCCTGCCTTTGTGTGGGGTGAATTGAGCTGAACGGCTAGCTGGTTGGAAAGGGGTGAATGAGTAGTCGCTGTGCAGTCGCAAATTCTGGCCAAAGAAAGGCGCTCCCCCCCACCCCTTCCTTTATTTTCCAATATGCATTCCTGTACAGCCCTGCTAGTGGCCATATGTAGCGTGGATCCTGTTCTTCAGTCAATACAGGGTACTTGGTTTATTGCAACTCTTGTTAAGTTTGTCTTGTAATTGAAGCTGCTGTTGACCTTGCTTGGGGACCATTTGTAAAACCGTTTATTTAGCATAAACTGAAATAATAAACCCTCCTTCTCGCCGGCTGATTGTGATAGGGTGACATTAGTTTGATTTAATGATTAGCCGCCTGACCCTTCTGCTGGAGAGAGCGGCTTGAATAGAGAGGAGAGTTCACTGGGAAGCACTCAGAACGAATACTAATGAGCTTGTTAAATTTAGCATGGCTCCAACCACTTTTAATTCCTCTAATGGGAGAAGCACTGCCTGGGAGAGGGAGAGGGCCAGGGCGGGGAGGCAGGGAGACCCCGAGAAAGTGTCTCCAGGGGTCTGTGCCGCTAGAGAAAGCCCACCACGAGAAGTTTGCAGAAAGTAGCTAGCCAGAGCCCGGACTGAGTTGTAAGTATCCCTTCTCCTACGCCGTCTGTCTTCTGAGTCTTGGGGGAAGAGAGGAGTGATGGGGTGAAAGCGGGATTTCAGGGGACAGCTTGAAATCCACGTCCATTTCCAAAAGGTGAGCACGTGCACTGGGAACTCCCAGTCCGCTCATGTTGTCCGGGTGACGGGAGGTGTTCCCAGTTCGTGAGGCAGTGGCGGGGTTTTGCTTTTTAGACCCGAAGAATTGTCTGGAACCTTTAGCTCCAGTCCGAGTGCAGGAGCGCTGGTTTCCTGGGCTGCGAGGAGAAATCCCACAGGGGTTCTGAGGGCAAATGGACCGGGAGTGTGTGTTGGGTCCTGCTTCCCACGACACGATTACTTCCCACTTGGCGGTAACTGGTCTAAGCGGAGCCGGCGGTGAAGCCGCTTTTGAGTTTCGAGAGTTGATGGCACTAAGTGTGCCTGATGCGCTGTGGGTTGCCTTTGGATGAGTTTGGAAAAATCTGGGACAGTTTCAAAAGTGGCATGCGGGGGGCAGCCCTCCCGGCTGTGTGTGGGGGGGGAGCGGGAATTCCTGAACTTCCCTGGAGCTCAGATCTGCAGAAGGGAGCCGGTCCACAGTGGGGGTTCCAATGACAGTTCTGAAAATCATTTTCTCCTGAAGCTTTTTCGTGAATTGCATGTCTCAGGGTGACCCCCCGAGCTTGCAGCTGTTGAACGGAGAGAGGCCTGAAACAGTCCCCCTTGTGTTTGGCTGTTCAGATCCATTGGCAGATGCTTCTGGAGGACTGAGCTGTTTGCTTACATTTTTGCAGCCGACTTCTGCTTGTTGCCATGGTGGACGGTATGTTTCTGTCAATAATTTGGCCGGGCGTAGCCTGTCTGCACTGACTCTCAAACTTTATTGAACAACTCGGTTCTGCTGAACAAGATTAGACAGCTTGCGTCTTTTTGGCTTGCTGAAGGGGTTGCTAAATTTATAAGAGCAGGCAGGAATATGGCTTGGAAAGTTTCCCTTTCACTGTAGAAAGCGTGCTTTCAAGCCTCTTAGTTGTTTGTATTCTGGAGCGTGTGCACTGTCAAGTTTTCCTCTGAATGCCCCTCAGAATCAACTCAGTGCACGAGATAAACTTCAGGAAATAATTGTCTCCTGGAGTTTTCTGGAGAGGGAGGCTCGATGAAAATGCGACAGCATCAACTCTTGTAAAAGTAAGCCTGATGAAAGTTTTCCAGATTAAACAAAAAATAACTTCTGGTCTGCCTTTTACTTTACTAAGGGAATTTTGCTAATTTTTTTTCTGGATTAAATGTTAGGACTCTGCTGATTTCTTGTTCTAATTTGATAGTCACACGTGCTGTGCTGACTTCCATGGAGATAGCAATTTTTGGCTAAAAAGACACCCCCCTTTTCCACTCACCACCCCCCACTCCTACTTCTCCCAGGATGGTGAGGGGGGCGGGCGAGGGGGTGCTGGGGGGCAGGTGGGAGGGCTCTGGTCTGACCATGCCAATTATTCAATTATCCGTGAAGCTGGATCCAGACATTGTCCCGCAGAGGCGTAGTTTCTAGAAACGCACTGTTACAGTGATGCAGTTTTGAGAGGAGAAAAGTTAATTTCTTCCAGGAAGATTAAGTCAAGGGAATCCTGTTTTACACCTGGAACAGATTGGTAGAGCTTGGTTATTCATCTTTCCCAGAGAATGCTGATCACTGGCCCCAGCCCCACTAGGTAGGGCTCTCTGGCTTTCCAAATGAAGGTCCATCCTACAGAACTGGCACCTCAGTGCTTGCAAGTTCACTTACGTTGAAACTGGAAATAAAGGTTTCACTTAGGCACAAATTAGTGGAAAATATGACCTTGTCCATTTGTCTGTTACAGGAATTTATATAAAACCAAGAGTTTTAGTGTTTTTGACACCCTCTGTTTTCACGTGACTGCAAACCCTTATTCTGTAGCCTGCAACTTTGCTCCTGACGGAGAATAAGAGTGGACTAGTGCCTAAAAGTATTAGTCAGAAGGGAAAATTAAAATGTAGGACTTTGTTGTTTTGTAGTTGGTTTTTAAATTAGCAGAAGCATAGTTTGAATTGCTTTTGTAACGATCGATGTGTGAAAATGTGGGATTGCACCATTTTCTTTTTTAGTAGTTACTTGATAGATTAAACTCGTAATTTATCCCATAATTACAGGGTTGGGGGGGTGAGGATCTGCACAAAACAATGCTAAAATAGTGTTTCACAGTTACCCAGCAATAACTGGGTCAGCAAAATCACTGTAAAGACCAGAACGTACCTCATTGTCTCTTTGGTTTGGGAAGTCATTTGCTAGGCTTTAAAAACATTGCTTATTTCTTCCATGTCTCAGACATAGGCGAAAAGACAAGATTTGCTCTGCGATTCAGGTAGTTCAAATTATTCATCATCACAAAAGAGTGGTTAACTTCAGTTTGTGTTTCCGCGCTTGTTTGTGTTTATCGCTATACTTTCTTCTGCATTTGTGAAAAGGAGTAATGAAACTGCCTAAGTGTACCTTTTCTGGTTTTTAAGGGCTCTCAGCCAGACCTCCCTGCTTGGGGGGGATACTCTGAAGATAAGTTTGTGTCTTGGGATAAGATGAGTTAAAAAAATCTGTTCATCTAAGTAATACGGCAGTAATACTGTTTACACCTGTTTATACCCAGGGATGGGAAACAGCTTTCCAAGGAGATGTCTGAGCAGTGTCCCGGCAGGACATTCCCATCAGCACTTTTCTGCTCTGGATTAAACACAGAGCTTGTGTGGGCATAGTTTAGACCGCGTGTGTGATTCTAACAGATGAACTGGTACCCTTGTTGTGGGTTCAGATCGCCAGTTTGGTTTGACTTTCTGCCCCGGTCTTTGATCTGCTAGGAGAGAAAGGTCATGCAGTCACATTTGCAGAGAACCATAGTGGAGAGGTGGAAAGTTCTTACAGACGAGAGGGAACAGAAGTGGTAGGAAGCTGGACCATTTCGGACGTGTTTGAAGTGATGTCTGGAAGCCCTGCAGAGCATGTATGTAGATGGGTGTGACTGATGGCCTCTGCACCCACGGTTTCACCCCATTTTCCTCTTAGCTCTCAGCTCTGTTCTGTGGGCCGAAGCAGGACGTGTCTTGCAAAGGGGCACCGTAGGTGTCTATGGATTGGCACCTTTATCTCTTAGAACTCATGAGTTTTCTGTCCCATTTCTGGCTCTGTTAAATCTCCCAGTGGGTCACAAATCTGACTTGAAACAAAAACCGGAAAATGCTGGGATCACTTTCTAACAGGTCCTCCTCTGAGACACATTCGAGGTCCCTCGGCCCCTGGATCACTCCGAGGCCTGGCTTCCTCCGACCAGGGGAAGCTGGACATCCACAGCCTTTGGCTGGCAAAACCTCCAGCTCCACTTGGTCCTGTGGGGATACTGGCAAGCAGGTGATGGAGAGTCTTACTGGCATATTCGGCTGCAAGCTGGTGATGATAATTTGCTGACCCCCTACCTCTGGATTGAATAGTCTCATTTCCTGCCCGCCTCTCTTCTTCGATTTGTATTTTGGACCCTCATTCGTAAGCCATTTTGGCTTGAGACGATCCCAGCATAGTGCAGCTTTCAAAGTTGCCCAGAGTGAGAAATAGGCTTCTTGGGGGGTGGGGGCTTGGGGCGGGGGCTGTGGGGGAGACAGGGAGCCCTAACTGAGGATGGTGTTTGAATGGTTCGTGAAGGCGCTCACGTTTCCGTCTCCCTTTTCACCTTCTTTCTTCAGAGGATGAAAGTCCTGGACAGCCGTATCACAGAGAGAGAAGAAACGCGGTCACCATGCAGCCACAGAGCGTCCAGGGGCTCGGCAAGATCAGTGAGGAGCCTTCCACGTCCAGCGACGAGAGGGCCTCGCTGATCAAGAAGGAGATCCATGGGTCCCTCCCGCACCTGGCCGAGCCCTCCGTCCCGTACCGCGGGGCCGTCTTTGCCATGGACCCCCGAAACGGCTACATGGAGCCTCACTACCGTAAGTAGTTCCCGGCCCGGCCTTTGCTCCGGGATCCGGGGCGGCAGGCTGTGTGAGCGCGCGCGCGTGTGCATACGCACTTTAGGAGTTATTCGGCTTATATTAACTTATACACTTTACCACCCACTTTTCTTCCTCTCCCACAGCCTTGTCCCGTCTTCGTTTTAGGGAGAGCCATTTCCTTCCATCAGGCCTGAGCCGGGGAGGAGGTGGCCTTCAGGGAGGTGTCCATCTGTAGCTAATCGACATGGTCCTTTCCTGGGAACTAGAAGCACATTTGCTCTGCCCAAGTAGAGGCTGCTGGAGGAAAACTGGTAGATGGGGGAGTTACTAAACTGGGCTGCATTAGCAGATGTCTTTAATGGCAGCCATTCCCATTTTCAATGATTTTTTTTTTTTTGCTTAATTGTTGAGGAGGAACAAACCACCTCGAACCCAACTGGGGCCAGATTCCTTCCTATGGAAGATTTTTCTCCGGGTTCTACTTTCTTCTCTAAGCAGCACCCCCAGAGACATGGGACGCCCCTTTTCCAGCCCTCACCAAGTGGGAGAAATTACCTGGGACTCCACGTGGACCTAGGCAATGGTTTTCTCCAAAGGCAGCGTATAAAGAAAACCATATAAGGGTTGAATTTACCTCTGGCCTGTTTCTAGTTAAAAAATATGTGTATATAATTTGGTTGTGGAGTAATGAAGCTCATATTGAGGTGCCAAAGCTTACAGCTCCGGAGCAGATTTATCACCTTGCCAGGACACAGACTAGGCTGTTTAACCTTCCCGGCTCCAATGCTGGATTGATCCGTCCCCCTCCAAAGAGGGGGACTGGTTTGCGTTTGCCTTTTTTCCACATCATTCAGAAATTTTAGTGTTTAAGGCAAAAGGTCATTAGCCAGATGACTGATTAGTGAGGACAGCTGATTAGCGCATGTTTTTTTGCTCAAGAAAGTGCCCAGGATAAAAGCTAATTTCACCCCTTCATTAGTTGGCGGGAAGCGGATGAGAATGTTCGCTCATCAGGGTGCAGATCAAAGAGCCTCGTTCAACCTTACGTCGCAGCCACTGCTCCCCCACCCCACCCCAGCCAGGTTGTGTTGTTGGTAAAGATGGAAGACAAATTATTTTCTTAGGTGGAGAGAGAATTTTTTTAAAGCGGTCAGAGGCATGGAAGAAAAGGCTCGATAGCTTCTTAGCTTTTAAAAAGACTTCAACGCCTCTGTTTAAAAAGTGCTTATCAGCCCAGAGAACTATACTCAGGATCTTGTAATAACCTATAATGAAAAAGAATCTAAATATATGTATATATATATCTATTTATATATGTCTGCGTATAACGGAACCACCAGCTGTATGCCGGACACTCACCCAGCATTGTCCATCAAATATATTTTTACAAATACAGCAATCAGGAGGAGGTGCAGGGTGTTCTGTTCCTTTCCTTCCCTTCTTAGGGGTTTATTTTATTTCTCCTCTCTTTTCAGAATGAGAGTTCAGCGTTGGTAGGATTTTTCTTGGGGCATATTCCTGAGTTTCCCACCCTGTGTTTTTGGGCAGAGGGTCTCTGTTAGATACCCCCCCCGGGGCAGAAAACAGGGGGGACTTGCCATCCTCTCTGCCCACATTAGTAGTCCCTGACAGTCCGCTTACTTTAGGAAAGGGGTAAAGTTTGGACTGTTGGCTGCATGTCCCCTGCCTTGTTTTCACCCTTAAATGTGAACACAAACTCCCCGCCCCCCCGTCTCATGTTGTGTGTTTTGTTTGCAATTCCAGATGCCCCCTAATTAGTGGGGTCCTTAATTGGTAGGACAGCTGACGAGGACTCCTGTGCGGGCTGACGGAAGTAGGCAGATGACCGTTAACTTTCTCCCGGGTGCCGTTCACCTTGCAGCTTGACCTTGGTCCCTTTGTCGTAATGGTTTGCCTGTGGGTCACACGTGCAACAGCCCCCCCCCCCCGGGGGGGGGAGGGCTCCAGTGGCGTATGAATGAGCATGGAGCCCTGGAGAGCTCTTGGAACTGATCACTGTCCCTAGGGGACGTCACACCCCGAGGTGGCTCTTCTTCAGCGCTCCCCACCGTTTTGTGCGAGTCTCTAGTGCAGCATCGTGCGGTCATTCATAAGCCAGGTTGTCTGTAACCAGATGGCTCTTTTGACCCCTTCGTCGCCATGGACCCCCTCAGCTGGTCGTGAATAAGTGTTACTGTCCCATGCAGTACGGATGGGGACCCCTAGGGATCGCAGAGACTGGCTCAGCCGTCAGGGCACTCCGGGCCCAGCCTTGCCACTTCCTGGCTGTGTGACGGTCGCCAGGCGGGCTGTGTGCTCTGCCGTCCCCCCCCCGCTAAGGATCCCCTCCTAACAGTTGACGGGGAGTGACGCAGCCTGCCAGCCCCGTGGCGTCCTTGTGACTGTGAAGTGAGACGATGCCAATAGTCCTGAGCATGATCTCTGGCTCGTGGTGAGGGCCCCGCAGTCGTTACGGCCGCTGTTCTTCTCTGCCTCGTCTTCCTCGTCGCGGTCCTCCCGCCTCCTCCCTCGTCGCGGTCCTCCCGCCTCCTCCTCCTTCCGTTCTCTCAGCAACGTCCTCGTTGTCGTGACCGCCCCCGGTACCTGATGAGCTCACTCTCCCAACCGTGGTCTTTTTTATCCACATGGCCGTTGTGTTTGGTTCCGTGTAAACTGGGCTTTTCTCCGCCAGACCTGCCTTCCTGCATCCCCGAAACCAGCATCTTCTGCAAACACAGATTAGACGTGGAGTGGATTGGAAACCTGAGGAAGAGGGTGTGCGCTGAGAATGGCGTGCTTTGGCCTTGTGAGCGTGACCCTTCCTCCGTGAACCTTCGCGGATGGACTCTAATTTTTTCCTGTGGAGGGAGTTACAAAACTTTAAAGCGTTTACGTGAGTTTGAGATGGCTTAGCGTTTTTAAATTCCTAGCAGAAAATGTTTTCTGTGCCAAATATAAACTTAATACATGTGGCAAAATAAAAGTTACGGCGTTACGTATTCATGTTAAATTATTTGTTTATTTGTTTGGTCTTTTTAGGGCCACACCCGCGGCCTATGGAAGTTCCCAGGCTATGGGTCGATTTGGAGTTGCAGCTGCAGGTCTACACCACAGGCCACAGCAATGCCAGATCCAAGTCATGGCTGTTAGCTACACAACAGCTCACGGCCTCGCTAGATCCTTAAGCGGCTGAGCAAGGCCGGGGTTCGAATCCTCGTCCTCATGGATATTAGTCAGGTTCATTACCATTGAGCCACAACGGGAACTCCCATGTTAAGTAATTTAAAGATGTCTTAAACTAAGCCTCAGGTGACTTTCCTTTCTCTAGAACCCCGTTGGGTTGGTTGTTTAACCTTCTACTGGTATAACAACTGTTTTTTTTTTAAGGGATAATATTTATCCCATGTGGATTGATTCATCCAGGTAAATGACTGATATGAAGCTGATGTTGGCACATCCTCTATGGATTTTTTTAGCGTATGCGAAAAGGACTCACTTGTTAAAATGGGCCGTAGAAGTCTGACTGTGTTTCGCTACCTCGTCTCTGTCGGCAGGCTTGTCAAGAACACAAGTTCATGGCAGACCTTCGGGAGCTCAAGGTTCAGACACGTCTTTTTAAGGCCACTTCCCTTTCATTTGAGTCATCTGCCAGCCCCACCAGAGAGCTGGAGAAGAAGAGCTGTTCTAATCCAGCGGAGCTGGGCATGTGAACTCGCACAGTAATTCCTGCGTTTCTCTGTGGTTGGAAAATGCAGACTTTTCCAAGATGCCTAATTTGTGCTTCTATATATACTAACTTTGTATTTCTAACGTGTGGGCAGACTTCCTGTAAGACCAGAAAAGGGAAAACCGCTCTTGCCCTCAGAAGGACATCTGTAAAGTTTTGATTGCACAAGACTTTACGATGCTTGGGGTTCTGCAGTGTTGCATCTTCACAAATTGCACTTAGGCGGGATTCAAAGTATTTTCGGTTTTGTGGGTTTGACTTAAAAAAGAAAAGCGAAAAGAAAACCCGAGGATAGCGGGCACTTCAAACGCTTGCAACATGTGTTCAGAATAAAATCCTCATGGGGGCATTGCGGGGGTTTCTCTCGGGAAGGGTAGCTGTGGATAAGCTGTATATCAAGGCAGAGAAGTAGACGTGCAGGGCTGCTTGGCTCAGACGTGGGGCGGTGCTGACAGGCTGGCGGCAGCGCCATCACTGGCGCTTTATAATTGGGGAGCGCATGGGAGGGGCCGGATTTGAGGGACCTGCCCTTCTTGTGCCGGAGTCAGGAGAAGGACCCCCCCACCCCAGTCTCCTCCCAAAGATTTCTCAGCAGCTGTATTCTGCTCCTGCTTCATCTATAGCCAGATCTTGCAAACCACCATCCCCCTGCGTTCACTGAAGCACCGTGCATTTATTCTTTTATAAACTCACAAGGCAGGTGACACAATAGTTAAAGCATTCCTGAATCCTGGCCGACACTTAACTTTTATTCTCTTCCCTGTTACAGAAAACATGTGTTTCGCTGTCTTCCATCCCACTGTGCGGAGTCCAGTTTTCTAACTGTGCCTGCGGGGGGTCTTGGCGGGGAGTTTCTTGGATTCACCAGCCAGGCCGTGTAAGATCTCCTGCTGGTTTCGTTCAGGCGGGGGCGCGCGCAGGGAAGGGGGGGCGTTGAGAGAGACACCCTTGTTTTCTAAAATTTCAGGTCTCTTTTCCAGTTTTAGAGTTGTGTGAAGACTGCTTTCCTTCTGCCCCCAACTGCTCCCAAGCCTTAATTCCTCCTGGAAAATATGATTCATTCTTCCGTGCAAACGCTTTGATTGAAAACATACTGCTGGTATTCTTCCTTATGTGTCCCAGCTCAGATGACAGAACTATTAGTTGCTAATTAGCAAAACCTGAGGAATTAGCTTAAAGAAAAGAAACTGAATTTTTAATTGGCTTGCATTTGTCTTCTGCAGAAAGCTGATGTGAAGAGCCCACTTGCATTCTTGTGCGCCAAAAAAAAAAAAAAAGGCACGGAAGATGTTTGTTCTACCTGTCTGTCTTTATATTAGGTGACTTTCCACGCCCTTTAGAAATACGTCTTCTAACTGAGTGGAAGAGAAGAGGTGTATTTTACATATTTAATAGGTGCACCTGCTCACATTTCTCTTACTCTTGGAGTGTCATCTGGAGACTGTGAAAGACAGAGATGCCTACGAGGCACAAATGAACACTTTGGTGTTGACCAAACTGCAAAGGCAGTGACAGTTCCCTGAGCACACAGTTCCGTTCTCATCCAGGCTGTCATTTCCGTCTTTGGAGAACAGTTGAAAAGCCAATCGGGAGTGTTGGGTTTGTTCCCCCCCCCCCCCGCCCCCGCACGCCTCCTGGAAACTAGATGGTTTTACAGGAAAGAGTGATGTTGGGTCATACTTGGGGGGCTTTGTTAGGTGTCTTGCTTCCTGGGCTGGTAGTCTGGAATTGTAGCAGGAACTGGGGAGAATCAAGCAGGTCCAGGACACTTTGCAAAACTGTTACTTGTGAGCTTAAGAATAACTCCCGGCTCATTCTCATCTTTCTCTTAGAAATTCGCTGTAATGATCCCAACTTTCTTATAACAACCTGGAGGTAATGTTTTAAGACTCGAAACCGTGAGCCACTTCTGTAGAGTTTTACAGAGCTAGACTGCAAGACAGCTCTGCAGAAAGTGGTAGAAATTTCGGGATACTTTTTAGGGAGCTCCAGATTCCAAGTCTCCGCACTGAATCTTGATTGCTCTTGGAGCTGACGTGACTGTATTCTACGTACGGGTCTGGGGAGACAGCGAGTGAAACCAGGAACCAATGGAGATAGAGCCTGGTGGGATTTGGAAGATGAGTTATTGGTTTTATCTATTGAATTTAGGGGACATACTAGACGGGACCAGGGAGAAGCTTGATAGCTACCCGGGAGAGGAGTAAAGTGCAAGGAGTTATGAAAGGCAAAAGGAAACTATGCTCTAGAGGAAACCAGTGGGCCTTTGGTGCTTTGGCCCTCTCTCCCTCTGTTGCCCAAACAGTGCCCCCTGCAGGCGTGTGTGGCTCCCCATGGCTTGCTGCTCACGCCACCCTGCTCGCACTCTGGCCCTGCTGCGGTCGTTCTTAGCTTTCCTCCTGGCCTTCACCTCCTATTGATTCTTCAACCTAAAGACACATTTCCTTTGAAAGACGTCTCTTAAGTCCATCTCCCAAGGACATTTGCCTGCCCTGCACTCCAAGTCCCTGTGTCATTCTCACCCCGAAACACGTCACAGCTACGTCTGTGTCCGCCGGATCTCCTTTAGGATAAGGTGATAGTCTGCACCATGCTTGGCCGCCTGCTAGAGTTCCTAGGCAGGACGGGGAGGGCTCGTTAGTGCAGAGAAGGGGTGGGCTGTTCAAGGGTTGGCCTCAGTCACATCGGAGATGAAGTCTGTCCAGAACCTGCCGGTCAGAGGTGGCTGCTTGTCTGATGAGACGGAAGCTCCTGCTTCCATTTTGTACTTTACTCGTTATATGCAACCCCTGACCCAAACTTACTCCCTGATCCCCTCTGAACGTAGGCAGGGCTTAAAATATTTAGGACACATTTAGAAATTGTTCGATTTTCGAACATCAGGAATATTCGCTTCCACATACCTACAGCACCTTGAAAACCGCCAGGATTCTCCTATGAGGTGGCTTGTAGTTCTTTGGAGAAAAGTGGCATTTTACTCCCAGAACTGAATCCTCGTGGCAAATACCGCAGGATGCGCAGAGGAGAATCGGCTCTCCTGTGTGTTTCGAAGCCCATCTAAAACCGAACGGGTAGGTATTCTTCCTGTAGTTAAGGTGAGCGTGATATTTATTTTTTCCCTTTAACAGATGTCAGTGGTCTGTCTTATCCTTAATAACCTCTAGGCAATTCACCACCTTCCGTAACATCTTTCCAACCCACTAGCCTGCAAGTATGCGTGTAATCCGTGGTCATGGGATCTTCCGTCGGCATATCGATCGGGATCATGGATCCCATTGCTGAAATATCCCGTGGAATTATTTTCCTTTTGGAATTTGCCCTTCCGCCCAGCCAAAGCGGTGGGTTTTTGAGTTGCTTCTAGTTTCTTTGCCGACCCCTTCCCTCTGTCCTTCCTTGGGAAATACAGCCACTCCTGCCTTTTCACAGCCATCTGCTAACAGCTTTCCAGCCCATTTTCTAACAGAGGCAACATTATCTTTGGCCCCCGCCTCCTTTTTCTTGTATAATTAAAGAATGTTACCTTTGATGTCTCTTGAAAGCTGTATCTCCTGCCTCGCTTTAGCTTTCTTGATCTTGTACCTATAAATGTGTGCCGTGTCTTCATACTCCTTAGTAAAAGGGCTGGATTTTTCTCTCTTTGTGCCTTTGCACAGTTTGGTTTAATATAGGGTAACCGATCTGGAGTTTTATGGCTCTGTCCTTCCTACGTTCTGATAGCGTTTGGATTCTTGTAGAACTCTTTGGAAAGTGTCCAACTTTCTCAGGCCTTTTAGCTCTTACATGTGGGTCTCCACTTTGAGTCTCTCCTAAAATGCATGGTTTTTATCTTCTCAACATCTTTCCAGGCTTTTTATTAACCCCAGTGTTTGTTGAGTTTCTTCCTCTTAGAACAGAATGGAAAAGTTCTTTTCATTCAGCCGTTTGTATTTGTTGTTCACCTGTCAGTCATTTTGGTAGTTAATCATGCTTCTTGGGTCTCTTAAGAGACAGATAGACAGTTAGACAGATAGGTGCTAACTGGTGTTGGACAGATAGGACAAGGTCATTGTTTCCATGGAGCTTCAGGCCAGTGGGACAATGAGACAAGTAGATAAGTCCTTGCTGGAAATTAGCAGAAAGCCCATATTATAAAAGATAGATGCAGAGTTTCTTGGGAGCAGGTTATACACATACCTTGCTCAGACTTGATAAATCTGGAAGGCTTCCTGGAGCAAGTGACATCAGAACAAAATCTATATAGGGAGGTAGAAAGGAACGTTTTTGAAGGCGTGAAGGCTGAAGGAAGATCTGACACTCTCGAGGACCTCAGAGGACTCTGGGCTTGGAGGGTGGAGCTCAGGTCAGGAAGTAGCAGAAGACAGACTGAGATGATGAGTCCAGGGTGAGCCCCAAGGCCTATTCATGGCTTTTGAGCAGAAAGAAGCAGATATTTGGGTAACTATATTTCCCATCACTAGCCCAGAATTTGTGGCTGAGTTTAATTTGCCTCCTTCTCCTTTTTTTTTTTTTTTTTTTTGTTTGCTTTTTAGGACCACAACCACGCCATATGGAAGTTCCCAGGCTAGGGGTCAAATCAGAACTGTAGCCACTGGTCCACACCACAGCCACAGCAAAGTGGGATCCGAGCCGCGTCTGTGACCTGTATACACCACAGCTCCCAGCAACGCCTGATCCCTGACCCACTGAGAGAGGCCAGGGATCGAACCTGCATCCTCACGGATTCTAGTCGGATTTGTTTCCGCAATGCCACGACGGCAACTCCCATCTCCTCCTTCTGATTTTTAGTGTGTGAGTCTATCCCCCAGCCCCTCCCCACCCCTCTGACCAGCTGCTTCTCGGGGGTCCTCAAGTACGAGCTGCTCCTTCCCGTGTCGTGCATTCTTTCCTTTTGAGGACAGCAAAATCCATTTCTACTTGTTCTCCAAGTGCTGAGCTTTTCTGTTTTCAATAACCCCGAGAATCATAATATTTGGCTTCAAAGTACAGTCCCAAATGTTGGGAAATAAATGTGGCTTCATTTCCAGTGAATTAAGACTGTGCTGTATCAAGACATGTCTTAGCATCAGAATATAAGATTCACAATAAAACGTTATAAAACCTTGAGTTTTATTTTATTGGAAAACTCAAATCCCCTAACCTCAGGAATTGTGCAAAGGGCCCACGGCGAGGTTGGGGAGAGGGGCCAGAAATAACAAAGTAAAATTCAGCTGGGAAATCCAGTAGCTGATACCGCTGGGAGAAAACGAGAACAAAGATATCCAGGGGCGGGATAAGCCCGCAATCCGGCCTGGACAGAAAGAGTCTTAGGGGAAATGGGGGACCCCTGAGGAGGCACCTAGTCCCCTCCGCGGGGGGCTGCCAGGCTAATCAGCAGGCATTGTGTAGGTCAGAGGAGGCCCACTCTAGGAAGCTGGGTGTTTACTCCTTCACTGGGGGGAACCCAAATTTGCATCCTGATTGTGCTAGTGACTGGTGAGTGGGATCAAAGGAGGGCCAGCTTTCCAGGTTAGAGGTGAACAGAGAAGTGTGCAGTGAGTTTTCCGGGAAAGGGACCTCACCTTTCCTTCCCCTTTGCTTTCCAGAAATAAGCCTGCATTCGAATTTGGCGAGGTCTCCGATTTCCTCCCCCTTCCCTGCTTTTCCCTCTGAGGAAGGGCTGTCACAGGATGTCCGCGTCCTCCCCACCCTCCCCCAGTGTCTTTAATTCCATGGATCTCACACTCAGCTTCTGGAACCCCAGATTCTTGACGAATCTGAACACCTAGGTTGATCCTTTTGATCAGATGTTCAATTTACTTCTATATGTAGCACCTCTGTGGCTGTGGGGTGCATTTCTCTGCAGCTCTGTGTTTTATCTTTAACGATGTCTTACACATAGTTTGTGTCTGTCACATTCCACACACTGATGATATAGCGGGTCAGTCTTGGAGCAGTTGGAGGCACCTGGGTGCCCCCGGTGTCCCCAGCTCTTCCGATCACACCCCCAGCGTGACGTGCTTCAGATCTTACGCTACTGGGTACGTTCGAAAATGCCATGCGTCTTTTGGAGAGCCCGCTCTGAGTCAGAGACTTGTCTGGGTCCCGAGGAGCCAGCGTTTGCCGGCACCAGCCAGGTCCATGCTTCTGTGGAGCCCGTGTTCCAGCCAGAGGAGACACACCGAACACGGGGGCAGACACAAGGCAGCACGGCTGGTGCTCTGAGTCCACTTAAAACAGGTGGTGTGCTGGGGAGAGACCGGGAGTGGAGTGCCGTACCTGGGAAAGGGTGGGCGGAGAGGAAAGGCCTTGCTGGGAGGTGTCTTTTTGCAGCTGAGACCCCCCGAATGACAAAAAGGAGCCAGCCTTGGGAAGATCGGAGGGGACAGGTTAAAGAGTTCACTGCGGCCGCATCCAGGAGCAGAGGGAAGGCGGGTGTGGCGCCCTGGTGACGCAGCAGTACAGGTGGGGGTGAGCTTGTGAGTGTGTGTGTGGGAGGGGGGTCTTGTGGGCCAATGGAGAGAGTGACGTGATTTGATTTTTGTTCCAAGAGTCTCCCTCTGGCTTGCGTGTGGGGACTGTCCTGAAGGGGCAGAGTGTAGAATTAGGGGGACGGCTGTTGCCATAGCCTTGGTGGGAACTGGTCCCCCCTCTTGGAAATTACAGCCTGCAGAACTCAAACCATCCGTGCCACATAGTATGGCACTGGCTTTGCTCGTCCATCTTTACCTGGCTCAGAGTGGCTGAACCAAGGTTCAAGGCCATGGACTCTGTCTCCAGAGCTCCAGTTCTTAGCTCATGCGCTGTTAATTGCCGAGACTCCAGCGTGGCTGTCCATGTCAGCACAAGGGCCCGGCCAAGGCTGGCTCGGCCTCGTGAGCAGGGAGCTTAGGGACTCTTCCAGAATGGGGTGGTTGGTGTTGCCTGTGGTGACGGGCAAGGGCTTGCCTGCCGCGCACCTCCAAGCCTGGGCTGTGGGATCTGGCTTGGGAGTTCAGGGGCGCTCCGTGCTGCCTCTGCCCTTGCTCTAAGCTCTGTCCCACTGCCCCGTCCCCGTTTTCCCCAGACCTGCGGGGGCTTTGGTGCTGTGGACTGTCTGTCGGATCGAAGATGAATTCATGATGGCAACTCCCCGCTCCAAAGGGCGGCCTGCTGTATAAGTAACTGGAACTTTCACGTGTTACCAGAATGATGCAGTATCTGGCCCCACCTCGGCCTGTCTGGGGCCAGCTCCCCCAGCTGCACAGAGGCCACTGTCCCACCCTTACCTGTCATCCATGTGACCCCAGGACACTGCCCCCCCCGCCCCACCCAGGGGAGGAGTCGACAGGGAGAGAACACCCCTTTATTTTTAAATATACTTGGAAGGTTTCTATCAGAGAGGGAGAGAACTGCGGCCTTTCTACACAAAGCCATCCCGCCGTCCCACCGATGGAGGCAGTTCCAGGTCTCCTGGCTTTGGTGTCTCAGATGAACCGAAAGAATCCTAGGAAAGAGCAGTTAAGCATGATTAAGGGGCTGGAGGAATGATTTATGAGGAAAGATGAAAAGGACTGCATACGAATAACTAGTAACAGAGCCGGTGCCGGCTGAAGAGACCCACGCTGCCCCTCAAATGAGGAAATGAAGGCTCATCTGGGACAAGACCGAAGCGAACGCACCAAGACAGCCAAGGAAAAGACCGGGGGACCCTTCCTCTCCGGGTCCTGCAGGCTGGACTGATGTTTGCTGTAAAGGCTCACGTGAATATCAGCCCTGTCTGCATCGAGTTCCATTCAGGGGACTTGATCCGATCTGAGACAGATCTGGATCTGATTCTAAAGATACACGTTGTAACAATGATTCGCCTGTATCGGGAAAAGAAGAGCCGTGAACGTGGAGACTTTTTTAAGAGCATCTCTGATTCCCTGAGATAATTGTAACTAGAACAGTCTAAAAATTATGGAAAATTGCTCTCAGGCTTTTAGAGGAGGCAATGGGGATGACTTAAATATTTTTTTTATTGATTTTCCCCAACATGAACTTAGCACCACACACAGTAGAAATGAAGAGTATGACCCTGGCTCTTGATTTTATATTTGGGGGAGAGATCGCCTGAAACGACACATGAAAACAATTAAGACACGTATCAACAAGTATAAAAGAGCTGGATGAAAGGAACGACCCGGGCCTGGGGACGGTCAGTTCTGATTCCAGCGGGGGTTTTACAATAGAGGTCTGACTCCACGGCAGATTTAAATCCAGGATGAAAATTTTCTCCTAATTAACATTTCCCTTCTTCCTTCCAAAGATGAAATTTATGGACTCTTAAGAAATTCACCTAACACATATGCCGATGCTGCGTTTTCTTTCCGCTTGATCCGTTCCAGCTGTTATTAACTTTCATGTCTGAGTTTCATTAATTTATGAGGCGTTCTGAGCTGCCATCTGAAATGCTCCCCTGAATTTTAGACTTTCGTCGGGAGGTGGGGACGGGGCAGATTTCACATGAGCTAAAGCATGACCCTTGCTAGGATGTTCGCCAGGCAAGGGAGTAATTGCTTTCTAATAACCTTTCCAGGGCACTCCGCTAACCAGGGCTTGCAAGCTCCCTCGCAGCCCCCCAGGGGGTGCCCAGGTAGGCTTTGTCACTGCTGATGCCCACCACGCCTCCCGCCTGCCTCATGAAACCCGAGTGTCCCCTGTGGCTCTCATCTGGCACAGAGTTCCTGTCCTTAAAATCTAGTAAGCTCATAAAGAAGACGTTTTCTGGGTTCTTAGAGGTGTGCCCCCGGTCTGGGGCAGGTGGAAACTTTCTTTGGCATTTCTGGGCACCATCGAGGCTGCCCCCAACACCTCTTTCTGCTCCTCTCCATCTTTGGATGCTTCACAGTAATCAGGACTGATCCCGGCATGAAATTTTCAAGTGCAGTTTGGAGTCACCCATGCCAGATTTTTCTTAAGCCTGAGTCTGGTCTCACGCTTGGTTATTTGAACTTAATACTTCCCGTTGGTGGCCACATGCTCTTCTTGTTTTGGAGCGCGGCCGCCAGGCGGCAGGACAGTGAAACAGCTCAGCGGTGACCCAGGAGACTGGTCAGCCCTGGGCCCCACCCAGGCCACAGAGGAAGACCTGCATTACGGTTCCTTTTTGAAAATCCGCTCCAATAGGGAATCCTGTAAAAATCCGCTCTTTTTGGTGGCAGCGCAGCCTTACTCCTTTGATGCTAGTCTCCTGCTATTAACGTTCAGATTTTCTGAAGTGTCTCTCTCTTAATGAGTCACCAGGTGAGCGTGACTCTAAGCATGGGCTTTTTCTTTTCTTTTTTTTTTACTGCCGCCTTCTCTCTCGAGTATTAAGATCCCAATTAGAGCTTGATAGTAGGGCTGTGATCGGTTCCCTCTTTGGAGAAGCGTCGAGAGCCTACAGCGGGATGATGTGGTGTGGAGGCACGGGCCCTCCAGTCTGGGAGTTCCCAGCACGAGTGGGTGGTGGGGACACGGTGGCGTTGGGAGTGAGCCCTGCGTTCAGACTGGCTGGCGGCTCTGTGGGCTACATCCTGTGATTGGTTGTGCAGTTAATGCGCTTGGGGTGTCGGCAGTACTGAAGGTTTTGTGTGTCATAGCCTTACTTGTCGCATGTAGCTAATAATATCTGAGACCAAAGTAAAGTATTTATTTCAAAGTACTTGCTTTCATTGAATGCCAGCCTCGTTATGCAAAGAGCCAGCATAGAAACAGAAAGAGATTGAGAAGTTGGAGCTTCTTTTTCTTATTTCCCTCTATAGTCTGATGGCTTAGGTGTCATGTTTTTGTTTAAATCTGATTTGTATTTTTAAAGAATTTTCTTTTATTTATTTATTTTTTTGGCTGCACCCGTGGTGTGTGGAGATTCCTGGGCCAGGGATCAAACTCGGACCACGGCAGTGACAATGCCAGATCCTTAACCCACTGGGCCATCAGGGGACCCCAAGAATTTTATTTTTTCAAGTAAATAATCTTAAAAAGTTTTTTTCTCTTAGAAGTTAATATTAAAGGGAATTCCCATTGTGGCTCAGTGGTTAACGAATCCGACTAGGAACCATGAGGGTGCGGGTTCGATCCCTAACCTTGCTCAGTGGGTTAAGGATCCGGCGTTGCCGTGAGCTGTGGTGTAGGTTGCAGACACGGCTTAGATCCCGCGTTGCTGTGGCTGTGGTGTAGGCCGGTGGCTACAGTTCCGATTAGACCCCTAGCCTGGGAACCTCCATATGCCACGAGTGCGACCCTAGAAAAGGCAAAAAAAGAAAAAGAAGTTAATATTAAATGTGGCCTTTTTGTGTCCTAAAATTGGAGGAGAGGCTTTTGGCCTTGGAAATGATAACAGTTGGGCTATGGTGATATGCAAAGAATTAAAGCAGTTGATTCTTTTTTAAATTCTTTTAAATTATAGTTGGTTTGTGATGCTCCAATTAGCAAAGTGATTCAGATATATATAATCTGAAAAAGAATCTATATGTGCCTGTGTAAATATGTTTACATACATACACACACATACATATATGTGTATACATACAGACATAAACCTTTTCAAATTCTTTTCCACTATAGTTTATTACACGATCTTGAAGATAGTCCCCTGTGCTATACAGTAGGTCCTGGCTGTTTGCCTGTTTTATGCATCATAGCAGGTATCTGTCAATCCCAATTCCTAATCCCTTTGCTCACCACAAGTTTGTTTTCTCTGTCTGTGAAAGCAGTTGATTCTCGGTAGGGCGGTCAGAGGTAAGTGGGGAGATTCTTGTGTTCTTTTTAGAGCTCGTTGTATTTGAAACACCTTTTAGGGTCCTTTTCTACTCTCAGCTAAATGCTTTAGAAATTCAGTCTGGGAGGATCGGCTCATCCCTGTCAAGTGACGTCCGATTTAGTTCAATGTCAGTTAGCGCTGATGCTCTGGGGGTGCCCGAAGGGCAGGAAATGGGTGGAGCTCTGAGCCTCCCATCCACTCAGGACTGATAGAGGGATTTTACCAGCATTTCACCCCAGGGAAGAAGCTGGGTCTGGTACAGGCAAAGGTCTCTCCTTGAAACTGATGTGGAAAAACTGAACAGGAAAAACTGATTTGTAAAAGATGAACTTTTTTTTTCCATATTTGGGGATTATTTGATTATTCCGGTATTAGTTTGCTATTGTCCTTAGAAAAGATCCAGAAAGAAACCTTGAAGTTCTCTTTATAATTTATTAAAATTGTATTTGTAGTACATGCTCATTTCAGCAAATTATTAAGTTCATAAGAGCTTAGGATGCCAGGTTATTGTTGCCCAGCCTTCCTGCTCCAACTCCATCCCAAGGACAATTTTTGATATTTCTGTATCAATTCTTTTGATAGACAACAGTTACCACTCCAGAAAGTGCTAATACCTTTATTTCCTGACACTTCTTAACTCCAGATATATTTTACTCAATACAATTTATTGACTTTCCAATAAGACAATTAACCTTTAATTTTCTAATACTGTGCTTCCTCTCTTTTCAGTACTTATATTATTGCTTTTTTTTGGTCTAATGGTGATTTTCATAACTTTAAAGGCTATATTAAACCTCTGTTTCTTTTCTTCAACTTTTCATAGTAACTTTTGATTTTCCAGTTCAGAGATGAGGATATTAAGGTCCTCCCCGCCCCCACCCTGCCCCTGGAGCCAAGCTTTCCTATTATAGTGTCAAAGTTATGCATATCTCCTCGTATCTTAGACTCAGCACCACATCTGCTCTTTTTTTTTTTCCATAAACTGACTTTAAAAGTTGAAAATCAGTAAAGCGTTGATAGCCTTTCAGCTGTGGAAATTCTCTTCCATGTCATAATATAGAATATTTGGATCTCACTTGCTTTGTTTGTGGGTCTTGACGGTGGGTGATGCTTCCAACATTAAGAGCAAGTGATTTCGGAGTTCCCTTCGTGGCTCAGTGGTTAAAGAACCCAACTAGAATCCATGAGGATGCGGGTTTGATCACTGGCCTCGCTCAGTGGGTTAAGGATCTGGCATTGCTGTGAGCTGTGGTGTATATAGGTTGCAGATGCAGCTCGGATCTGAGTCGCTGTGACTGTGGTGTAGGCCGGCAGCTGTAACTCACATTCGACCCCTAGCCTGGGAACTTCCATATGCTGTGGGTGTGGCCCTAAAAAAAGAGAAAAAAAGGGGGACAAGTGATTTGTTTATTCTTACATTTTCTTACTAGTTTACATACCTAGTATATTGCTTTTTTGTAGTTGCTTTGACTTTCGCTCTATTATTTGCTTTTATGATACCTTTAAATTCCCCCTCCGCACCTCCCATCCATATCTTTTGCCCTTGAGACAGATTGCCCAGCTTTTCTGAGCACTTCTTTCTCCCAGGTAATCTGGACCAGGTGTTTTGGGCCATCCCTGCACCATTATCTGGGTTGGAACCACTGTTTCTCAGGTCTGACAACATTATCATTTTGAGTTTATTCTTTTATTTTACTGGAGTACATGTCATAACTTCCCAACAACAGAAGAGGTCCACATTCTGAGTTCTTGCCTATATGAAAATATTTTTATTCTGCCCCCTTGCTTTTGTTGGATCGTTTAGCAAGAAAACCAACTTTAAAAATCTGTCAACATCCAAAGTTGTAGATGAGAAGTCTGATGCCCATTTGATCTGCATCCTTTTGTAGGTAGCTTATTTTTCCTCTCTGGAAACTTTTGAACTTAGTAGTCTGAAAGCATGTCCTTAGGTGTATGGATTTTAAATTTAATTTTCGCATGAACCTACAGTGGTAAGAGATGGTATGCCTTTTGTGTGGAGTGCATTTGAGTGAGAGACCTGGGATGAGAAAAAGTCTCCAAAATCCACAGTGCATTCACTTTCCCAGGACAATGCATTCCATTTTTTGAAGAAGAGGAATAAAGCTGCTCGGGACCGTGCCAGCCACGCGTGCTGGTCTGTGGGGCAGGAGACAGTATGGCTGTTGGTGTTGCCTTTAAAGGTCTGCCCAGCCCAAGTCTTCCTGGGTGGACCAGCCCCCATCTCTTTCTTTGCTCCCTTAAAGAAGAATCTAGATAATATACGATGGAATATTAGCCATAAAAAATGAAGTAATGTCAGGAGTTCCCTTCCTGGCTCAGTGGTTAACGAATCCGACTAAGAGCCGTGAGGTTGCGGGTTCGATCCCTGGCCTTGCTCAGTGGGTTAAGGATCCGGTGTTGCCATGAGCTGTGGTGTAGGTTGCAGACGCCGCCCGGATCCCGCGTTGCTGTGGCTGTGGCGAAGGCTGGCAGCTGCAGCTCCTGTTAGGCCCCTAGCCTGGGAACCTCCATAGGCCGCGGGTGCAGCTCTAGATTAAAAAAAAAAGGCAAAAAGACAAAAAAAAAGAAATAATGTCATTCGTAGCAGCATGAATGGACCAAGAGATTATGATACCAAGTGAAGCAAATCTCTGAGAAAGATAAGCAATCATATGATATCACGTGCATGTGGAATCTTAAAAAAAGATACAAAGGAACTTACTTGCAGAACAAAAACAGACTCGTACACTTTGAAAACAAACTTATGGTTACCAAAGGGGACAGGTGGTAAGAAGGGGGATGGACTTGGGTTTGGGGATTGGCATATGCGAATGACTGGCCAATGGAGAAGTGCTGTATAGCACAGGGCTCTCTATCCAGTAATCTGTGATAATCTATATGCGGAAAGAACCTGAAAAAGAATGGATGTGTGTCTATATGTACAACTGAATCATTTTGTGGTACAGGGAAATTATCATAACATTTAAATCAACTATACTTCAATAAAACTTTCAAAAATCAAAATAATATCAAACACACCAAAAAAATAGATAAATAAGGACCTACGGTATACCACAGGGAACTATATTCAGTATCTCATAGTAACCTATAATGGAAAATAATCAGAAAAATAATATATATGTAAATATGTGTATAAAAAACTGAATTCTGCTATGCACCCCAAACTGACACAACATTGTAACTCAGCTGTATTTCGATAAACAATAATGGTGGCCAAAAAAAGGAATATTCTAGGCTGCTGGTTCTCTACAAGCCTCAGTTATAATTCCAGTCTTATCCTCTTGACATCTTGCAGAAAGTCTTTGTTTTATTTTATTAATTGCATTGGCAATGTTAAGAGCGTGGGCTCTAGCACCAGACCGCCCGGGTTCCAATCCCAGTTCTGCTGCTTCCAACAGTGTGATCACAGGCTAATTCCTCAGCCTTTCTGTGCGTTGGTTTTCGTATACGGACAATGGGGAAAAGAGCAGCACCTGCTTCATAGGATTGAATTAGTTCCTGTTAATAAAGCTCTTACATGTGCCTTGTGCGAAGTATGTATTCAGGAAATCTTATTGTTTGTTTGCATTTTTATCATTACTCATTACACAAGTGCCATGAGGTGAATTCTGTACTCAGGAAATCTTATTATTCTTTGTTTGCATTTTTATCATTACTCCAATGTCTTCTACTTCATCCTTTTTTTGTCAGAGAGGTCTTCAGAGGGATGGGTGAGAAATGGGTTCTCCCTGCCATCTTTGAACTGAAAGTGACAAATGAAACATTTTGCATTTTGATAAAGTAGTATTTTGTCAAAAGATCCAGAGTCTGTTAAAAGTTAAGGCCCAGTCCCGGCTCCATTGTAACTTTCTGACCTTCAACAAGCCCGCAGCTCTTGTTTCCTCATCTTTAAAATGGGGGCAGTAATGAGACCTCTTAAGGTGATGACGGGAACTACACAAGAGAATGAGCTGAAACACGCAGGGAATCTGCTTCCCTTCTCCGAAGGATCCACCTTGCTCGTCTTTCCACATGGTTCTCGCCATAAAGAAGATACTCGCACATCTTGAGCACGTGGCTCATGGTTGCCCTCTTCCTTTTAGGATCGCTACTGAATCTTAAGAATTTTCTTTACTTGTAACTTTTGAAATGTATTTTAGCCTCTCTCAGATTCTATACATTTGAGAAGCGTGAAAATAATGAAAACAAACCCTAAAATTTGGGTGGGAAGCCCTACCTAGGTAAAAACTAGATCTGATCGTTGTGTCTTATTTAATACAACAGTGTGCGCAAGTTAAATTGCAACTTCCCAAAGGCAACTAACATCCCAGCCAAAAAGACTTTTAGAAGTCTTATCCTTCCCACTGGAGGGGCCCGTCACCCATTTCCTGAGAAAAGTTTCCTCTAGTTTATTTTTTTTCTTATCCAAAGAGACTTTTTTGTCTTTTTGCCTTTATGTAGAGCCGCACCCGCGGCATATGGAGGTTCCCAGGCTAGGGGTCTAACAGGAGCTGTAGCTGCCGGCCTTTGCCACAGCCACAGCAACGTGGGATCTGAGCCGCGTCTGCAACCTACACCACAGCTCACGGCAATGCCGGATCCTTAACCCACTGAGCAAGGCCAGGGATCAAACCCGCAACCTCATGGTTCCTAGTCGGATTCGTTAACCACTGAGCCACGAAGGGAACTCCCAAAGAGACTTTTTTTACAGAGCAACTCATACGGGATTTCCCTTTGTGGCATAGCGGAAACAAAACTGACTAGTATCCATGAGGTTGCGGGTTCGATCCCTGGCCTTACTCAGTGGGTTATGGATCTGGTGTTGCTGTGAGCTATGGTGTAGGTCACAGATGCGGCTCGGATCCTGCGTTGCTGTGGCTGTGGCATCAGGCGGCAGCTGCAGTTCCAATTCGACCCCTAGCCTGGGAACTTCTGTGTGCCGCAGGTGTGGCCCTAAAAAAAATGCCCAAAAAAAGGCAACTAATACGGTTTCAGTAGAAACTTAAATTGCATAGTTCAACTCTGTCTAACATCAGAACAATTAAAATGGGTAATACTGGAAGTTCCCATTGTGGCGCAGTGGAAACAAATCCAACTAGTATCCATGAGGTTGTGGGCTGTCGATCCCTGGCCTCAAGTAAGTGGGTGAAGGATCCAGTGTTGCCATGAGCTGTAGTGTAGGTCGCAGACGTGGCTTGGATCCTGGATTGCTGTGGCTGTGGTGTAGGCCAGCAACTGCAGCTCCGATTCAACCTCTAGCCTGGGAACTCCCATATGCTGCGGGTGCGACCCTAGGAAAAAAAAAAAAAAGCAAAATGGATAATGCTGTCAAATGACGTCTTAAACTGAGTGTCCATTTACTACAGACTCGCTACACAGGACCGTGCTTCTCCTAACGGCTCTATGTTCCCCTACGTGTACCTCTTCTCTTTGGTAATTTCTTTTTTGTATATTTTAGGGCAGTTGGCTAATACGTTTTGTTTTTAATTTATTTTTTAACGTGGTGCATTTTAATGTCATCACACAGAAATCATTACCTCGGAGAAATCAATAACTTTATATCAACATGTTTTGTTTTTAAAGTGGAGAAGTTACTTTCGACCTGTCCCAGGTATCAGTTGGGGTTTAAAGGTGTTAAGTTGGTGCTGTATTAACTCGAGTCTTCCTGGTGGAAACCGGCCGTGTTTAAGAGCCGGGCGGAGTGAACTTGGGGGATACATGCGTGCGGGTTGGGAGGAACCGCAGTCTGCAATCAGTTTACAAGTCAGGTCTCATTGAGATGAAGCGCGTGGGTTTCTGAGCTTTAAACAGCCCCTGCCCACCCCCCACGAAGCAAATGTCAGAGTGTTTCTTTTTTTTAATCACGCAGCCCTGACGATCGTGTCATGAGCTGGAGTGTCAGGGCTGAGAACCGTCTTCGCCACGACTTGGGCAGAAGAGGATCAGGCGGGCTGTCTGCTCAGAGCCTGGGAGCAGCGGTCCACCTCTGGCAGGGCCCCTCGGCCAGGCTGAAAAGGCGCGTCGCTGGCAGGGCTGCCTGCGGTGGAGAGCCGTGTCAGCGGTGGGAAGATAGGCTGTCATTCAGAAAGTAAGTCCCGGTGGTGGAAAGCTGGTGCGAAACGTCTCCATCTGAAGAGCTGGAGACGGCCCAGAGCTGGTGAGGCCGGGCTGGAGGCGCGGAGCATAAGGAGGTGTGTGGTTGGAGCGGGGGCTGGCTCTGTTCTCCTGTGGGGTCCTCTCTCGTCTGGGTCCTCACTCGTCTGATCCTCAGCCGCAACCAAGAAGGCCACAGCTTCCCGGCCCTTCGGGTGGACCCTTTTCCTTTTCTAAATGAATGGGTGTGGGAGCCCAGACCAGAACCCAGACCGGCAGGCTGTGATAGAAATTATAGGATTGCTGCTTTATCAGATGAGGTGTATACTTTTCTGAAGTTTTTTCTGTTGTACACACAGAACATAAGACGGTGATATACTAAGACAGGAAGGGTACTGATTTCTTACCGACGAAATAGCATGTAGGTCTGATTGTTTCTTTTTTCCCTTTGACTATCGGGAAACTCAGATTTCAGTGTGCTGCTTAGCTATGCTGATTGCTGATTCTGCTGGGACTATAACTGCATATTTTCTTATTTTAAATGAAATACAGTGGCTTTACAATGTTGTGTTAGCTTCAGGTGTACAGCAAGGTGATTCAGTTTTATATATATATTATATATAATCTATTCTTTTTCAGGTTTTTTCCCTTTTAGGTTATTATAAAAATTAAGTATAGTTCCCTGTTGTACAATAGCTCCTTTACATTTATCTATTTTACATATAGTAGTGTATATCTGTTCATCTAAAATTCCTAATTTATCCCCCCTCCCCTTTCTCCTTTACTAACCATAAGTCTGTGTCTGGGGGTCTACTTCTGTTTTATAGATAAGTTCATTTGTATCACTTTTTTTAGATTCCACATATAAATGATATTATAGGATATTTCTCTTTCTCTATCTGGCTTACTTCTCTTAGTAGCTGCAAATGGCATAATATCATTCTTTTTTATGCCTGAGTAGTATTCCATTGTGTGTATGTGTGTGTGTGTGTGTGTGTGTGTGTACTGCATATTTTCTGTTTACCTTTCTCTAGGTCAGAGTGTTCTCTGAATTTTTATTTAGCTAGCATTTTCTACCTTTTTACACAACTTTTTTAATCCTGCCTGAAATCTTCAGTGGAATGAGGCAGAGTATTAAAATAATACTACTGCTAATGAGACACTCACGAGTGATAGAATAGTATGAGAAACAGTCAGAGAAGTGAGTGTTGCCAAAGCAATACGCGGGAGACAGATTTGTGTGACAGTGTAAGTAGGCTGCTAAGAGATCTTGCATGGGATGGATTTGGGTGGCAACAGTGTGCCCTCCCCTTAAATGGTGGACTTTTTCAGAGAAATTCAGACACTGCCCTTCTTCCCAGAATGATTTGGAAATGTCAGATTCTCCCAGCCTCAGAGAAAGGCCCCAGAGGGAACTAGTTCGGCTTTTAAACTTTTTAAAAAACTTTTCCCACCTGCGGTATAGGCGTGTGTTTCTCCCTTCAACCACTTAAAAAAATTATTTTGGAGTTCCTGTTGTGGCTCGGTGGATTAAGAACCCAACATAGTGTCCATGTGGATGTGGGTTCGATCCCTGGCTTCACTCAGTGGGTTAAGGATCTAGCATTGCCGCAAGCTGCAGCTAGGTCACAGATGCGGCTCAGACCCAGTGCCGTGGCGGTGGCGTAGGCCGGCAGCTGCAGCCCCAATTCAACCCCTAGTCTGAGAACTTCCATATGCCGCAGGTGTGGCTGTAAAAAGGAAAAGAAAAAAAAATTTTAATTCTCTTAAGTTGAATCAGTTTGGGGAAATTTGCTTGTGGCCATCCTTTTTTCCAAGTGCCGGTGTGCGCTGACTTGGTAAGCGTGTTTTAATATTTTAGAATGGGTAGTCCTCCTGTTAAAAACCGGGATTATTAATCAAGTTCCATAGGATCATTGCTGTGTTTTCAAGTTATCGCAGGCATGCAGCTTTGGGATCTTGGCTCCCAGCGCCATCGAACCCCATTGTCGAGCTCCCCCTCGTCAATGTGGTCTAGTTACACACTCTCAAAAATAAGAGGCTTGTCTCCTGAGGACCGCTCCGTATTACGAGCGGAGTATAATCCTTAACATTGTTTGTCTTTGCTCTCAAATGGCTTGGGACAGTGAGTCAGGAGTGAGAACTCCCTTTGTTTCATGTCGTGTGCATGGCGGGGGAAGAATGTAGCAGGGCAGAAAACGAAGAAAGACATAAAAGGATCTCAGCTCAAGGAGGTCAGATCCATCAGAGGCTTAGCGTTGCCTTCAAAGATGCCTGGGACAGGTGGCAGTTCAAGACAATCACAGCGGCCGCATCCGCTGGCGCTGAGATAAGGGATTCCTAGAGCAGCCTGCTATCTGGCGCCTGTTCGCTTTGATGTGACTCCACGAGCAAGACTTTGGGGAGCAGGCGACTGCCTTCCTCCGTGATCAGCTGCCGTTGTTCAGTCTTTCTAAGGTCTCATTATAGCGCTCCTTGAGGATTAATCCTCTTTAAGGCTTATACGGGATGGTTTGGTCCAGAGGCCCAGCCGGAGACTGTGGTACCACTTGGACCAGACACCAGGGCAGCGTCTGTTTTCCCTCCGTCCTCTTTAGGTTGCTGCTGTTTCAACTGCAGACCTTTAGCATTCTTGGCTTCCCTTTCTGGCGATGGCTGAGTTTTTGTCCTGCTCGGCTTGAGCCCTTCTTTGGAGGCAGTGAACCATTAGCGGTAAATCGTCAGCTTCTGTGGCTCATTCGGTCTGCTTTTCCAGCTTTTTAATCTACGTGTTTTTTTTTTTTCCCACTCTACTCTGTCCCTCTTAAGAAAGAAACCATCATGTTGCTCTAAGTGTTGATGAGTTCTTCTGAGCCATTGCCCCGAAAAACACACAGTACGTGAGATTCTATAGGTACGCCTAAGAAATCATCCGTTTGCTAAATTGCATGTGTTTGGATCTCTTTAATGAACAAGCCAAAGTTAAAGTTTCTTAGGTTTATTGTTTTAAATAGTACCATTAGTTAGGGAGAAAGTGCAGATTTTATTTCTGGCTTGTTTTACACACGCACAGTAGCAACTATCAACTAAAACAAAACCATCTCCTGGGTTTCCTAAGTAAACTTTGTCCTGACACTTTGGAACTTTTGGTGGGATAGAACATCTCACACCCCCTCAGGTGGCACTCGAAGGGCCAAGTGGGAAACTTTGAGTCGTGTTTCAACGGGAGTAGGTGGATTGCATGACCCCTGATGCTATACTCAGCTTCCTCTGCTTGGGGACCGGGACAGTTCTGGGCGTCAGTGTTGGAACACAGGGGCTTCTCATCCCTTACTCAGTGGTTCAGGGTGCCTTCCATTGTCAGTGACTGAAAGGTAATTAACGCCTAACTAACTGCCTTTACCCACCTTCTCTGGCGTCAGTTTGGGGGCGCTTCAACTGAAACTAGCCCCTAACTGATCGCTGGTCCCAGTGTAGGTGTCCCCCATGCTGTTTTGTGCAGGGTAGATGCTTCTCTAATTTGAAATAATCTCAAAGTGACAACAGAAGCAAGCTCAGTTCTACCAAGTCAGTTAATGAAGGAAAAAGTTGTAATCATCTGGGCCACCAGTCATCATAGAGATAATAAGCATGTGCTTGACTTTTAAAGTTCTGCAAGAGGAATGTTTTGTTGTATTAATATTGATGGAAACTTCCCAGTTATCAAAAGGAAATTCACCTCCCCACCCCAAGATAACATTTTTCTGGGAGTGTCTTTCTTACCCCCACAAGTGTCTAATAGAAGACAAGACAGTGGGAACAGGTAGTTTGGGGGGGGGGGGTCACACAGAGTTGATGACCTGACGGGTTTCTGGGGCCTTGTCTGGAAGGTGACTCTTGAAACTGTAGCATCAGAACCTACCCTATGGTCCTTATAGAGCCATTTGGAAGCCTGGACTTTACCCCAGACCTCCTGAGTTAGAATTTCCAGAAACTGAGTCTGATATCCTGTGTGTTTAACAAGTTTTTATACAATAGAGTGTAAGAATTACTGCTTTAAGAGTGAAAGCATGGTGCAGATGAACTTGTTTACAAAGCAGAAACAAACGCACAGATGTAGAAAAACTTATGACTGCCAAAGAGGAAATGGGGAGGGGGAGAGGGAAACTAGGAATTTGGGATTAACAGATACACACTACTGTATATAAAATAAATAAACAACAAGGACCTACTGTACAGCACAAGGAACTGTATTCAATATCTTTTCATAATCTATAATGTAAAAGAATCTGAAAATGAATATATATATATACATATATAAAACTGAATGACTTTGCTGTATACTCGAAACATTGTAAATCAACTGCACTTCAATTAAAACAAAAACACGTATATGCACAAATTTTAAAAATGCTATTATAGTTTGCTCTATATTTAGAATTATCTAAATAATTTCCAGGAAAAACAATTGTTCTCAAGTTTAGAAAGCATTCACATGTTTATTTTAATTTCTAGTATCAATTTATACCATGGCCACATTTGTTCATTTCTTGAATATAGATGATCTAAGAAAAGCTATTTTGTGCATGTCTCTAATTAATTCATGATTACACATAAAACATAAAAATAGTTTTTGGAAATATTTTCCATTTCCAGGTTATGTAGACTATTAAAATATTTTTCATCAAACTTGGGTACCTGACTATGAATGGATATATTTTGAATGCAAAATTTTTACACTAGTAGAAATACATAAATAATAAAATTTGCACAATACTGAAAAAAAAAGTTAAAGTCAGATGTCAGTCTCAATATCTTTAAGTTTCCAGATGGTAAATGCTTATGTTTTTTGTCTTAAAAAGATTCTAGAATTTGTTCACCCCATTGCTACACATCATATCCCTATTTGAATTACTCTTTATTTTTGATAGTTGCTTAAATACAAATTTGAATACCTATGATGAAATCAGTTTACTTCCCCTATATGGTAAAAATAGTTGGACAGCAAATTATTTGGTGCTATGAAGAATTTTTACTTATTATTTCCCAAACATTGTGCCTAAACTGAATTAGTAACTCACAGTAAGGGTAATTTATACAATTATATTTCTGTATATCTGAATTTCTCTTTAGGGAATAGAAATATATTCCTTTGTATGCATTTGGATGTGTGTTGTCAACAAAAACACAGACCTTACTCAATATGAAACTGCAAAAAATAACCACCACATTTACAAATTATTTTTCTGTTGTTACTATTTTTGGCCGACACTGCATTCATTTTTATTTTTATTTTTATTTTTATTTTATTTATTTATTTATTTATTCATTTATTTGTCTTTTATCTTTTCAGGGCCATACTCTCGCCATATGGAGGTTCCCAAGCTAGGGGTCAAATCAGAGCTACAGCTGCCAGCCTACACCACAGCTACAACGTGAGATCCCAGCCGTATCTGCGACCTACACCACAGCTCATAGCAATGCTGGATCCTTACCCTACTGAACGAGGCCAGGGGTCGAACCTGTATCCTCTTGGACGCTAGTTGGGTTCGTTAACCACTGAGCCACGACGGGAACTCCCCCTGCATTTGTTAAAACAAACTCTTAATACTTTGTTTTAAGGTAAGGTCTTAATACTAAGACTACTAGTTTTAGGATGTAGAAATGTTAATTGAACTTGATTATCTCCAGAAATGGGAAAATAGAGCCATGATGGTGAGAAACGGTGGCTTCATCTTTCCAGTGATCCGTTCACAGTGGAACCTGTTAACTGAAGAGCTGATTAATACACACCTCAGACATACGTATTAAAAATAAATACCTGGAGTTCTCATTGTGGTTGAGTGGGTCAAGAACCTGACATAGTGTCCGTGAGGATGCGGGTTTGATCCCTGGCCTTGCTCAGGGAGTTAAGGATCCAGCGTTGCTGCAAGCTGCAGCATGGGTCACAGATGTACAGATGCATTGCTGTGGCTGTGGCATAGGCCTGCAGCTGCAGCTCCGATTCGATCCCTAGTCTGGGAACTTCCATGTGCTGCAGGTGTGGCCATAAAAAGGAAAAAAAGAACAAACATAAAATAAATACTGTAATGGATTTTCTGATTAGTTTCCTTGGATATAAATGCTAACATTTAGTTACCATTTGTAATAAACACTCTCAAACAGTAAAAGTGTGAAGTAAGTTTGACATAGTACAAGTTTAGTTTTTAATATCCAAATTTATCTTTTTGTCCATTTTGTTTGTGAGGTCTCAAAGACACACTCGTTTGTTCTCGCAAAAGTATTCCATACTGAGTCATTTCTCACCTTGCTACAGGCTCTAGGGAAATCTCATCATCCAAAAATCTGATGTCTTACCTGATTTGTCATTTGGTACATAGCGCATTAGTAAGCCTAGGTTTTCTCAGTCCATTCTAATAACTGATCATCCTTTCAAAGAGACCCGTTTGGGGAGCTAGCTCCCTGGTGGCTCAGCGAATGAAGGATCTGGCATTGTCACTACAGCTGCTTGGGTCGCTGCTTGTGGCACAGACTCGATCCCTGGCCTGGGAACTTTTCCATGCCGCAGGTGCTGCCAGAAAAAAAAAAAGGAATAAAATAGACCCATTTTATGCATGCTGTTAATAAAGGATATCAAGATAGGTGCTGATGATTTGCGTAGAGAAGAATAAAGTGTGATTTCAGGATCAGAAAGAACACAGTTCAACTCGCAGCCATTTGCTCTAAGAGTCACTTAGCATCTCTGTTTCCTTACTGAAACCCGGTGCCTTCTTCAGAGGCTTGCTGTGAGGGACGGAGCAGGTTGAGACTTTACTGGTATAAAGCATCCCCTTCTAAGCAGTATAAGTTAATACAACGTGATGACAATAGTTGACACCACCAAATGGTACATTTAAAAGCTGCTGAGAGAAGAGATTCTAAAAGTTCTCAACACAAGGAAGGAAAAGCTGTAACTCTATGAGGAGATGGGTATTAACTGAACTCGTCGTGGTCATCATTTTGCAGTGTATGTATGTCGGGTCATTATACAGCACCCCTTAAACTCATACAGAGCTCTGTGTGACAATTATATCTCAATAAAACTGGGGGGGAAAAAAACTCTCTGCATAGAGCAGGTTATTTTCCTGCCCCAGAAGTATCACTTTTGGCCGATTTGGTCCTCAGTACAGACTTTGTGTTTCTTCTCTAATAAGGATCATAGAAAGTCTGCTTTTATGTGGCCAGGAGGTGATGGTTTTATCATTGGAAAGAGTCTAAAAGCCAGCACTTTCTCTAGAAAATAGTTCAGTTACAAAAGCATGCTATCTGATTTTCTTACCTGGCTTATTTTGGTCTTAGCAGCATTTTTCATTTTGCTATCTCTCAACGGTCGCTTGTTTGTCTTCCTGTCGCCACAATGGAGACGGAGACAACTCGCTTTAAAGATGCAGGTGCCAGTCTGCCTGTGGGGGACACGGCCTCAGTCAGGCCACAGCGGGCTTGGCTGCCCTCTCTGTTACCGGTCTCACCAGCCACCCACGTGATGTCGCTGTTTGGGATCTTTTTAAGATCTGGGACTTAGGCATTACAAGTGCTGAAATGAAGAAAATCCAAGTTGTCCTGCGGACTTGGCAGCCTTCAGGGAAAGAAGAGGCCTCTGTTGTCGTGTTCCGGTTTCACCCTAGGGATTAGAAGTCGAGGAGGGCAGCTGCTAGTATTCAGTGAGTGCCTGCTGCATGCCTGCCAGGTGCTGCCCGGGTGCTCAGGGCCACCCAGTGGTGGGTGCACTGGTGGTGAAGAAGGAGGAGGGGGGAATTCCCGTCGTGGCGCAGTGGAAACGGATCTGAGTAGTATCCATGAGGACTCAGGTTCGATCCCTGGCCTTGCTGGCATCGCTGTGAGCTGTGGTGTAGGTCGCAGATGCAGCTCACATCTGGCATTGCTGCGGCTCTGGCTTGGGTTGGTGGCTCCAGCTCTGATTCAGCCCCTATCTTAGGAAGCTCCATATGCAGCAGGTGCAGCCCTAAAAAAATAAATAAATAAAAGGAAGAGGGTGCAGCCTTGAAAAGAGCAGAGGTGCAGACGGAGCGCTCTCACTCCCTGCAGGGGATGGGCGCTCCCATCCAGATCCTTAGGGGGGCTTCAGATGGAAGGAAAGGTGGGAGGGCCCTGCTGGATGGAGGCAGTGTCTTCAGCCAAGTGTGTGAGTGGGTGGCAGGTGACATCTGTTCGCTAGAATCACGTACATGGATATTTCACAGCTGGGAGGCAAGAGGGATGAAATGCAGCCTGGTTGTCATTACCTGATTTTTTTTTTTTTTATACCTCCTGCCTTTACTGCTCTGAATTTGCACCCATCTGCCTGCTAAATTAGCGGTCCTCAAAATGCGATCTCGGACCAGCAGCGTCGGGAACGCCCCAGGGAGCTGGTTAGAAATGCATTCTAGGGACCTGCCTCAGATCTGCGGAATCAGAGACTGTGGGGCTGGGACCCAGGGATGGGTTTAAACATGGGGCTGGGACCCAGTGAGACTGATGCAGCTGAAGTCTGAGGACCCTTAAGTTAGAGCATCTTGTGAAATGACTTGGGTCCCTTGCTGGCGTGGGATTATTGAAGCAGGTAAAGGACTGTGAAGGTGAGTGTCACCTGCCTGGTTTCATCATACTTCAAACCCAGAGTAACCGGTGGGGGCTGGGGGAGTTCAGAACTAGGAGCCAGTGAACCATGGTTGCACCTCTGTTTTTGCTATGTGTTTAAGTCCCTCTTTTAAGAATGTATGATATTATGAACTTGAACTTTTATATCGTTTGAACGTATCGTCTGTTATAGCATCTGTTTAGCCCTCAGGGTTGCAGGCTTTAGGAAAAAAACGATAACAGAAATTCCATAGGAGAAAATGGTCGTTGTTGATTCCTCAATAAAGGAGTTGTGGAAACTTAGGAATTTGAAAAGAAAGTTGGGAGTTCCCTGGTAGGTCAGTGGGTTAAGGATCCAGTGTTGTCACTGCGTGGCACTGGTTGGATGCCTGGCCCCAGGAACGTCCATGTGCCGAAAACAAAACAAAACAAAAATAAATAAAAAGAAAGTTAAAGATTCACAGGAATAAGTCAGCACCACAGATCTGGAGCCATGTGTGCGCTTAGTTAGACCCCACGTCAGGGGCAACAGGCACCGGGAGCTTGCATATGAGCTCAGCCTCTTTCTTACAGTCTTTGAAATACTGTTTTGGCCTCTTAATTTAAAGAAATGAAAAAAGGCCAAGCACTTTATTCCTCTCTACAAGGCATCAAGGAAAGGGGGTAATAAACAGTACTTTGCTGATGGAGTTTAATAAATACTGGTTTACTGCAACCCACAACGGAAAGCAAATACATGCAATTACTTGCAAATTTTTTCAGTGTTTGTACTTATAAATCTCTGCCTAAACCTTCCCAGCTGGGACTTGGGTTAGTCTTTCTGCTGTGGATCCAGGGCTTTGTTCTCCTGTTCAGCCTCGGCACGGCCCGGAATAATTCAGAAACGTATTAGAGAGATTGCCGCTCCCAAAAGGCATAAGGAAATAACCTTCACTCCCGGCCTTGGGGAAATCAGCCCAATCAGGGTCCGGGCAGATTTCTCGATTAAACAAAGAACTAACTGTGCACAAATTGCACCTTAACAATTTGTAAAGAGTCCACCTTAGAAATGTCTTGCAGATGGAAAGCTGATATTTTTTAATCAGGGCAGCGGGGCTGCGAAAGTCAAAGTGTCGCCAGCATTTTCCCACCGCTCCCCAATTAGCATCCCCCCCCCAGATTAAATGGAAAGGTGCATTCATGCGCGGTCCACAGCCTCAGACCCATCTTCTCTGGGTTGTGGAGCCTGGATGGAAATAACTGCCGCTGTCCGTGCAAGAGCTCAGGGTGCGGGTGCGGGTGTCTGGGAGTGTGCGTGAATGAGTCAGTTCGTCTGGAACGCAGCCCAGGGAGCTTCGGGCTGTCCATTTTTATTTCAGCAAATTTTGGATTGGGAACCCAAAAGGGGGTGGGGAGTTATTGCGTCTGATGTCGTTGTGACTTTGCATGCTTCTTAGTCAGATTATTTAGAAATCAAAATCAGGTCCCTGTGTGGCTGTGGAATGTTGTTGAGAAGGAGCCTTTTTGGAAAGATTGCGTGGATTTCTGCTGATTATAAGGGATGCTCGTGCCAAACCACCACCCTTCTGACATTTTTACAGAAATGACTGTGTCTTTTGATGGGGATCCTGGGGACCAGGGAAGGTGTGTCAGTTCTGGATCCGTCCTACTGGCAGTGATTGTTGCTTTAATGCAGTGAAGAAGTCCGCTAAAAATGAGCAGGTGCTTCTAAGCCGTAATGCTCGTGCGAAGAACCCCCCCAAATCTTGTTCCTGATTTCAGAAGAGGGCATAAGTTCTGTTAGATCTGGTGACCACATTTTGACCCTGATTAGACAGCCCCGCATTCTTAGTGAAATGGGACCATCAAGAATGTTTGTCCGGAGTTCCTGCTGCGGCCCGGAGATCGGCAGCTTCTCCGAAACACTGAGACACAGGTTTGATCCCCAGCCTGGCCCAGCGGGTTAGGGATCCGGAGCTGCAGCCGTGGGGTAGGTCGAAACTGTAGTTTGGATCTGACCCCTTTCCTGGGAAAGGCGTGGCCACGGGGTAGCCAAAAAGAAAAAGGAAAAGAAAAAAAAAATGGGGGAAAAAAAGAAAAAGAAGAAAGAAAGAAGGAAAGGAGAGGAGAGACAAAAAGGAAGGAAGGAAGCAAGCAGGCTTGTCTGTGCGGTTCACGTGGCTCAGCGTTTTGGGCTGTTTTATGAGAAGAAACCGCAGCCCCATCGATTTCGCAGAAGCTCTTGAGATTCCGCGTGGGAGATTTCTCATGTGTGAAATAAACGCTTTGCGTTTGGTCCCTTCGAGATTTAAAAACAGCTTTCCTCAGATGTTCATTTTGGTTTTCTTAGAAATGCGGGCACTGGGGCAGATTCATCAGCCAGGTCGCTGCCCCTGAGAACGCTAGGTCTGAAGGCAAGACTCCTCTCTAGAGTCAGAATACCTGGGTTCCAATTGGCTGCTGGACGTTGCAGGGTGGGGCTTGCCGGCCAGGCCCCTCCCTCCTCTCTGAGCCCATAGCTCATCCCAGCGGAAAGGTGATACTGCCCTCATGGCTTTGGAGCTCATGTGAGAGCAGCTCGAGGACCCTTGCTTTCCTGTGACAGCGTCCCAAGTTGGGTCTGGGTTTCATCCTTCCATTCAGGTTCCCTCCCTCCCTTCCTTCCTTCCTTCCCTTCTTTCTTGCTTCCTTGCTTTTTAGGGCTGCATATGGAGGTTCCCAGGCTAGGGGTCCAATCAGAGCTGCAGCTGCCGGCCTACACCACAGCCACAGCAACAGCAGATCCAAGCCGCATCTGCCACCCAGACTGCAGCTCGAGGCAACCCCGGTTCCTTCACCCACTGATGAGGCCAGGGATCAAACCCACATCCTCATGGCTACTAGTCGGGTTCGCAACCCACTTAGCCACGATGGGAATTCCCTAGGTTTTCGAGACAATTTCTGCTTCCAAACGGTGGTGACAGTCAGTCATTCCACACTGACAGTATCAGCGGAGCAAGTCAACCTGGTGGGAACTGAACTGTGGATCTCAGATGCGCCTGGGACCAGTGGAGCAGCTGGGGGCAGCGGTGTGTGCAGGACTGGGGTACCTAGCTGCTGCGTGGTATTTAAGACTCAGTGAAGCCAAGCAGACCCCTTTTCGGTAATGGCTCTGCCCGGTCCTGGCTCTCTGACTTCGGACGACCAGCTGGTTTCCTCTAAACTTCAGGTTTATTACCTGGAAATAGGGGGGACTTTCCCAGACCTACGGAGGAATTCTGACTCCACAACTCTGAGCCATGTAAGCTATTTTGGAGCTAACTTCTGGATGGGAAACTAAGTCATCAACAACCAAATAAATAAGTGGTGAAAAAAGCTTTGAATGTATCTCATTAAGGTTATTACGCGTTCAAGGGGATAAGAATATTTGCAAACCTGAGGTTGGTATTTTGAGCTCCCATTTAAAAAACATCGCCATATTAAAGACAAATCCCTCCTATTTTTTTCTCTTTCATGGGTGGCAGAACCTTCTGGCAGCTCTTGCTCCCTTAACGGCACTTGCAGTGTTAGGCAATGAGCTTGGCTATTAGAGTGGGCATTTCAGGAACTATAGTGTGGTCCTGACATGGTCCATTCTATCTCAGACCAAAGAATCCACAGTGACATGAAAGCCCAAACTTGCTTTTTTTTTTTGTCTTTTGTCTGTTTAGACCATACCCACGGCATATGGAGGTTCCCAGGCTAAGGGCTAAGGGTTGAATCAGAGCTGCTGCTGCCAGTCTACACCACAGCCACAGCAACGCAGGATCTGAGTTGTGTCTGAGACCTGCACCACAGCTCATGGCAACGCCGGATCCTTAGCACACTGAGCGGGGCCAGGGATCGAACCTGCATCCTTGTGGATATTAGTTGGGTTCGTTAAGCACTGAGCCACGACAGAAACTCCTGGGTTTTTTTGTTTGTTTTTAATGGCATTTCAGTGTGCACCAGATCCATACTCAGCCCCTCAACCTAAACTCTAGTGTAAATGAACATTTATAACCTCTGAGATCATACCTTTACCAGAAGTGCTTTCACGTCACCTGGCAGCCCCGGCTGAAATATCGTTTGTTCCATCAGCCAGCAAAAGCAGGTGGCAAGCAAGTCAAAGCTGTTTCCCACGAAGAGGGCTTTTGTAAAGCTTGAGTTTCAGACGTGTCCTGTCTGCACCCATTTCAGTGAGACCGGATCACGCCCATCAGATGGGAAGCCTTCCCCGTGGGCAATGCTCAGTAGTCATTTTTCTTAAAACCGATCGGAAGCCATGAGTGTGTCTGTGGCTTGTTGTTCTCAAAACTGTTACTAAAAGGGCCTTCGGCCCTGGGTACAGCGGTGTGTAAAACTGCCTGCCAGAGAGCTGCCGGCCGTGTAAATCAAGGACTCAGTCGTGTAAAGGCGCACCTGAATGGTAGGAGCGAAAACGCTGCTTCAGAAGCATCCACGGCGCCACCACAAAGCCCTTGTGTTGTCACTTGGTCCTTTCCTCTCCCTGTGTTTCTTGTTGCCATCAGCTTCTCGCTCCTCCCTCCTGTCCTTCTAACCAGCATGCGGAGTGACATCTGAGCCAGCCGTATTCCCTGACACAGTCATTTTTAAATAACCAACACCTGAAATTAGTCTTGGAGGAAAGACCTGGAACTTCCAACAGGGAGGGGACCTCTGGTTGGTAGGCTGGACATTCACCCACAGCTGGACGTATGTGTCTATGCCCCGGGGCCTTGATCCCACCCCAAAGGAAACACCTTTAGTTCCTGAGGTCTGTGGGTGGCCTCACATTGGCCAAAGTGGGTGCCTTGGTAATTTCCGAGACAGGTGGGTCTTGCTCTAAGTGACTAAGATGGGAAGGGGCTTCGGAATGACACTCTCGCTCTTGTGAGCCCATGGACTGACCTCTTGGCAAATTATGGGATGTTCAAAGGGATGTAGCTTGAACTATGGGTGTTTATGGATTCTCTTGGGGTTTCGATATGTTTTGCGCCAAAATTCCTGAAAATATGGCAAAATGATTTATGTAACTGATGCAAAACCTAATTTGGTTTGGAGGATTCAGTGGTAATCCCTTCCTCTCAAGGAATCTAGCTAGCATTATTTATTTGTTTGTTTGTTTTTATGGCTACACCTGCTGCATATGGAAGGTCCCGGGGCCGGCGGCCGGTGGACCTTCAGCTGCAGGCCTGCGGCAAGGCCACAGCAACACCAGATCCTTAAACCCACTGAGTGACGCCAGGGATTGAACCCATACCCACAGACAGTGTCAGGTCCTTAACCCTCTGAGCCACAACGGGAATTCCTCCAGCATTTTTAAACTGTTCATATAACAGTAAAAGCAAATGGGCAAATTTTATGAATGGATGAAGGAAAGCTTCCAACCTATTTAGAAAGGGCACTAAAAAAAAAAAATCTTGAGGTTAAAATTCCGTTCTCTGCAAAGCTAACGCTTGGGCCCCATACTCTGGATATTAGTGAAGATGTTGCATTTATTTAGTTTATTCTCTAGTTTCAAAGGCTCAGAATTTCTCAGCATAAATGTAGTTTATAAGTGGTGCCTCTTTTAAACCTGCCTCCTCTGTTTTCTCCACCCTCACATTTGATCACACCAGCTTAGTCCCTGTAAGCCCATGCGTTACTGTTTAACTAGATTTTAGAAGTTTTTATTAAGCACTTAAATTGGGGACCTAGGCTGTAGGTGAGTCACATGAAAATCCTGGAGTTCCTGTTGTGGCTCAGTGGGTTAGGAACCTGACTAGTATCCATGAAGATGCAGGTTCGATCCCTGGCCTTGCTCAGTGGGTTAAGGATCCAGTGTTGCCGTGAGCTGTGGTGTATGTTGCAGATGTGACTGAATCTGGCATGGCTGTGGCTGTGGCTGTGGCTGGCAGCTGTAGCTCCGATTCAGCCCCTAGCCTGAGAACTTCTGTATGCCTCGGACGCAGCCCTAAAAAGACAAAAAAGAAAAAAGAAACAAAAATGGTTCTTTTCCTTATTTGGATTTGAGTTTTTCTGACATGTGACATGTTTGGGACCCAAGAGTTTCTATCAAGGCAGGTTTTGCAGAAATGTACGTTCATGAAAAGAGTTTTTATTTCCCCCTAATGTTTCCACTTTACTGCTTTAGAATGATTTCAGAACAAATCCTAACAATGAAGGAAGTATTTAGAATGGCTACCTCTGTGGCGGGCCTGAGCTGTCTCCTGAAGACTGTTCTTCTGGACTTTTGAGGGAAAACCCAAGACAAGCCCACCACAATCTCTAGTGCAGTTGTATTTTTAATATCATCATAGGTAGGTGTGACAGATGTTGGCACTTCCCCGCAACCCCAAATTATACAATGTGCTATGAAAATAAAACCTTGATGCCTAATTCTTCCCACTCTTGGGTGGGATAAGAGATAACAGTCAGAGCATAACAGTACTTACGTGTGCCTTCGATTGCCGCAGAATTAATTCATGTGCAGAAAAAATTTTTCCTACCCAAGCCACTAAACACATACCTGGCCCCGCAGTCTGCCCCTGTTTGCGAGGCTGGCTCCCTGGGATGCTGTGACCACAGCGAGCCGGGTGTAGGGATATCGCAGGTGCCTGACAGCGCCAAAGCCACACCCGGGTCACCCGAGCTATCAGGTGCATGGAGAACGAGAAGAGAGATGATTTAGACAGTATTGCATGTGGAGAAAGGAAAATGCAGGAGAGTTGGAAGTTTGCCGAAAGTGTAGGAAAACGATCGGGGACCCGTTAGAGAAAAGGGGCTGGCGTAGTTACCATATGACATTTTTGTCACCTTTCTCTTCTCTGTCTCCTCATTACTGGAAAGCTTGTGTTGGTGGTTTGTTTGTTTGTTTGTTTCTTACTGCTGCACCTGTGGCATATGGGAGTTCCCAGGTGAGGGTTCAAGTCAGAGCTGCAGCTGAGGCCAACACCACAGCCATGGCAACCCCGGATCCCAGCTGCATCTGCAACCTGAGCTGCAGCTTGCAGCAACACCAGATCCTTAACCACTGAGCGAGGCCAGGGCTTGAACCTGCTTTAATCTGTTTGCTTCCAGACTGCCATTCCCCACATCAGATATTACCTTTATATATATATATATAAAGTGGTAAGTGAAAGAATCTCATGGAAAATATATATAACAAAAAGACAGGGGATCCAACCTCTGTCTTAATTCTTCCTTCAAATATTTCAGGCATATATCAGGCATCATATATGATTTTTGCTGTTGTAATAAAATGAGGCCCCATGTAACAAAGATATGCATATTCCTCCCTTTTAATCCCATTAATAGGAGAGTAATAATTGGCCTCCTGTAATCAAGTATCCAGAATCGGAATAGCCAGCCTCCTGTAAGAAAGTATTCTGAATTTATTGTGTGTTCTTGGTCAGTATTCTCACGTGTCAAGGTGAAGTTAAAATCCTTTTTCCAGTGGAAAAAATTGTTCACGACGACTGCTAATTGCACTAATTTTAGAGTCGTCTGTCTCTAGTCATCAACAAGCCGTCTAGTTCCAAACTGTAGGGTTTGTGTCTTTATTAGCAGGTATTGCTTCATCTTATCTGTTGACGCTTCATTGTTCTGAAACCTCTTGTCCAATAGTGTTAGCCTCTGTTCCACGAAACAGGTTTCTCTGGACAAAGCCCATTTCCACGCTGCTTCTGTCCTACTCATTATTTTCACTGTCAGCTCAAAAAGCTCCAGTGCCCACTGGGTTTCCTGAAGTCATCTCAGTGTCTAATTCTGTGGCTTCAGATGCAATACGTTAGGCTGTTATTCATGACAGTTTCCAGGCCACTTTCCTCTTGTGCCTAGATCAGCCAAAACATCAGCTCTGACTTCTGACAGCTCATGGGGTTTGTGTGCTCCGTGTAGTTCCCAAAGTCCTAGACTTCCAGAAATTCTACTTCCCAAAACATGGGATTGCCTGTCCGTGGAATCAAGGCTGTCCCTCGTCTTCTGCAGTTCCTGGGATGAACCACAGGATACCTTAGTGTGGTTGGAGGGCTAGGATCAGGAGTTAGGGTTAGGCTTAGGGCTAGCAAGGGGCCTTTTTTAGCTTGGGAAAGAAAAGATTGGCGGGGTGGGGGTGGTGTGAATTAAATGTCTTAGAAGACTTAAAAAGCCAACACAAGGAAAAGCAATTACACTTAATATGGGCATCTTCAGAATACAGAGCTAGGACCAGCGGCTGATTGATGGGTGAAGGTTAGAGGGAGACATCCTTGCCAGTGGGGAGGGGCCGGAGCTCTCGTCCACAGAGCAATGTGAGAGGGGAGTGGGCGGCTTCTTCAGGCACCAAGTTCTCAGACACTGCAGACGGACTCCTGCAAGACAAGATCGCAGTAGATAACAGGTAACTCCTCAGGTTCCTTCTCACTCTGAAATCCCATGGTTTTATTATACTCAAGCCATTTGGGCACAATTTTCCTTTCTTTCCTCTTCTTTTCTCTCCTTTTCTTTTCTCCTCCTTCCATGGAGCTGGGATTGCGGATTTTCTTTGTGCTTCTGGTTAAAGAAGAAGTCTTACCTTGAACCATTTCCTATCCTATTGTTTTGAAAGGGTCACCCTTGTAGTCCGGTTGCGATGAGACACTGTAGAGTGAGGTTGGGTCTGTCAGTACAGTTGTCCAGGCTGTTCACTGCACAAAGGACCCAGCTCAGAGGGCTGAACTTGAACAGGCACTCTGCTTACCAAACTATGCTTCTACCCGTAAAAAAGGTCTGTCTTTCTAATGTGCAAAAAGACACCATCAGCTCACCAAGCCAAGTGTCAGGGCACTGGGCCTGGACATAGTTTTTTTTTTTTTCCTGATAGTCAGGAAAGAGATTTATTAGGATAAGACACTTGTGAGAGATGCAAGTGGGCAGGCAAGGAAGCTCTCGGCACAGTTTTCTAATAAGTGTGAGGCTATTGTCCATCCAGCTGCTCGCAAGCCCGGAGGGAGGTATGCTGTTTCATTTGTGGTTCAGCAGGACTGACCACCGTAAGCCTAGACACCTGTGATTTTATTGGTGGCTTGTACTAAACACAGTGCTAACCATGGCCACTCATAGTGACAAATTCCGTTATTTTGGCCAACTCACCAAGCATTCTGTTCTTGGAACTATCCAGAGGATTTGCTGCATTTTCCACTTTATATTTAAATATCTGGCCTTGTGGGGACATGGCCCTGAACAGTCTGCTTCTGAGCCTAGGAATTCCTTCTGACCCTACAGCTCACCTGTGGGGGCCGTAAATACGGTGGAGAAGCGGCTGGGCGTCTCCGAATGCCGGGTACCCGCAGCCCCCTGCCTTCTCAGACTTGCTCTGACCAGACGATGATCGTGTCTGTGAGCAGGGTGAACATGAAAGGATCCAAGGCACCACAGGCAAGACTGGTTGTTTTTAAAAAAAAAAAAAAATGAAAACAACAAACTAAACGAAACAAAACACCCCTCGGGTTGTTACTACAGTTCTTTGAACCAACACCAGAGAGGCACGGTGTCCCCAGAGATGGGTTCCTGCCGTGTTTCAGCCCCCTTAGCAGTTGTGACAACTTCTCCGTCTCCTGGAAACGGGCAGGGAAAGAATCCAACACGCCCGCCCCGCAATTCACAAAAAACCCGGAAGATGAGCCACCGTCCCTCCACTGTCCCCTCCTCTGCCAGCACCTGCTCTGTTCTCTGTCCCCCCCTCGCCCCCTGCCCCATGCTGTTCTCAGGCTTCAGCAAGGGAGGGACTTGGGTTCTGCTTGATCTGCGGCCTCAACCCTGTGGCTCGGGCGCCGTGACTTATTTTTATTTCATTGAGATAGAACTGGTGTATGACATGACGTCAGTTTCAGCGGCTGTTTGCACACGCTACAAGGCAGTTTGCACGGAGTCTAGTTACCACCCATCACCATACAGTTGACCCCCTTCATCCGTTTTGCCCACCCAGTAACCCTCTTCTCCTCTGGCAACCGCCGATCTGCTCTCTGTATCTGTGAGTTTTGTTTCGTTTCGTTCGTTCATTGGCTGTGTTTTTTAGAGTCCACATATACTTGAGATCAGGCAGTGTTTGGCTTATTTCACTTAGCATGACGCTTTTGAGGTCCATCTGTGCTGTCACACATGGTAAGATTTCATTATTTTTCGTGGCTAAGTAATATTTCATTGTGCATATGTACTGCGGTTTCTTTATCCGTTCATTCTCCCCTGGACGCTCGTTTCCATATCTTGGCTGTTGTAAATAATGCTGCATGTACACGATGGCAGAGATATCTTTTCAAGTTTGTGTTTTTATTTTCTCTGGATAAATAATCCCCCAAATGGGACCCTCTGCCCATTTTGAGTTGGAATATTTTTGCTATTAAGTTGTTTGAGTTCTTTATATATTTTAGTGAATACTCCTTATCCAACATGGGATTTGCAAATGTATTTTTCCATTCAGTAGGCTGCCTTCCCGCTTTGTTGATAATGGCCTTTGTTGTGCGGACACTTTTTAATTTGAACTTGCTTATTTTTGCTCTTGCCGTTTTTGCTTTTGGAGTCAGATCCAAAAACTCAATGTTAAGATCAAAGTCCAGGAACTCTCCATCTATATTTTCTTCTAAGAGTTTTATGGCTTCAGGTCTTGCGTTCAGGTCTCCAATCCGTTTGAGTTAATTTTTGTGTCTGGAATAAAAGAGTCATCAAGTTTCTTTCTTTTGCTAGCTGTCCGTTTTCCCAATACCGTTTATCAAAGAGACTATCTTTCCACCATTGTGTAGTTTTGCCTCCTTTGTCATAAAGTAATTGACCATAAATATGTGGGTTTTTTCTGGGCTCCTTCTGTTCTGTTCCACTGATCTCTGTGTCTGGTTTTCTTCCAGTACCATACAGTTTTCAACGCTATTGCTTTATAACATAGACTGAAATCAGGAAGCATGATGCCTCCGGATTTGTTCTTCTTTCTCTAGATTGCTTTGGCTATTTGGGCTCTTTTATGGTTCCATACAAATCTTAGGACTGTTTGTTGTTTTTCCATGAAAAATGGCATGACTGTTTTGATAGGGATTGCATTGAATCTGAAGATTGCTTTGTGTATTATGGACATTTTAACTATTATTTCCTCCAATTCTTCCAATCCATGAGTGTGGAATATCTTTCCCTTTATTTGAGTTTTCTTTGATTTCTTTCATAAATGTCCTATAATTTTCAGCATGTTTCGGTTCCTTGGTTTAACCTATTCTCAGGTCGTTTATTTTTTTCAATACAATTTTAAGTGGATTCTTAATTTCTTTTTCTGATGGTTTGTCATTAGTGTACAAAAACAAAGTAGATTTCTGTATATTGATTTTGCATCTTGGAACCGTATAGAATTCATTTTAAAAAAAAAATTATTTTTTTGCTTTTTAGGGCTGCACCCGCGGCACATGGAGGTTCCCAGGTTAGGGGTCCAATCAGAGCTACAGCTGCCGGCCTACGACACAGCCACAGCAACATCAGATCCAAGCCTTGTCTGTGACATACACCACAGCTCATGGCAACGCCAGATCCTTAACCCACTGAGCAAGGCCAGGGATCGAATCCGCAACCTCATGGTTCCTAGTCGGACTTGTTTCCGCTGCGACATGACGGAAACTCCAGAATTCACTTATTAGTTCTAACAGGTTTTTTGGTGGAGTCTCTCCTGTTTTCTGTATATAGTATCATGTCATCTGCAAATAGTGATAATTTTACTTCTTCCTTTCCAGCTTTTGATGCCTTTTATTTTTTTCTGATCTAATTACAGTGGCTAGGACTTCCAGTATTGCGTTAAATAGAAATGGCAAGAGTGGGCAGCCTTGTCTACAAGTTTTCAGCTTTCATTGTTGAATATATATAACTGAGTTTGTCATAGATGGCCTCTATTATATTGAGGTACATCCCCTTTATACCCACTTATTGAGAGTTTTTCTCATAAGTGGATGTTGAATTTTGTCAGTAGATTCTTTTTATGCACCTGTTATGATAATTATATGATTTTTCTCCTTTATTTTGTTAATGTGGTGTTAGCAAACATACTGGTTGATTTGTGGGTGCTGAACCATCCTTGCATTCCTGGGATAAATCCCACTTGATCATGATGTATTGCCATTTTAATTGATTGTTGAATTTGCTTTGCTAATATTTTGCTGAGGATCTTACATCTACATTCATCAAGGATATTGGCCTAGAATTTTCCTCATCTGTGGTATCCTGTTTGGGTCTGGTATCAGGGTAATGCTGGCCTCACCAAATGAATCTGGAAATGTTCTGCCCTCTTCAGGTTTTTGGAAACGTTGAAAAGACAGGTATTAAATCTTCTATGACCTGTTTCTTATTCAAAACACGCTCAGTCCTCTGAATATAATAGACTCTGTGCTCAAACACAAGTTTGCTCCTGACTTGGTGCCATTGCTTTTGGCTGTCTCGGTGCCATTGTTTTTGGCTGTCTTGATGCTTTTACGTGTCACGTCTCTCTTCAGAACTCTTCACTGTTCCTTAATTACTACAAATTAGTAGTTTCCAAATTTGGGGCCATAAAGCTTAAAAAAATACTGTGAAAGAGACCAAACTAGTAATGCCCAGGACTTTTTTGTCCAAATATGGACAAGAAGGCTGGGCTAGATTAGGATGCTGGAAATGAAAAAAAACAAAAAACAAAAACAAAAAAACTCACCTGCTCTTACCATCAGGTCAAAAAGGGGGAAAAGAGGGTTACTTTCACATCAGAAGGTCATAAGAACTCATTAATCAGAAAACATTCAAAAAGAATAATTTTAGGAGTTCCCGCTATGGCGTAGTGGGTTAGGGATCCACTGCTGCCACAGCTGTGGCATAGGTTGCATCTGTGGCTTGGATTTGATCCCTGGCCTGGAGATTTCCACATGCCACAGGAGTAGCCAAATAAAATAAATAGAAAGAAACCTTTAGATGTGTGACACATTCACTGCTTTTATTCTGACTTCTTTAGTTTTGATTCACTCAACATAAACTCAGATTTCCAGTCACTGTCTGGAGGCTGCTATTGCAAAGGATTCAAAAAGAATGAACTCTTCCTTCTGGCCACAGAATAAATACAAAGCCACCAGGGAGCCCACCTTACCTGGGCAGGAAGCCAACAGCTGAATTTCTTGACCAGGGTCTGTCCCTGCTCGTGTGGCCATAAAACCAGAAGTGAGTGAGGTCCTGTTGCTTCCTAATGCTAACCTAGACCCCCTAAGCCTAACCCTAACCTCTGACCCTCACCCTGTAACCCTGTCACCTACTGTGACTGGGACTCCTGTTGCTCTGCTGCTGCGGCCTCAGTGGTGGCAGCTCAAAGGTCAAGGATGTAAGGATGTGGTGTAGCAGCTCAGGGTGGGCCCAGGAGCCTCGTGCAGAAACCACCCTACTCTCAGGATCATCAGCATGTTCATCCTCTGGATTTTTCTGTCTCAGAGAAAAGGCACAGGTATCAGACATTGACGATTCACAGGATGGACACTGCAGGCCATGCGAAGAGGGTACCTGCTAGACAGAGAGGCAAGTCTGTTAGATGGCAGAACATTCTAGAACACGTTGAGTAAAGGGGGCTTGGAAAACACATGCCTCCGCCTGCTCGCCCAGTTGCACCCCCCCCACACACACACACACCCCAGTCTCGATTGGCTGCTAAACAATTTAGCCTGCTCCGCTGAAAACCGAATGTAAAAGGGATACAAGAAACTCTAAAGGGATTAAAAGTGAGGCTTGAAGGTGAGGTGTGTGCTGAGAAATTTAATTTCCTGGTGGGATGTCTGGGCCCCTCAGATGAGCTGATGCACTGGGTGTCAGCTCACACCCTGGGCATTAAAAGTGTGCGTCTGTGACCTCAGCTCATAGGATGGGGCAGGGTTTCCTGTTGGCTTGAGGAAAATTCATTTCCATTCTGCAGATGTGAACTGAGGGCTGGTTACTCCTGAGGCTGCCCCGGGGCAGGTGTGGGCTTTACATGGAAGGATTCCAGCTTGTAAGGCCTGCCGTTCGCTTGGTGAAGAGGAACTAAGGAATGCTGCCTTTTAATTCACGCAGACACTTCCTGAAAAGATTTCCTACCATCTGTAATTTACTTTAGTACGCATTATCTTCTTTGTAATCTTTCCCTGATTTTCTCTTTCCCCGTTGCCCACTTTTTCTGCTCTTTCTTTTCTGCTTCTCACTTTCCTCTCTCTTTGCCAGTGTTTTTTTTTATGGAGTTTGGCTTTCATGGAGAGTATTCTTTATATATATACATATTTGAAACTAAGTCTATGGTTCTCAGAAACAAGATCCTCTCTGAAAAATAATTTGGGGGATAAAGTTGTAATCTAGTTCCATATGTAGATGTAAAATATGAAGCAGACAAAAGAAGCAGTCATTTAGGACCTGATGATCAGTCTGTTTAAAGGCAGATTTGATTGCCTTTCTGATGTTGGTGGCCTGAATCCAGATACAAGCCAGACTAGGAATTAAAATGCATAATTTCAGATCTGGCTCTGAAAGCCCTGGGGCAAATTATTTCTTCTATCCTGGTTTCCTCACCTGTAAAATGGAGACAGAATTTCACGCTTCATGTTTCTTTGGATAAATCTAGATCATAATTCTGAAAGTTCCTGGTCTTAGTTTGAGCCTCTGTAACCGTACAGCGGATGGCTTGCGAACAACAGAAATTTGTTTTCTTACAATGCTAGAGGCTGGGGAGTCCAAGATCAGGGAGCTGGTAAATACAGTATCTGGTGAAGGCCCTCCTCCTGGCTTGTAGATGGCCACCTTTTTGCCATCCTCACATGGCGGAAAAAAAGGCTAGTTATCTCTGTGTCTCTCTTACCAAGGACACTAATCCCATTTGTGAGGGCTCTACCCCTTGGACCTAATTACCTCCCGAAGGTTCCATCTCCTAATTACCACATTGGGAGTAAGGTAATAACGTATGAATTTGGGGGAGACACAAACATTCAGTCTATAACACTGGTAGTACCTTGTAACTTTATCTATGTACTTTTTCTTTCATTCATTTATTTTTGGCCACACCTGTGGCATGCAGAAATTCCCGGGCCAGTGATCAAACCCATGCCATAGCAGTGACAACACCAGGTCCTTAACCCACTGAGCCACTGGGGAACTCATACCTTGGAACTTTAAATGGTTCCTTGAATCCATCCATCTGCAAACATTTGGAAGCCAGGAACATGAATCTCAGCGATCTGTGTTTATTCAGTGATGCTTTCGTAATCTCAAACCCATTGCACACGGTAAGCTCAGGAAATCTTCTTAATTCAGTAATATTTAGAAATGCCTACTACGTACTAGATTCCCCACTAGGTTTACAGGATTCAAAGGCTAGTAAGACATTTGTCCTGCCCTGTCTTTTTGCCCATTGTAGGAATGTTAAGTGAGAAGCAGCCCTAAAACTGTAAAATAAAACTGGAGAGGAGAGATGTCAGCCAGCTTCTAGGGTGGGGTGGGGGGAACATCTTGGCTGGGTATTAAAGGACCCTGGTATCAAGTATTAGGTCAGTTTTATGTAGTGTGTTATTGCCTTTTTTGGGGGGGTCTTTTTCAGCAAAGGATGGCTTTCTTTACTTTTGTTTTTTTGTCTTTTTAGGGCTGCATCCACCATATATGGAAGTTCCCAGGCTAGGGGTCGAATCGGAGCTACAGCTGCCAGCCTACACCACAGCCACAGCAACACCAGATCCAAGCTGTGTCTGTGCCTACAGCATAGTTTCCGGCAACTTGGGATCCTTAACCCACTGAACGAGGCCAGGGAACAAACCCAAGTCCTCATGGAAACTAGTCGGGTTTGTTACCGATGAGCCACACCAGAACTCCTGTTCCTGTCTTTTTTAACATCCATCTTTGATGTGGGTGTGATGTTGATGGTCAAAGATGTTAAGTCAAGATTTTATTCAGTGTGATAGATTCTTCCCAACTGGCCCGTCGGGTCCCATTTCACTGGGTAACTCTTTTACCCCCTTCCAGGGGAGGTCATAGACGTCCTGCTCCACACGATATGCTGGGTCCTCACGCATATTATAGGGAAGCGTAAGGACAGAAGAAGACACACAGTGAATATGCACAGGTTGGCCAACACTCACCCAGTCTGCCCTGGAGAAGCTCGCCTGTCATCGGCAACATCATCATTACTGTTATCTCTTCTCTTATTAATGTTGCTCTTTTTTAAGGATCACGGAACTGGCTTCTCAAATTGTGGTGCTGTTATTTCCACCGTTTGCTCCTTTGCCTGTGTCCTTTTATCTCTGAAGCTTAAGAGACAGATTTTGGGTTCCGGCCGGGCTCCCTGCCACCTTGGGCAAATTATGTCACCTCCTTGTGGTTCCTTGTCTGCAGCTGAAAAAAAAAGGGAGGATTCAAATATCTGCCCATTTGATTCCAATGGTGAAAGGACTCAGTGAGACGATGTAGGGGGGCATTTGGCACAGGGCTTGGCCAAAGTGGAAGCTAAGAAATGGAGCCATGGGGGCTCACCCATTACCTTGGGTTAGGTGGAGCTTCGATCAGAACTTGGGTCAGGGAGTTCCCATTGTGGCACAGTGGAAATGAATCCAACTAGTATCCATGAGGATGTGGGTTTCATCCCTGGCCTCGCTCAGTGTGTCGGGGATCCGGCATTGCCATGAGCTGTGGTGTAGCTCACAGACACGGCTTGGATCCCCCATTGCTGTGGCTGTAGCGTAGGCCAGTGGTTACAGCTCCGATTGGACCTCTAGCCCACGAACCTCCATATGCTGCAGTTGTGGCCCTAAAAATGCCAAAAAAAAAAAAAAAGGGACTTGGGTCAAAGCCACAGTCAGAACACAGCTCCTAGCCTTGCTTCCTTTTCGATAGGATACATTTGGCCTTTCAATTGTTTCACTGGATTAATTGGGGCTGAGACAAGAAGTTCAGCTCTTTATAGCCCTATGTGGTCTGCAGATGTGTCTGCACGTTCTCCTGACTTAAGAGGTGGGGCTTGCCTTTTCTTCCTGGACGTAGTGGCAGTTCTAGCGAATAGGGTATGGCAGAAGTGATGGCATGACCCTTCTGAAATTAGGCTATAAAGGATGGCGACACCTGTCATGGGTGGCTCTCTTGCTTCCTCCGCTGGACCTCGAGATGAGCACCACCTGGGGTTAGCAGCTTCACTGCACCCTCATGAGACACCCTCGGCCAGAACCTCCCGACTAAGCTGCTCCCATAGTCCTCACCCGCAGGAAGTGGGAGAGAGTCAGTGTCTGTTGTTTCCAGCCGGTAAATGTGAAGCCATTTGTTACGCAGCAGCAGATGACTAATGCAGGGTCTGGTCTGCAGAGTGGAGTCAGGAGCCTTTCGATTTGGGGATTTGATGTACATTGTTGAGTCCGTTCACTGCTATGCTTGGTTCACTTAGCACCCATGTACCTGTATTCAGGCGGTTTTTGTTTTTATTTTTTTAATTTTTTTGGCTGTGCCCACAGCATGTGGAAGTCCTCAGGACAGGGATCAAACCAGAGCCACAGCACTGACAACTTCGAATCCTTAACTGCTAGGCTGCCAGGGAACTCCTCAGGTGGTTTCAAGAACTCAGCTTTCCAAAGGCCTTGCTCAACTTTAGGGCAAGCCAGAGGCATGCCTTCTGACTGCAGTTCAGATTTCTAGTTTCTGAACCTTCCATAATTCACTTCCTGAGCAGAAGCATCTAGAATCATGGGCAGCCCAAGGCATAGGGAGAGAATTGGAGGTGACCTGATCCAGAGGCTGCCTTCAGCCAGGTAAGGTATTATCCTGACTGTCCGATGAGGCCCAAGGGTGATTCATGGCGCTGCTACAGCTGGTCCGTGGCTGGGTTCTGCGGTTTTCTTCTTGCGTCATCCGGGGTTATTTGATGATAAGCCGCAAAACCCGATTCCAGTGCTTGCACCAAAAGAAACTTCTGGGATGACATCAGAGGCTTGGAACTCTCTGAAAATCCATAGAAGTGGGTGGCCTTAGAGGCTGGGAGTGGCAGAAGGGCTCTGAAGAGGGATGATCTCTTATGGGACGGGGAGGGAGACAGGGTCAGGACCACGTGGCTCCTGGCTTTAGGACTGCCCCTCCTCAGATGCATCCTAAATACAGGACAGGAGCAGTTCCCCGAAGGAAATCAGTTCTTTGGGAAGAAAGAGTAGAAACTCTCCAGCCAAAAAAAAAAAAAAAAAAAAAAAAAACAGGCAGAGGCCTCCTGCTGTATACTTTTCTCGCCTTAGAGTTTCTGAGAATTTTTCTATTCCTTGTTTGCACCGCTGTTGCTCCCCAACAGGAGGCCCGAGGGTGGACTTCTCTCCGAGGTGGCTGATGGGCTGTGACCTTCTTAAAACAAGACTGACACATTTCCCAGGGCTCCCGTGACCAAGTGGCCCAGGCAAACCAGGCAGGTTCTGTCCTGGTTCTGGAGGCTGGAAGTCCCAAATCGAGGTGTTGACAGGGCCGTGCTTTCTCCAAAACCTCTGGAGAAGATGCTCCCCTCTTGCCTCCTACTGCTGCCAGTCGCCAGGTGTCCCGTGCATTCCAGAGGTCACAACCTCAGCCTGTCATTTTTGGGGACACGGTTCAGCCCACTACCCGTGACTTGGTACATCCTTTTTCTGCAGCATACAAGGCAGGCACCTGCTGCTGCATTTCACAGTCACTGAGGGCTTTTATGTGCGCTCTGCCTGTACCCGACCGCTCCCCTGGAGCGTTGCTTTGAGCTTCTAGGGAAAATGTTTGGGAGGTTCCCCTGGTATCGACGGACTGGTTTTGATTTGCACTCAAGTGTGTATCGTGTTCATGGAAAGAACGTAGTCTGGCTTGAGCACGCTTGCTGCTTTTTGTTTGTTTGTTTTTGTTTTTTGCTTTTTAGGGCCACACTTGCAGCAGATGGAGGTTCCCAGGCTAGGGGTCGAATCGGAGCCGTAGTCGCCGGCCTTCGCCACAGCCACAGCAACACGGGATCTGAGCTGCATCTGCGACCTACACCACAGCCACAGCAACACCAGATCCGAGCTGCGTCTATGGCCTGCACCACAGCTCACGGCAATGCCGGATCCTTAACCTACCAAGTGAGGCAGGGATCGAACCCACATCCTCATGGATACTAGTCGTGGTTTGTTCAGCCACGACCGAACTCCCAGACTGTATTTTGAAAGCGCGTTTTGTTTTAAATTTTTGAGTGTTACATATTTGTTGTAGAAAAATTTTAGGACACGAGGAAAACAAATCTAGTACATGGCAGATATTGTCACGACTAACTTAAACTGTTCGGTACGCTCTGTTTCATGGCTTGATTGATTGGGTCATTGATTGGTCGGAGGATGGATTTTTCTGTCATAAATACAACATAGGAGACGTCCTTGGATTCAAAAGAAGTGATCGTGTAAGGTGGCACCCTGCTGAGAGGGTGAAATCGCCGCCTGCATTTGTAGTTCCTGCTTCTGATTTGGGGCACTGAGCTCATCAGACGTGAAGCTGGTATTGACACAGCTTCTGATGTCTCTCAGACTGGTGATTCTGAGGATTCCGTACGTGGGCCATATGGAAGTGGGTAGAGGCTGACCTCCGGGACGGAGCTGTCCCGGCCTCCGGAGGTCTTGCTGCTGGTGCGCATGGGGCTGTGGAAGGGCTCTGGTCCCGCGGGGAAGGCTGCAGAGATCGGACTCCTGGATGGCCCACTGTTAGCGTCCCAGAACCACGCACGGATGTCACCGCCTCTTTCCACCCGGCCTGAGGTGTCACGTCCCACAACCATGAATTGGGCTGGGACCTCTGCCACCCGTTCTTTCTGGATCCGGATGGGACCAGGATGGAGAGCATCTGTACTGGCCTCGTCTTCAGCCTGGCGTTAATTCTGCTTTCTCTTGGGGCAGCCAAGCAATCGGACCCTTGAGGGGAGTGAGGGATGTTTGGAATGTTCCGGTAAAAAAGCGCTCTTCTAAACAAGGCGTCACGCCGGTTCCAGGTGGCTGCGTGGAAGAGACCCTCCCTTGACAGAGCGCTTGGAGTTGACAGGACACTTTTCGATGCCGCCCCTCAGTTGGGTTTGGATTCCAGGAATGACCTGTGGGTGGGCACCGCAGGTCGTAGACCTTTTCAAAGAACGGGGGTCGTCCGTGCCAGGCTGTCCGGGGGGGCGTCCTCAGAGCTCCGTTCCGGACGTTGCGTTGGTCGATACGCCGGGAACCAGCGACGGATCGCCTCCTGGGTCCGTAGCTAAGGAAACCGGGACCCAGGAATCTGTAGAGGGAGGGCCGCAAAAGTCCTAATCAGTGAGTGGCTGCAGTGGGGCCGCCACTCAGTGCTTCCTTTTCCATTAGTACATTGCAGAGTCAGAGAGGGTGTGGGTGAAACTCTTTTCCCTTTTTTTTTTCTGAACTATGGTTGATTTACAAGAACTCAGGTGTACAGCAAAGTGATTCAGATATATATATATTTTCTTTCTCAGATTCTTTTCCATGCTCGGTTACAACAAGATACTGAATCTAGTAGATCCTTGCTGTTTAGCTGTTGCGTATATAGTAGTGTACCTCCGTTAATCCCCAGTTCCCAATTGATCCCTCCCCCTGTGGTAAACAAAAGTTTGTTTTCTACATCTGTGAGTCTATTTCTGTTTTGTGAAGGAGTTCATTTGTATCGTTTTTTTTAGATTCCACCTGTAAATGATATCAGATGATGTCTGTCCCTTTCTGACTTACTTCACTCAATATGATCATTTCTAGGTCCAACCCTGTTGCTGCAAATGGCATGATTTCATTCTTTTTGTGGCTGAGTGGTATTCCGTTGTGTATCTGTACGCATCTTCTTCATCCAGCCCTCCGTCGGTGGAGTGAACTCTTTTTTGCCTTTGAATTTGGCTTGGTTAACAGTGTGCCAGTGCAGGCAGGGTGAAAGCTGCTTTCACCGCAGCTTTCTGGCGGGCACACACTTCTCCATTTCCCCGTGGGCTGGAGCACCAGGGTAGCAGAAAACACACAGGCCCTAGAACCCTGAAGTTCTGGGTTTAGATCCTAGCCCCTCCACTTGTCCGCTGTGAAGCTGGGGGCCTGTTGCGTAGCCTCTCTGAGCAGGAACGTCCTTATCTGAGAAGATAAGACCACGTGCCTCCTGGGGTTGCTGGGGGAACCGAAGCAGGTAAGTAAAGTTCTCAGAAATGTGCTGGGAGCACAGCAGGCACTTGGGAGGTGATTTTCCTCCCTTTGCGAGACATCTGTTCTACGGCGTTGCCCTGGGTAACCTGCAAGGACAAGGCAGAAACAGAGCTGAGATGCTGTCTCGCAACATGTCGTGCAAGAGTTCCCTTGTGGCACGGTGGGTTAAGGATCCAGCATCGCCACCGCAGCAGCTGTGGCATGGATTGGATCCCTGGCCTGGGAACTTCCAGATGCAGAAGTGGCCAAAAAAAAAAAAAAAAAAAAAAAGACCTTGTGGAAAGGAACTTGAAATCCTGAAGACAAATTCCGTGCCGTCATGTCATTACTCACTTTAGGATGGAGAAAACAGCAGGGCAATTTTTTTAGAAGTTATCTTTTTCTCATTCAAAGCAGCCTGGAGGCAGAAAGCTTGGGAGAGAGGTTTCCTTAAAATGTAGGTCAGTAAACAGAGCTTGCCAATCAGTCTCGCCAAAAAATGTCCAGGCGGGGAGATCCTGGCTGTTTCCTCGGTCGTGGATGCCTGAGCGGGGTGGGCTTTGTGCCTCTGGCTGTGGAGGGCAGGAGGCAGCACCGATGCCCACCGCACCTGCCTCTCCCCGCCAGCAACGCCCCTGCTGTCTGATCGGAGCCCGGGCCAGGGCCCGTGGGGCCAGGACCTTCTCAGGTCTGGTGCCTGCTGCCGCGTGTCTCGCATCTTCCACCCCACGTCTCTCCATCTTCCAGGGGGAGTGACTGTCTCTAATCGGGTGGCTGTGACAGATGCTGTGGGAATTCTGAGTTTGGGATAATGAGCTGTCATATGTCATTTCACTTAAACACAATAATACAAATATTTTGATCAAACATTTTCTCCAGCTGTTGAGTGAAAGCAATAAAAGCAGCAGGGAGTGCCAATGAATACGCTGCCTTTGCCGAAGCGTTTTACCCTCTAAAAGCTGTTGCCTGTTAACTCTTGCTGTCTCTCTTCCTGCTCCTTTTCCTCTGACTTCCCACAGCGTGTCCAGGGCTGTAAATAAAGAGAACGAATTCAAGGCTCCCTTGAAGGGGGTGAAGCAGACCACGGCTGCTATTAAACATCCCTTCTGCTGGCCTCAGAGCGGCTGCAGCTGCTGCCGCCTCATAAAACCTGCGTGGTCACTGCAGCCGACCCCGAGTCCCTCCACCTGTCTCTACCCCGTCCTCGGGTCCAGTCTCGAACCTAAGGACTCCGGACTCACATCCAGCTGTTCCGCAGTCGTCCTTTCAGGCAGCCTATCCTTCGGGGGACCCCCCAGGACTGGGTTCTTCCTCCTGCTTGGCATCTGGTTCCGTGGCTGATTCTCCTTGTAGATTTCCCCATCGCGTCCTGTTTGTTCTCAGCTGCCCTGTGTGGCTCCTGGATTCTCTCCCCCTCTTTAGGCAGAGAGGGTGTGGCCCCTAAGGAGCATCTCAGGGGGAAAGCAGGTGCAGTTGGAGATCTGGGAGGGCCCTTTGGCACAGGCTCCTGACCGATGGCAGCAATTCTGCTTGCCAGTGGGAAGGAAGCAAGAGGTATGACCACTCTGAATGCATCCTCCTAGAAGAAACTCCTAGAAGGAATGGCCTGCACCCCCACCTTTTTGCTGCCATTGTTAAAGTATGACCTCAGTTTTAAAAGAGCCACCTCTGACTCTGTATTGCCACAGGGTCTGACGTTTCTCGCATGAGCTGGGGGTGGAACAGATCAGATCTGAGTTTTCACTTGACACCCGCTCCCCCACCTTTTTTAAGGGCTGCACTGCAGCATATGGAAATTCTCAGGCTCGGGGTCAAATCGGAGCTCTAGCTGCTGGCCTACACCACAGTCACAGCGATGCGGGATCGGAGCCACGTCTGGGACCTACACCACAGCTTACGGCGACGCCAGAGCCTTAACCCACTGAGCGAGGCCAGGGATCGAACCCGTGTCCTCATGGATACTAGTCGTTACCGCTGAGCCACGATGGGAACGCCTGAGAACAAATGACCTATCGACGAAGCAGCTGTTTGAAGGACCGTGGTAGTGAGCTGGTAGCGTGGCAGGAACTGCCGTGACTTTCATCCCTGAACAGCCCTTTCACCCGAAGTGCCTTTTGGAAAGCGCATCTCCTCTTTGTCCCCCGCTCTTCGCTCCTTCCGTGCCTTCCGCTGTCCTTCACAGGACGACACAGAGCTTAAGGAAGTTTTCCCTGTTGCTTTTTTTCTGCACTGAAGAGGGGCGTTATGTCTTTGGCTCTCAGTCCTGAGTTTATTGGAGAATGTGGCCTTTTAATGATTTTTTTTTTAATCCCCCACTGGGTGTGGGGAGGGAATCAGGCAGACTTCCTTATGGGGCGCCAAGATTTATCTTAAAGTTTCTAATGCACCAGCATTCCCCTATCCAGACTCTGCCTTCTTGTGCGTGTGCGTGTGTGTTTCTTTTGTAGATTTATTACATTAGCGCTTAATTACTCTTCATGACAGTATTAAATTTCATGAGTGATTTATAGTTTTAATAGAGACTGGTATGATTTATTGCAGTTGGCATTTGAGGTTTACCAACTTCTGGAAAGTCAGAGTTGCTTAATCGGACCCTGTCCAGCACAGCCGCAGCATGGCTGAGACCCTAAATGCAGCTGCAGAAGGGCTGTCGGCCTCGCCCGGGCCGTGCTAGTTTGCTGTTCCTGCTTCCTGTAGTGACATCGAAGTAGGAGATAGAGGGGTCCCCGAAATACTTTCCGGTGGCTGTGGGTAAGAACGCTGAACCCTAACCACTTGACGTAGGTCCCCAGAACTTGGTCCCTTTGGAGAAAGAATTCAGCAAAGAGACGGAGGGTAGTGAGGCAACTGAGTGCTTATTTAAAGAGAGAAGAGATAGAAGTAGTTTTGGAGAAGATGCAGGCGCAGGCGGGCTGTTGGGGGGCCGTGCATGGAGCGGGAGAGAGAAAGATGGACGGACGGACGGACAGACAGAGAGCAAGAGCAGCCCCTGCCTTGGAGGCGGTTTAAATCCTTGCGTGGGGCCGTCCTTCTGGGCTTCCCCTGGCCAATCATCTGGCTTTGGCCGGACTCAGAGCTCTGCCCTGGATGGATTTTAGCACCAGGGTCTCTGAATTAGCAGATAATCCCGAAGAGATTATCTGCCCAGTGGCTGAGGGCCCCAGAGGATTAGCCTCAGGCCGCTCCAGAGAAGGCCGAGCTGGAGGACACGCCTTTTTTTTTTTTTTTTTTTCTAGAAGTGCAGGTGGTTCTAGCTTTCTGGGAAAACACCAAAAGGGCCCCCTGAGGAAGCTTCCTGCGAGTGTGTAGTTCCGGAGGTCCTCCTGGGCTTCAAGGGTGAGAAACAGGGGGTCTCTATCTTTTATCCAAGCAGGAGGCAGCTTTTATCCTGAAGTTATCTGTCTGCAGGGAACAGATTTCAGTTGTTCAGCCTGGGACCCATCTGTCTCCTGCTTCTGTATGTGCCCCTTGGGGGGGGGGCAGTGACAGTGGGTGGGTGTGTCCCTAAAGAAAAAAGAGAGTGGATCCCTTCTGTTTGAAAAGTATGCTCCCCCCACCACCTGATTTCCTGTGCTCTGGACGGACGGGTGTGACCTGAGGGCCTGAGTGAGGTACAGTGGCCTGGAGGAAGCTGGTGACAGGCGTGGGGTCCTGTCTCCACCTGCTGAGGGGCCCCCAGGCCAGGCCCGCAGCTGCACCACGCTGGGGTCTCGCAGCTCCCAGAGAAGCACCTGCTCCCCACCCGTGCCCCAGTTTCTCCCGTGTCCCCCAACCCTTTGTCGGGAGAGTGTTGGTCCCACTTCCGAGCTGGCATCCTGGGATCGCGCGCCCAACACCGGCTTTGTCCTCCCGTCCCTGGCCTTTCCTGTGCTTCCCTTTCCACGCCATCGCTGGCCGCCCTGGCCCTTATGCTTTTTTTTTTTTTTTTTTTTTTTGATCCAGGCACAATTTGGCAGCTGTGGCTAAAAGGAATACTATTTCCATGAGACACAGCTTTGTTATTTTAAACTGAGGGTAGGTAGCTGTCCCGCTTTGGTGTTTTCCCAGAAGGCTTGAACCACTTGCACTTCTAGGAAAAAAAAAGAAAAAAGAAGGGTGTGCCCCCCAGCCTGGCCTTCTCCAGAGCAGCCTGGGGCTAACCCTCTGGGGCCCTCAGCCTCTTCGCAGATAATCTCTTCGGGGTTATCTGTTAATTACCAGTGAATGTGTGAAGTATTTGTGAAAAGGCTTTTGAAGTGCGCTCCACGCGCTGCGCCTCGCCTCCGGGGCTGGCGCCCAGGCCCCCCTGTCCCCCTTGCCCGGGCCCAGCGCGGGTCCCCCCTCAAGTGCTGGTATTCTCTGGCTAAATTGTTTGCCTTTCTAATGAAGTGAATTGTTTGTTTGACTCTGCGGTGGAAGGTATTTAACCGGAGGGGGACTAAAGTAAACACTGGAGACATTCAAATAAGCCACGCATCCTTGCTCTGTGAAGGGGGAAGGAAAACAGTTTGGCCCCGCTCGCTCACCTCCGGGAAGAGTCGTTAAGGAACTGTTTAAATAATAAACGGAGCCAGGCCCGCGGATATTGCCCGGCCTGTCTGGGGCTTTTGTGCTGGCCCCGGCGGGCCGGGAATTCCTCGGCCGAGGCCACAGGGGAGGAGCGAGCCGCTGCAGCCGAGCAGTTAGTAATTGTGATTTATTTATGTGTAGAGGGACTTCTGCTTCGTTCAGTCTTGATTAAAACAAGCCAATTAGCCCTCCGGGTGGCTGGCGGATGGCAAGGCGACTTTGCTGGCAAATGGGGAAAGCTAGCGAGAAAGTGTCCCTAAAGGGGTCCAGCCTGTGTCCACCGGCCTGGCCGGCTAGGGACCTAGCGAACTAGGTCCCCAGAGTCTGGAGGAAGCATCTGAGATGCTGGGGTGATGGGAGCTCAGAGCATGGCACCGGTGCTGGGGTGATCGGAGCCCAGAGCATGGCACCGATGCTGGGGTGATCGGAGCCCAGAGCATGGCACCGGTGCTGGGGTGATCGGAGCCCAGAGCATGGCACCGGTGCTGGGGTGATCGGAGCCCAGAGCATGGCACCGGTGCTGGGGTGATCGGAGCCCAGAGCATGGCACTGGTGCTGGGGTGATTGGAGCCCAGAGCATGGCGCCCGGAAGGGAGGAAGGCCCGCCCTGTTCCTGTCTCAGGACCTGGGGCAAGGTGGGCTGAGTGATAACTGGGTGGATGGATGGCCAGGACCTCTGGCTGCCTGTCACTTTGGTTCCTGGGAATGTGAAGACTCAGGGGCACCCGGGAGGGGAAGTGTCGCTGAACTCAGGCGGGGCTGCGTGATCTGCAGGACGTGGTGCGAAAGAAAATTCAGGGCCCTGGCTCAGAAATGAAGACCTTCAAGACAGTGACAGCAGAGCCTTCAGCCAAGCTTGGGGCCTTCTGAGTAGGCGCCCTGTCCGGGGCCACCTGCCCAGGATGCTGGCCCCCCGGGGGAGCTTCCAGGCCTCTGCTGTCAGGCTGGACCTCAGGTCAGGCTTTGTCAGTTTCCCTCTGAGTGCTGTTCAAAAACCAAAATTCAGCGAGTGCCTTTCAAAGATCTTATTGACTGTATTTATTGATTTGTGAAGCAGTCGGCATCCTATTCTGTCTCACAGATTGAAAGGAGCTAAGAGGATCTGTACAAAGTAAAGTAAATTTTTATTTCATTTTATTTTATTTTATTATTTTATTGTCTTTTAGGGCCGCACCTATAGCATGTGGAAGTTCCCAGGCTAGAAGTCCAATCAGAGTCGCAGCTGCCAACCCTCAGCCACAGCCACGCCAGATCAGAGCCGAGTCTGTGACCTACACCACAGCTCACGGCAATGCCAGATCTTTAACCCACTGAGCGAGGCCAGGAATTGAATCCGAGTCCTCATGGATACTAGTCAGATTCGCTACCTTTGAGCCACAACGGAAACTCCAGGACTTAATTTTTTTTATTTTATGGTCACGCCTGCGGCCTGTGGAAGTTCTGGGGCCAGGGAGCGAGTCTGTGCCACAGCTGCGACCTACGCCCCAGCTGTGGCCACACTGGACCCTTTAATCCACTGTGCGGAGCTAGGGATCGAACCCACCTCTCCCCAGGAACCTGAGCCACTGCATTCGGATTCTTAACCCACTTCACCATGGTGGGAACTCCAAAGGACTCTTAGAGATAGAAGGGAGCAAGGATAAGAGACGTACACTAGCAGAAAGTGGGTTGGTTGTGGCAAAGGTCACTTTCCTTTAGGGGACAGCAGAGTTTGGGTGGCAGGTTACCTCACTTGTGCCAACCAGGTGATTTCTGATGGACAGGAGTAAGATTCCGTTTACATTGGGAGAGGTCAAAACTGTAATGAAGTCAGGTCTCGGTTTGGTGGGTCTGGTGACATGGGCCTTAGCATAAGCAACTCCATCTGGAGCCTGTTTTCTTGTTTTTCACAGTGCCTTTCACTCCCCGTCTTCTCTGATGCCTGTCTTCTTTTTCTTTCTTTTCTTTTCTTTTTTTTTTTTTCGAACTAGGGATAGTAATTCTATTGCACTGAGTCATCGGGTAATGTGAATCAAAAAATGTATGAGCGAGCGGGATTTAGGGTAACTCTGAGCACAGACGAGATGCTCCATCGATGATAACTGTTAATCATCTGAATGTGTCTGTGACTGTCATTTTCTTCCTTCCCCTAGTGGTTGAGCTGAGTTTAGGGGGCAGAGTTGGGTGTTTGCCGCAGAACTTACTTAGCGACAGGGATGAAGAATGAAGAATCTTGACATGCCTCGTGGTCAGTGAAGGCTTGAATGCCAGGGAGCAATCAGTCTAGGTCCAAAACCCAAGATGCTCGTGTAAAAATGGTGACAGCCCATGCTCACTTGGATGTCTGGATTGAAGGACTTAGAAATAATAATAACCCCTTAAACGCCAATACTTTAGACTTTGAGAACAAACTTCTCCTATGTCTCTTGGCCTCTTGGACAACTTTGTGGGGTAAATAGGGCTGAATCTTACTGGCTTTATTTTATATGTTAAAAAATCTATGAGATGATTATGGTTGCTTGTTTCTATGTAAATCCGTAAAATATGGTTTGAAATGGGAGGCATTTTCAGCTGCACATGCCTGTGGAGAACAAAGACATAAGGCCTGTGGCATGCACTGTTCAGTGTATTGTTTGGCCCTCTCCTGACTTTGTTTTTTTTTCACTTTTTATTTTTTATTTTTTATTTTTTTTTGCTTTTTAGGGCCGCACCTGCGGCATATGGAAGTTCACAGGCTAGGGGTCAAATCAGAGCTGCAGTTGCTGGCCTACACCACAGCCACAGCAATGCAGGATCTGAGCTGTGTCTGCGACCTACGCCACAGCTCATGGCAACGCCAGATCCTTAACCCACTGATGAGGCCAGGGATCAAACCTGCATCCTCATGGATCCTAGTCAGATTCGTTTCCACTGTGCCAAGCAGGACCTCCAGGTCCTCTCCCCATTTTGGAGAAGGTGAAACCGAAGGAGGGGTTTTCTAAGGCTTCATGCTGAAAGGGTGGTAAATTTCATTCTAAAATATATTGGCTCCAAGATGGTCAATGGGCCATCAATTTTGTCTGTTGCACAGTGTACGTTATTAAACCCATGCTCTGTTTCATGTACTTCGGGGTTCTTAACACACTTTGAGTCTTTTACTTGCAAAGAGTAAGAAGCAAGTAAGTGTGAGAAGCAGCCTTGCTGTTTAGAAACGTGCCTGGACTCCGCTTCCTGACAGCGGACCGTTATTGAGAAGAAACAGGATGGGGTCCTCCTTGTAAAACTGTACACGCTATTACCAGGGGAGGTGCCTGTCCGTGTAGGTGGACCGGGGGACGAGGTGTAGACATGGGCTCTGTCCTCAGGGGCCCACAGGCACAGGTGGACATCCGTGAGCTTAGACACTTACCAAGTATAGTTGGTAAAGACTGGGTCCCTGGCCCGGAAACCACAGTCGCTGTGCGGAGAGGGTGAAGAGAACTGATGGACCAAATAGAGCCTGGGCCTTTTGAGACGAGGTGAGAGGCTGTCCCGGCCTGATGGGGGCCCCCGGGAGGAACCGGCCAGTGAGGTCACCCACTGAGCATGACTGTCAAGCATCATAGCAGAGCAGCACATGACCCAGGCAAACCCCTACTCCGTGCAAGCAGTCTCGTGGAAGGAGTGCCCGCTGAACACTCTAGAAGGTTTATGGACAGCCCCCCAGTCTCTCACTCCTCCCAGTCCTGGCACACGGATTCCTCTAGGAGATTTCTGAGCGGGTTAGCTTGTCTGCACTGGAGGAGACATGAGGGGAAGAGGGACAGGAATGGCCCCTGTCCTCTGTAGGCAGGGGACAGTGTTGTTCCAGAAGCCGGAGCCGGGGTGGGGGAGGCCGGGGCCAGGTGCCTCTTGTCCGAAGTGTGGTTTCGCCGTCCAAGGGCGCTGCTCTAAGGGACAGTGGGCCAGAGGGATTCTGAAATGCGCTGGCGGCGTTCCAAAAGGAATGAGGCTAAGAAGCCAGAGAGGAGGTCCGAGGAGATACGGAGAAAGGGGAGGGCGGCCAGCAGGGAAGGAAGTCACACTGAGAACACTGGGGAGGGGAGCTGGGGGGTAGCTGTGCGCCCGCGTGCACGCAGCTCCGGGTTTTTTGGCCGCACACCCAGCCCCGTGCGCGAGGCGGCAGCGGGATGGAAGATGCGGTCACACGTGCGGCGCGGGCACTGTGCCTGGACGGGGAAGGACGGAGGCCATCAGTAAGTCACATGACCGTGGTCCTCGAAGGGCTGGTGGCGGGGGTGGGGGGGCAGAACTGAAAGGGCCTAATATTTCCAGTAAGGGTGGACTTTCCATTGGTGTCGATTTTTCCTTTTTTTTCCTGTGAATGTCCTCCTTTCTTGGTCCATGCCGTCCGTGTACTCATTCCACAAACCCAGCCGTATTCATGGACCAGAGGCCGTCTCAGGCATTAGGAGCTTCCAAATTCTGGCCACTTCACTTGCCGTCGGCGACCCTGGGAGCATCCTTAAGCAGAAGGTCTTTCCCCTCAAATGCCACCGTTTGACAGATGCTCACCTAGCCCACGTCTTGGAGGGCGAGTGTACGGCGTGTGCCTGGCGGCTAATGTGACATCGCCGGGAGAAGAGAAATCTAAGACCAGTGGGAACTGCTTTGGAACTTGCATTCTCATGAGCTAAGATCTGTTCCCTCCCCTTTTTAGAAATGAGGGATTCTGTCCAGTTTCCTTGCTCATCCTTGCAAGGGGATTGCCTCGCTTTGTGTGCTTTATGATTTTACAGTCATGGTGAAAGGAGCACTTGAGTAAACTCTGCTTAAAAGCCGTGTGTGCCCCTGCCTCGTGGTGCTCCGCTGGCAGTGAGAAGGCAGAGGGTTGAAGGGACATGAAGGTGGAGGCTTTCAGGGCCCCCCGTGTGCAATAAAGGCGCTGGAATTTCAATGGATTCCAAAGGCGTAAAAATAATAGCATTAAGAACAGGCCAGGGCCTTTGATGTTATTGACAAGAAAAGGGGGGCGGGGAGGGGGGGTGAGGGTGAAGGGGCCCCTGTCATTACTGTCATGAGCTTTTAAACTTTTGACCTCCAACCTTCTGTGTCAAAGAGCTTTTTTCGAAGGGCACTAGCAGCCTGCTCAAGAATCCCGAATTCATTGCAGCATCACCATTTCCTCGGTGGGAAAAGAGCCAGCTTGGGGTGGCTGTTGCTGAGCGCCCACCCTTGTCTGCCTCATCTAAGGCTGGGTGGCGGGGTGTGATGACGTGGGGACACCGTGTCGCCCACGTGAAGCGGAGTGCCTGGCGGGAAGCAGGAAGCCTTGCCGGGCGGGAAGGTGATCTTGAGCTGTGATTTCGCTCAGGGTTTGCAGAGTGGACTCCGGACACGGGAAGGCACGCAGGTAGATGGAAGGGTCCCGTGGCGCCAGGCAGGCCTGGTCCTCCGCTGCTATTGTTTGGCCTCAGTTTCCTTTCTTGTCTTCCTCCCTCCTGGCCTTTCCTGTAAGAAACATTTATGGAGTTTCTATTGGGTGTACAGGGTAATAAGCCTCTTCCACCCTCGAGCCCCACACAGCCTGGGAGGGAAGGCAGACGGCTCTGGTCCGACAGCAGTGCCAGCACAGGGCCCCGTCCCCGTCCGCACGTGGCCTGGCACGGTCCAGGGACACCGGGAGGCCTCTCTCGTGTGCGTTTATCCGCCACGGCTGTGCTCCCAGCACGGCCTTCGGTCAAGGCCTGCTCGTGTCCGGGAGGGGCTCTGGGTTGATGACGCGGCCCTCGGGGAGCCGAGCATCGGTGAGGGAGGAGAGGTGGGCATGTGGGGGTCCACAGTTGTCCAGCATGGTCCCCGACAACCAGAAGGATGCAGGAGGCAGGAAGGAGCAGGTTTTTCCCACGGGGATTCCAGGGAGCTTGACTGCGGGGGTGACATTGGCACTGAGTCTTGAAGACAAGCGTTGAACTTGGACGAGAGGCGGAAGTTCTCCACTGAGGGCACAGCCTGAGCTGTGACGCTGAAGGCAGACGTGGGCATCCTGGGCGTAGCTAGGGTACTGGGGGATCTTAGATGCCATGGGAAAGGGTTGGGCTGGACAGAGAAGGCTCTCCTGGGCCACTGCAGGTTGGGGGAGCAGGGAGGGCCACCGTCCAGGCCAGGGTTTAGAGATATGAGCCTGGAGAATAGCGTTTAGATAAGAGAGGATAAGAAGCCTGCACTCTGACCGTGTCGTGGTGGGGAGCTGAGAGTCAAAGAGCACCGGCTTTGGCGTGACATGGGACCCAGTCTGTCCCCGAACTTTTTTGGATGTAGCCTTTCCTTAACCAGTTCCCTCGTCTCGAAGAATGCGTGTCCTCACTCCTCTCCGGGGTCAGAGGTAGAAAGAAATGAAGTCGTGGAGCTCCCTGGTGGCCTAGCGGTTAAAGAGTCGGCATCGTCACTGCTGCGGTTCAGGTTCAGTTCCGGGCGCGGGAACTTGTGTATGCCACAGGTGTGGCCAAAATCCCAAAAAAAGGAAAAAAAAAGGAAGAAAGAAATGAGGTCATGAGTGTCAGTGGCTTATTAGCATAGCCCCTGACACATATGGAAGTGCTAGGGAATCGTCCTTATTTTCGTGATTGTTTTATTATTATTAATTCCTCTTAGTGGAGCACCTGGAAGACCTTTAGTTGATTGACAGAAACAAAAATGGGATGGGTGGTGGAGATTATGTAGGGAAGGGTCTACAGTCTAGTTTCAACAACTTCTTGCCCGATTTTGAGCGGAATGAATATGAACCTCGTTCATTATTTAATGGCCACGAAGACGCCGGCCAGCATGCTCTGAAGGTCACGGCCGGTTCTCCAGTGCCTTCAAAGCGTTTCGCAGGATGGACATGGATGAGTGTCTCTCTTTGACTTGTGGCATCCTTCTCAGCTGTGAAACAATGGAGAGAAAGGCAAGAGTGGGCCTACTGATGCTCTGGGCCTCGGCTCATTCATTGTCTCCTTCTCATCCTCCCGGGTCTCCGGGCCTGAGGGCTCTGCCTGGTTCCAGCTTCTGAAGCAGGTCTGAGAGTCGAGGTAGGGCCCCGTGATCGGTGTCTGGGGGTCCTGCTGGGAGGGCCACCGCCACTGTGCTCTGATGGAGGAGCAGAAAGAGCGCCAAACTGCATCACAAGGCCTTGCTTCCCACCACTTCCGGTAGGTCCCTTAGCTTTTCTGAGCAGGTGATGGGATTTTCCCTTCTTAGCTCTCGGGACGGTGGGATAAGAGGAAACAAAGTGAAACAAGACTTTGGGGCATAATAACAAAGCTTGGGGAATGTTGGTGTTAGAGATGGCAAGAGGATCCTGTGAAATGTACATGAGTTTTATGAAATGGAAGAGTTGTATTCCTTGCTTTCATGTTTCACTATCTGCTTCTGCTCATTTTGCAGCATTGGAAAAAAATTTTTGGGAATTCTTTTTTTTTTTTTTTTTTAATTTTGTGGCCCCCACCTGCTACATACGGAGGTTCCCCGGGCCAGGGATTGAGTCCAAGCCGCAGTTGCAGCAACGCCAGATCCTTTCACTCACTGCACTGGGCTGGGAATGAAACCTGACCTCCCAGCGACCAGAGCCACTGCATTCGGATTCGTAACCCCCTTTGCCACAACGGGGACTCCGGAAGCTCTTTTTTGAGTTGATTGGTTTGGGGTAGGATACAGTTTCTAACCTCATCTTTGCTGATTACTTGTTGGTTTACTAACCAAAACAGGCGAGTGCTGAATTCATTGGGTCTCTAAGGCTTCTGTAGTTCGATCTGAGACGCCACATGCATTCCGGGAGATGTTTCATCCTCTGCTTTTGTTTCATGAGCATTAAGAATCCCAGTGTATATTTTTGGAACTATGAATTCAGCTCTTAAGTTGTGCTGTACAAAAAAAAAAAAAAGTGATCATTGACATAAGAATTTGTCACCAACCAACGATTTCCTTCCATCTTTTAATTTTCTGTGCTTCCTTATTGTCACTGAAAATTCAGCATTAGCATAGTTCAAAGTAAATGGATTTGTTACTCTTAAAAACAGTGATTCCTCCTGTTTTCATGTGATTTTTGTCAGAGAGTTCAATGGTTTAGCTGTGAATCCTTCTCTTACTTCTTTTTGTTGCCTTTCCCTTTGTTTATTTCTCTTATCCTGGCAGGAAGGCTAGAGACAACAGAAATGTGATGGATGAATATATATGGGGCCATAGGCGAGGCACATTCCAGAAGCACTGGATGGAAGAATGCCGCTGGTCAGCCAGTAGGCAGAGGTAGTCTATTTCTGCCATGGGGAGTTCAACAGATGTGATTTTTAGCTGAGAAACTTGCAAAGACTTACAAATAAAAGAAGTTACAAGGGACTAGAAAGGAGAGGGATCAGACCATTCGTTCTCCAGGACACGTTCGAGGTGGTAAAGGCAGAGATTTGCTCATTTACTTACAGAGGGCTACTTGTGATTTTCTTGTAGAAACACATAATTAGGTTGTAAAGGAGCGTGGCCTGGATGCGGTGTGGTGTGACCAGATTGTAGTGCTGGGTAGCGTTCAGGTCTATTTAAAATATGAATGTCACACTTGCACGCTGGTACAGAAGAACTGATAGAAAGATTGCTATTGGAGCAGTGGGGGAAGGCCATAGATATTTATATGGAGTCAGAAATGTTGAATAATTGCCAGAAGTAAAAATTGGTTTGGTTTTGTAAATAATACACTTTTGTTAATTAGCTTTCTGTGTAACTACGTGTGTATTTTACCTAACTTATAAGGAAACTTAAACTTGCAGGCGCTAAGTGATTATTGCCGTTATTTACTAGTTTTATAGTCAACTTCACCCACTGCCATTTTTATCTTAGAATTTGTTTATGATCGGCTTTGCTAAAATCTCAGGATAAGGGCCCTCTTTCTGAATAATGATCAGTATGGGTACTTCTACTATAAAGACATTTTTTTATTTATTAATTGTATTATTATCATTCTCTTTCTAGGGCCGCACCCACAGCACATGGAGGTCCCCAGGCTAGGGGTCCAATGGGAGCTGCAGCTGCTGGCCTGCACCACAGCTCACGGCAACGCTGAATCCTCAACCCAGTGAGTGAGACCAGGGATCGAACCCACGTCCTCATGGATACTAGTTGGGTTCATCACTGCTGAGCTATGGTGAGAACTCCTATAAAGATATTTTGAGTCACATAAATCAACATATTTTACACATAAAGAGTTATCACTCAAAAACTACATATCCCTAAGGAAAAAAAAAACCGATATGTGGTTTTTCTGAGTTGTAAACCTCCCTAAGAATCATTTTCTTGGGGTACGCTAAGACAGGGCTTGTCTGTAAGGGCCAGATAGGAAATACGGTAGATTTTCTGGCCCATGTGTTCTCTGTCATAGCTAGCCAACTCTGTCACTGAAGTGGGAAGACAGCAACAGGCAGGATGCAGGTAAAACAGCACCTGTATTCCAATAAAACTTTATTTCTAAAACCTACCAGGCACAGTAGTTTGCCTCCCCTCACATATGCTCTATAAGTTAAGATTCCTGTCGTGATAGAAAGTGATAACATAATAGATCTTTTCCTTTTTTTTTTTTTTT
>PVHT021183645.1:1528739-1557325 GCA_004024745.2 Catagonus wagneri
GGGCATCTGTCAGATTCTAGAGTGTACTAGAACCACAGTTTCTTAAAGCTTGTAGCACATTACAGAGGGTCTTATAAACCTGATGATCTACATGGGTGACTCTGGAGATGTTTCCAGCTCCACACAGCATGCATGTAAGACTGGAAAGAAGATTCCAGAAGCCTCATGACACGCTCCTATCCAGGAGCCTTTGGGGTTCCATGCTTTAGATTCCTCTGGCAGCGGACCAGGAGGACCACAGACCTTTGCTCTAGACATTCCTGGTCAGGCATCCGGGGACTGTCCCCGGAGGGGCCATATCAGCCCCTTTCTGGTGCCATGTGGTGCATACTTGTCTTCCTATCCGAGGTGTAACCCTGTCCCCGGGCAGGAAGATGGGGGCGTCTGAATGAGGAGTTGGTGAACCTGGTTAACGTCTCCCTTAGGTCACCGAGCCCTGGAAAAGCTCTTGTAGGCGCCCAGAGGGCTGCCTGGAGATGCCCAAGGTGGGAAGAGGCAGAGATGAGGCCCGGGCACCTCTCTGCCATCTCGCCGGAGCAGTGAGGCTCCCTCCGCAGCCTGAGGCCTCGTTGGATCCATGCTGGCTGATGACCTTGATTTTGGCAGGGCAGGTGTTGCCCATGCCGGGTTTCAACATTTCTGCTGAAGGCAGGCGACTGAGAGAACTTGGGGGAACTGGACATTCCCACAGGCAGGGCTGACCCCAGTGACAGGAAGAAAATCATCTCTAGTTCTGGCCTAGAATAAATGCCGAAGTCAGTGTACAGATGATTTCGGGATTTACATAAGCCAGGAGAGTTTATGCCCTTGGCAGTTTACTCTTCTGGGTCCCCCTGTACTGTTTCCTGGGTACTTTCTGGCCACTCGAGTATCATTTGGTGAATTACTCCTTCCGGGCATTAACTAAGCTTCCTTTGATCTCTTTTTTACAATCTACAATTTTTGTATGTAAATTTCAAACCTTAAAAGAAGGTTTCGCAGAACCGCATCCTTGAGCTCTCATAGCCTGAGGATATTAAAACTATTTCTTGGGAGAAAGATGCAACAACCTACTGGACCAGTGCCTTTCTCTGGCTACAGGTTTTATGATCAACCTAGGCTTGTTGTGAAGAGACCGAAAAATCAATGCCTCTCATTTCTAATGAGACCCCTTAACGCACCAGATGACAGCCAGCATGAAATTGAACACTAACAACTATACCCAGCACAAATATCGTTACTATGCATTTCCATTTAAACACGTGTCGAGCCAATTACATATTTATGGGGTTTAAAGACTCCTCCGCTGGCGCCTCGGATAATACGCGCTCTTCAAATCTCCATTGAGTCTACGAGGAATTTGGTCCAATAGTCAAACCTCTTGCAAGTCTGTAATAAATCATCTTTGCAACCAAAAGCGTGTACCACTGACTGCTTGCCGCTGCTCCGCAGACTCGCCCCCACCTGGTAGAATTTTAATTCCTTCAGTAAAATTGATTCCCCCAGTTCTGCACATTATTCTCCCTGTCTTCCATTTAGCCCGTTAGTTTGCTGACAGTAGAGTATACAGCACTTAGCAGCTGGTTTGTGGAGCCATCAGTCAGGAAATTGTATGATAAATAGGAGGGAGCCAGGTTTAGTGGCACTTCCTTCTGCTTCAGCAGTTTTCGCCTGACTTTGGAAAAGTCATCATGTGGTGTTTTGTCAAGGGCCAGAGCGGGAGATGGTTGTGGTGCGGTAACTGATGACACATATTGGTGAGTTATGGAGCTCCGCAGCTGTGCTGCTCATGTGTAAATAATAAACCGGGGGGTGGATAATGACGGTGGCTGCTGGCGACACGGGCCTGTTCTTGTCATGTGGGTTTTCTTGGACAGCTTCTTGGGCCCGTGATGGAATACACTGCCCGTCTAACGCCCTAGAAACGACAAGCCGAGATGCAAGAGAAGCAAGCACTCAACAATTGAGGGTTGGATTCGGGAGCATTATTTTTTTTTTTGAAAGACGTGTTAGGATTAATGTCAGGTGATGCCACATATGTTAGAGGACCTGGTCGTCCTGCTTTTTAGTCTTCGTTTATACCGTTAAGCTGTGGTCAGGCGTGTCTTGAATTGGAAGAGGGCTGTTCCTTGCGTTTCCCCAGAAAGCGGCTTAAGAGCTGTGATTTCCGCTGATAACTGACGCCAGGTATAATGGTTGGCACAGGCCTGATCGGTCCGGGAGAAGTTAGTTTCAAGTAAATCAAGAAGGGAACAAATAGTAACAGTAAAAGGCTGGAACTGAAATCAGCTGTTTTGGGTCTAATCAGATCCTATCCATATTTTTGGGTTCTTTATTTAATATAATTCCAGAATGCGATATTCATAAATTTCCTTGGGACATAAATAAACACTTTGAACAAACAGTGCTGGAAAATGTGTTACATACTTTCAGTCAGAATTAACTTTTACACCCACAAAATACACTCAGTGGGGAGAAATGACTCCAAAATGCCCAGGAATTGTACCTTATATTTTTCTCTTGAGTATGTTTCCAGTGCTTGGCCGTTGTGTCTCTCATTCTGAAAGATGGAGAGAGGGATGTGTGTGTGTGTGTGTGTGTGTGTGTGTGTGTGTTAGAGAGAGAGAGAAAGAGAGAATTAAAATCCTGTTAGAATAATTTCTGAAAAATAAAAAGATGGCAGTGCCTTTAGTCTTGTTGTTTTCCTTGGGTTAAAGATTTACACCGCTTGGGTACATACTTTTGATTTTTTAGAATTATGTGCCCGGTGTTCACCTCCTATGCATATAATCACTACAACTTTATTATAAATACTCGTATAAAAAGATAATGACTGTTACTTCTTAGATATTTGGGGCATGTATTGAATGTTGAATAAATCCACATATTTTGAGCCCTTGTGTATATGAAAAATCTAGATTTGTGTTTCTTCATAATTCGTAGCTGCACCCACAAAGAGAAAAGCAGATACAGTTAACACCCACTTATCTAGTGGAGAAAATTTAATCACACAGAACACAGCCAAGAGCCAGGAAGTAAATAAGTGAAAATATCTTCCAGGTCTGACACGCTTGTCACAATGTTTCTTGAAACGCCACATAAAGTGATGTGTGGGAGGAACCTTAGGAGGTGGGTCAGACGGGATGAATGCTTAATTTACACCCAGTTCTTGTAGGTTTATTTCTCCAGTTTCCAAGAGCCGATGACGTGTTAAGTTTGAAGTCTGCTGGAGGCAAGCTTAATCATGTCAACAGTGACCACTAACAGGAGAGGAGGAGAAATAGCCACACCCCAGTCTGCTGGCCAACCACCTGAGCCCTGATCCAAATGACCCCCGATCCACCTGACCCCTGAACCACCTGTCCCCAAATGGCAGAGATTCATTCGTGCCTGGTCAAAATTGAAAATCAGGGGAGTTCCCGTCGTGGCTCAGTAGTTAACGAATCCGACTAGGAACCATGAGGTTGCGGGTTCGATCCCTGGCCTCGCTCAGTGGGTTAAGGATCCGGCGTTGCCGTGAGCTGTGGTGTAGGTCGCAGACACGACTCGGATCCTGTGTTGCTGTGGCTGTGGCGTCGGCTTGCGGCTACAGCTCCTATTAGACCCCTAGCCTGGGAACCTCCATATGACACAGGTGCGGCCCTAGAAAAGGCAAAAAGACAAAAAAAAAGAAAAAGAAAAAAGAAAATCAGGAAACGTTCACTAAATAGGTGTCAGACTTTCGAACTCACGAAATAAGATGACTCCACGCAAAGGGGAAGGTTGCATCACTTTCTTCCACTCTGGTTAAATAAAATAGGACATTTTGGCTCTTGAGGCTTCCTGGGTTATGTGGGACGTGGCTGGGTAAACTTTCAGACTTAGCACACCAACTATCAAGATTTGTATTACCAAAAAATTGCAGTTCCAGCATCCTTTTATCTTAAGTCCTAAGTGAGGCATTAAAATATAATTGCTTTGGGGGCAATACCTGCTGGTGGGCAGTGGGTTAAGGATCCTACTGCAGTGACTCGGGACGCTGCGGGGGTACAGGTTAATCCCTGGCTCAGTGCAGTTGGTTAAAGGATTTTGCATTGCCACAGCTTTGGCTCTGATTCAGTCCTTGGCCTGGGAACTTCCATATGCCTCCAGTGCGGCCATAGTATATATATGTGTGTGTGTGTGTGTAAAATTTCTGAACCTCCATATGCCACGGGTGCAGCCCTAAAAAGCAAAAAAAAAAAAAAAAAAAAAAATCTGGGTGGAATTCAGCTTTGGGTACCTCCATAGTTCAATAGGTGCTGTAATGCTATGTGTTAATACTTTTTCTTTCTTATTTTTTTTTCTCATAACCATATTCTTAGATTCTCAAAGTAAGGCAGGAGGGACAAAGTTTCAAAAAAATGAAAATAAGGTATCAACAAAGGCTGTCACGCTTGCATTCTAAGAGATGCTCTTTGAAGAAAATCTGGAAAAAAGAGAAAGGTCCAGGGACGAAAATGAAACACACGTATAATAGCCACCTCCAGGACATACGGAAATTCATAGTGGGGGTGGGTCTCATGGAATCTGAGTTTGACACAGCCCCTCCCCTGCCCCGTGGGGACGTTCGGGGTCACTTTTTCGGCCATCCATCACTCAGAGCCTGTTTACAGCGCCTCTTTTGGAATAGCCTGTAATGTCTGCCGCGCTAGGCAAAGTCTTCAGACTTTTAGAAGTAGCTCGAAGCCCTCCTGAACCGTGTTTGCTGTATACATCAACTCCTGGGAGTGTTTCGGGCACTGGGAGTCTGATGGCTGCCAGGACGACCCCATGTGGAAGGTCGCATTTGAGGCTCTAGTTGTGGCGTATCTGTGGTCTTAGCAGACTCGCAGCCCTGGAGGCTCACCTCCTGAGTCTGGACTTCTTTAATGCTTCTCGAAACTTGGGAAAAGCTTAGAAGCATCAGCGATGTTTCTGATGGTAAAATGTGGTACAACTATCTCGAGTTCTTGCAGTGAACCACCATTCAGAAGAAAAAAAAAAGTCTTTTCAGATTTGTCAGAGATAATCAGGGCAACTTCTAGGTCAGTGGGGTAGAAGAACTCTTTGAAGGACGCACATACAAGAGACCCCAGAACACCGATCCCCGGCCTGAGCCAGAGCGGGAGGGGAGGCTGGTGTGGGTCCGGGGTGAAAGCTGAGACTGCAGAACACGAACCTGCAGTTTTCTCCAAACCTCCCTCTGTCCGACCCCGTAGCACTTCTCTGGCTGACCTGTAGGTTTGTTCCCCTCGTGTTGAGATTCAGGAGGCCTGACCTTGAACTAGAAGGAGGGGAGCATGTGTTTAAATTTTTCAAAACTGTGGTGTTCTCATTGTGGCTCAGCGGGTTAAGAACCCGACAAGTCTCCGTGAGGATGAGGGTTAGATCCCTGGCATCTCTCAGCAGGTTAAGGATCTCGTGTTGATGTTGCTGTGACATCAGCCTGCAGCTGCAGCTCCAGTTTGACCCCTGGCTGGCCTGGGAATTTCTGTGTGCTGCAGGTGCAGCCGTTAAAAAAAAAAAAAAATTCAGAATTGTGTGTGTGTGTGTGTGTGTTAATGTATGTGAGTTCATTCGTTTCACAAATGAGCAGGGACTTTGGAAAGGACTCCTTTCCTTACAAAGCATCATGGATATGGGAGAAAACTCAGCGATACTATGTCTTTGACTGAACTTCACTTGACTACTGTATAATTTACAAGAGACAAAGTGTCTTGGGATCTGTTCCTCTGGGCTTGTGGCTCCCTTCGGCCCCTGCACCCTGGCCAGCCCTCGTTCCAGGGCGGGAGCACGCTTGTTCCTCGGTCTTGATTTCCTGCCTGGGTTTGCGTTGCATTCAGAGGCTCGACTGTCTCAGGTGCTGGTGTTCTTACTTGTCTGGACCTGAACTTTAAAGAGTTTCTTCCATGAATTCTTCTGGTTGATTCAGCGTCCGTTGGGAAGGGCGCATAGCCATGTGGCGTCATGGGTCAGAATTCTGTTTCAAAGCCTTCTGATGATACAGGTTGGACTTTTTCTCTCTTTTCCAGACCCTCCCCATCTCTTTCCTGCATTCCATCCTCCTGTTCCGATCGATGCGAGACACCACGAGGGCCGTTATCATTACGATCCGTCTCCGATTCCTCCGCTGCATGTGTAAGTACTACAACTTCACCCATTAAAGAAACGGAACAAAACACCGGCTTTCACCGTCTCGGGATTTTTGTTTCCAGCTCCGCTACTGGGCTTTGAAGATGTGATAGAAGTAGGAGATTTACTTTTGAAATACAGCACGCCTGTCTGTTCCCGAACTCACTGAAGCAGATCCCCGCTGCTTCCTGAAGAATGCCTGTCACCCTAGGTGGCTGGCAAGTATTCCCTATATATTTTTGCTGACGTGTGCTCTGTTGGCTATAAATACTGCATTAAAAAAAAAAAAATAGAGGCCTGATGGAAGGTTACCACTCAGAATATGTATTTGGTCGCAAAGAGGTTTGGAGCTTTTGGTGCTCAGATCTCTGTTAGGGGAAAGCCCAGTTCTAGGTGTCACGATGAATCGTAATGAAATTTTCATGGTACATTTTCATAGCCCCTGTGGTGCGTACCCCAGCCGTCCCTTGATTGATGGGAGTGTCACCCAAACAAAATGGCAAATGTGATCGAGCGTGTGGTTTACACAAAGATAAAAGGAAAAAATAGGGGTGATAACGTACATTAGAAAAGGAAGAAGAAAACGTGCTGGAAAGTAAATGTTACCTTACTCATTTTTTGGTGGGTGGGGGGGGCGCAGGAAGACCATCAGGTCGTAGCATGTCCCTGATCTAAACTGAAATGCTTTCCTATCCCTGTGCAGAACAGTCTGGAAAACTGACATGTCCTCTAATCACTGGGGTCACTCACTCTCGGGGGTGGGGGGTGGGGGCGGCCCTTATAAATGGCCTTGACTTTACATTTCGTTCTGTCGGGTAATCACCCTTCCTTCTGAGACAGTAAAGTTAGAAAAGCCCACATAATACTTTGAAGAATAATGCTGGTTATTTGGATGGTAGATTGCACCTCCATGGCTATTAGTTACAGCCGTGTAATTACACACACGCCAAAGAAAAATGAAGTTGTTTTAGAACAAGTCCTCCTCTGTGAACAGAATTAATTGATATTAACAACCCTAACTCTATGCCCAAGTACACATATAATATTTTACCAACGGTTTTTTGGATCCATCTCCCATTACTGAATTGTAATTTCAGAGCAGATTTGCCTGGAGGTAAGTAATAAATCTGTGTTCAGACTTCCATAAGCATTAAAGGAGAAGTGGGTGTTTAGAGAGAGAGAATGCAGAAACTTGTGACTTAGGTTTTGACTTTTTACTGGAACACAAGTAAGCATTTACAGGGTTCGAAAGCCTGCTAAAAATACCCTCAAATAAAAGCCAAGAGGCCGACTTAAAGCCGCCCTCTGCAAAGGGAAAGAAATCCCAAATTCAGGTGGCAACTTGCCGAGGAATTCATCCCGTTCTACTGAGGTTTTGTGCCGCAGAGGTGACCTCAAGGATCTCTGACGAGGATCTGTCCTGTGGCACTGAGCAGCCAGGGCCCACCGGGTCTGGGAAACCCACAGAGCTGATTTCTCCCAGACTCCAGTCTCTGCAGTGATAAAGTAAATTTTTTTTTTTTTTTTTTGGCCGTACCTGTGGCATGGGGAAGTTCCTGGGCCAGGGATCGAACCCGCGCCAGAGAGGCACCTGAGCCGCAGCGGTGACAATGTTGGATCCTTAACCCATTGAGCCACCAGGGAACTCCCAGTGATGAAGTAATTTAAATCAGATTTTCTATGGAACTTAAGTGCTTGCTTCACTCTTTCAAAAGTCATCTTATAGGAGTTCCCTTTATGGCTCAGTGGTAACAAACCCAACTAGTATCCATGAGGATGTGGGTTCGACCCCTGACCTCTCTCAGTGGGTTAAGGATCTGGAGTTGCTGTGACCTGTGGGGTAGGTCACAGATGTGGCTCAGATCTGGCGTTGCTATGGCTGTGATGTAGGCCACCAGCTGCAGCTTCGATTAGACCTCTAGCCTGGGAACTTCCATGTGCTGCGGGTGCGGCTCTAAAAATCCAAAAAAAAAAAAAAAAAAATCTTATAGAGGTTTCCAAAAAATGAGTTTATATGAGAGAAAGAACTGGTGCCCCTGGGTTCATTATAGTTTGCCTTGCAATTAAATTCACATATGAATTTTTAAATAAAAAAATCCCAGGTCTTGGTTCTTTGGCAGAATAGAACAACAGCAAGCCCTCGTATAGTTTACACTGTATGTTCTCGGTCCTGATTGCTCTATCTAAAGAAATAGTTCTTTAGTGATAAAAGAACACTGCCCAAGACATAGCAGGTCAGGCTTGGATAGTTCTTAGGGAAAGGGGTTGCCTTTTAGATATGACTGCTGTGCCCAGATTTTTACAGCTTTTAATATAGTTTACCTTTTGTATCTTCGGGTTCTGCAGCTTAGGATTCAACCAACCAAGGATTGAAAATATTGGAGAAGAACATTTCAGAAAGTCCCCAAAAGCAAAACTCGAATTTTTGCACACTGGCAACTATTTGCATAGCATTGACATTGTATTAGGCGTTAAAAGGAATCGGAGTGATTTAAAGTATCCAAGAGGAGAGGTTCTCTTGTGGTGCAAGTGGGTTAAGCATCCAGCGTTGTCGCTGCTGTGTCACAGCTTCCATCCCTGGCCAGGGAACTTCCACAGGCTGTGGGTACGGGCCACAAAAGAAAAAAAAAATCCAGGAGGATGCGCTTAGGTTATAGGCAAACAGGTGCCATTTTATATAAAAGCCTTGAGGATCCATGGGCTTTGACATCCTTAAGCATCTTAGAAACAATGCTTTTCTGAAACTAAGAGATGATTGCTCTTGGGCTTCTTCAGCTGAACTTGAGGATAATTTAGCAGCAATTGCCTAAATTGATCTTAGCTACCTAAATGTGTAGTTATCAGAGATTTATGATGTAAGGCTGAGAGGTAACCCTGAGCCTCAAAAGAGAAGTTCTGGATGGTTCCGAGGGAAAGTCGCTGCTGGGTGCAGGGGGCGGTGAGTACGCACTGGGTCTGACTGAGGTCTCTCGGGACTGCTCATGGTAGCCGTGTCCCGGGCAGAGACACAGCTTAGGAAGGAGGCTCCGGGAGGCTGGGGGACTCTAGCACCTCAGTGCCTGTATAATGTGACATTATCTCTGCACAGGCGCCATGGTCCTCCCTCCCTGCATCCCAGACTCCTGCTTAAACCCCTCACCCTCAAGGCCTACTTCAAGTATCACCTCTGCTGGCTGTCCCAGAGGCTGTTCCTCAGGGCACTTTGTGTATGCCTTTTTTTTTTTTTTTTTTTTGCTTTTTTTGGGCTGCAACTGCAGCATATGGACGTTCCCAGACTAGAGGTCGAATCGGAGTTGTAGCCGCCGGCCTCTGCCACAGCCACAGCAACGTGGGATCCAAGCTGCGTCTGCCACCTACACCACAGCTCACGGCAACACCAGATCGTTAACTCACTGAGCGAGGCCAGGGATTGAACCCGCGTCCTTGTGGATACTAGTCAGATTCGTTTCCGCTGAGCCATGACAGGAACTCCAGTGTGTGCGCCTTTATTGCAGCCGAATCCTCTTACCTGGTTAGTTACTGTTTAGCGGCCACTGCCCCTGCTAGTTCTGCAGCCACTGCCCGGCATTCGGCCAGGCTCATCATAAAAAGTACTGAGTAGCCGGTCAAGGTGTCCAGTCTGGGAAGCAGCGGACAAGCACTCAGAGAGCTTGGATCCCGTTCTTGCCCAACTCTTTCCTGCGCTGGGCTCTGGCCGCTTCTAACCAGCACCTGTTGGTTTCATACCATGAAAATGAAGTTACCTGCCTTACCCACTTTGCCAGCATTGCAGGAAGAGTGCAATGAAATCAGATTCACGGGAGTGCTTCTGAAAACATGGTGCTCTTAGCATGGTTTGAAGGAGTGAGCCAAGTTCTTTTGTGGCGGAGTGGGTTAAGGATCCAGCATTGTCACTGCAATGGCCCAGGTTGCTGCTGTGGCATGAGTTCGATCCCTGGTCTGGGAACTTATGCGTGCCATGGGCTTGGCCACAAAACTATATATAAAAAAAAAAAAAAAAAAACCCTTAAAATAAGTAGGAGTTAGCATTTGAGACAATTGGGATCAATCGATCCTGGCAAATACTCAAGAGAGTCTTTTCTGGCCTGGCTCCATCCTGAATCCCTGGGTTGCTTTGTCACCTTCTGAAGTGCAAATGCGCCTATGATCAGATCATTTTTGGAGCAGAGGGTAATCTAAGCAAATAGCTTGGTTACTGAAATCTTAAAAGCACATCTTTGCCGAGGGGGTAAAGCAGTAACTGGCAAAAGTGAAATGATTTTTATCTAGAAGCTGAATTCCAGAATGCTTGCTTTATAATTATCGTCTAGAAAATGAGATCGAGGGAGATCGCTAAGTTGTTTGAATAAATATTTTTCATTATAAGAAGACAAAAGTGGGGGATAGTCTCATTGTTCTGTACACATAATTGTTCTTCTGGTGCCAACTTTAAAAATTAAATTGTAAGTCTCTTGAAACAGGATTTGTGGTGATGATGGAAATGCCAACAGATCTCTGTTTAGAAGGATGGCAGGTCCTGCGATAATTATGCTATCATATCCTATCATTAATGATTCTATTGAAAGAGGTTTATAAATGGCTCCTCTTTTTAGATAAACCACCCTATATTAAGGCATCAACGATACAGTGCAGAATTAAATTAAAATCTCATAAAATGAAATATGTTCTGTATTAGCTGTTTGACACTTAATTTGCCTCTGAATGAGTAGAGGAAATCACAAATTAACCTGCCTTTGTTTTTCCAACCATGGCTTATTAGGTGTTAGAACAACTGCAATTACAGCCTAATAATAACCACCAAGCCTTATAAATATGTACGGAAATACGTCAGTTTGCCTTAAAGGACGCAGTTTGTTAAATGGAATGCCTTTAGCTTACCCAATTTATTCTTGACAGTGTTATCCATAGTTTATGGTTAGGCAGTGTAGACAGAGCATGGAAATTGAAATTGTTAAATACAGTCCAGGAAATAATGTTAGAATTTATTAGTGTTTCCTTTCTTAGCTCAAAATCATGAATTTCAATTTGAGACTTAGAAGTAGGTGTCTTTTCCTGAGCTGTCACATGAAGGCTGTCATTTAGAATGTATGATTCCTGCATCGTTTATTGAATTCAAGTAGTTTGAAAATTAAGAAACACTGGATATCAGCAATTTCCCTTTTTCTTCTGAAATTATTCTTTTCCCACCAAATTCCCCAGGACTCAGGCGCAGTGGGTAACTCTCTGTATCCTCCAAATCATTCATTTGCTTTGACCGCAAAATCCATGTTTTAGTAAGCCACATAGAAAACAGCACGATGTTTTAGAAAAAACAAATCACGGAGTACTTTTTATTACGTTGTTTGCTCTGAGGTTGTTTGGAGCATTAATGCCAGCATGAATTTGTAGCCACGCAGGTAGTGATTTCTTGTGGATGTTTCTTCTTCGTGGGCTTCTCTCTGTTTCAGGCTCTGTGTGATTGCCATCCAGGCAGTGGGGTTGTAACCCACCTTGTAACCTGTGAATGCGGATGATGTTTTTCTAGCTAACAATTACTGCGTTTTAAAATTCTACTTGAAAACTTAAACAATTGAAACGTCATGTCCCTCTCCCATAGAAAGAGGTCTTTTTGTTTTTGTTTTTGGCTGAGGCTGCAGCATGTGGAAGTTCCCAGGCCAGGGATCAAACCTACACCACAGCAGGCACCAGAGCCGCTGCCGTGACGACACCGAATCCTTAACCTGCTGTACCGCAAGGGAACCCCAAACATTCTATTTTCAAGTGACCTTTTGCATTAATGTACATTTCGAATGTATGCTTTTTCTTTTCTTTGATTTAGTGTTAGAACACTTTCTTTTGAAACCTAGCCCTAGTGTATTCATAGAAACCCAAATTTTAGTTTTACATTCCACACTTATTGAGGAAAAAAAAATACAGATCTTTTACATATAGTTTTTTTTGGGGGGAGGGGTCCAAGTTTTCTCATTTAGGGACCGATGTGAATTGAACTGATCGTTTGCTTCCTGCTGAGCTCTGCAATTCATTTTCCCAAGCAGGGTCAGCTTCGGTTACTAATTCATGACAATAATTCGAGCCCCACAGACGTTCTCATCAGTTGAGCTGAGCTTCCCCGGTCTCGTGCTGAGGATGTGAGCAGCACTGCATCCCACGCCGGCCCTCCGAGAGGCTGACACATTTCACCAGCCACTTTACTAGTTCGTTTTAGAAAATCAGCTTCTCTTTTCTCTCCCAGAGGAAATGAGCACTCAGGTTCTATCTTCCTCGGCCGCTCCTTTTTTTTGCCATTAGTTGAGTCAGGGTGGCTCTTTCCAAGCCTGCCTGACTCACTGGAATTATTCCATCTAAGCAAGAAGAGCTGCGCTCCCACTAAAAGCAGTCTCCTTCCTGGCACCTGGGGAGAGGACAGGACACGTGGGTCATTAATATTAGCTGGGAAAGAGAGTGCCTTGGAAAACGTAAGGCTTTACCCCCATGGTTAGGGCTGTCTTTTAGGGTGGAGGGCTGGGAGATGAGTAGTGAGTTGGGTGTATGAATAATTACATGTCTTTCCAGGCAGAGAAACTCTAAGAAAAGAGGGATCATTACGGTAAAAGCTTCCGAGAAAGAAAGAGTAGGCAGATGACCACAACGACTAGCCAGTTGCCCTCTGACCCTTCTCTGTCCTCGAACTCAGCACTCTGTGTGAGATAGGTCCTCAGCCTGGCGGAGATCACGGGATACTCATGCAAAGGCAGCCTTCCATCCAGCCCTCTGCTTAAAACTTGGTGAAGATCTCGTAACATATAATCGCGATTTCATTCTTGTCGTTCCCAAGGAAAGCCTCCAGGCCAAGGCAAGAGATGGAGCTAAGCCTTGTATTTGTATCGGGGGCCTTCCTAGCGTGGACTATTTGAACAGTACAATTTAAAATGAGCAAAGGGTTTGTGCCCTACCATCAAGGTTACAAAGACTGATCAGGTGTGATGGCATGCTACAGTTTGGGCATGCCTGTTTTCTAGGGCTTCAGTTTCTTGCACTTCACAGATATTTCCATTGTTACACATTGAAGGTTTGCGGCAACCCTGTGTTGAGCAAGTCTGTGGGTCCATCTTCCCAAAAGCCTTTGCTCAGCGGTGGTTGGCTTTTTTTTTTTTAGCAGTAGGTTTTGAATGAAGGCACGTTCGTTATTTTTTTTTTTAAGACATAATGCTATTTGCACACCTGATAGGCTACAGTATAGTGTATACGTAACTTTCAGATGCACTGAAACCAAAACAATCCTGGGACTCGCTCTGTTGCGATATTTGCTTTACTGTGGTTCTTTCTTTGCTTTTCACTTTTTCAGGCTTCGTGGAAGTAGAGTTGGTTTACAATATGGTGATGATTTCCGCCGTACAGCATAGGGATTCAGTTGTGCATGTACACACATCCATACTTTCTCAGATTCTTTTCCCGTTTGGATTATTGCAGTATTGGGTAGAGTTCCCTGGGCTACACAGTGGGTCCCCGTTGGCCTGCCTCATTTTTAAGCACTACGTTAGACCACCTGCATCCACTGTTTCCGGTGTATGATGATATTCCTAAGTTTCAGGTCCTAACCTTAAAAAAATTTAATGAACTTGTGGCATAAATCCAGATGAACCCACACGCACGCACTTTACGTTGCATTAGAAATGAACGTGAAACAAGCCAATGATGCTCCAAGGGCTTACTACTTTTTTCTGTCTTGCAATCATTCCTTTTTTAAAAAAAATCTATATGCTTGAAGTAGAGTTGATTTGCAATGTTGTGTGGATTTCTGCTGTACAGGAAAGCGATGCAGTTATACGGAGACATATTCTTTTTCGTATTCTTTTCCATTAGAGTTTATCACAGGATACTGAATATGGTTCCCTGTGCTTTCCACGAGAACCTCGTTGTTTATCCATTCTATAGGTAATAGTTTTGTTTTGCAATATTTCTGATGACTGAAATACTGAATTCGGTCATCGGTTACAGAGAAAGCAGGCCCTAATTCGAGTGCCTGTTCAGAGTGTCTGAGCGCCAGCTTCTTGGGTAAATTCCTATGTTCTTTGTGCTGCGCTCAGCAGTCGGGTGGGAGCAGATATTGACTGAAGGTATTCAAGGCCACTGAACCGGAAGAGGCTGGCTCTGTAGAGCCTGCCGTCCAGCCTGTTGCGGGGGCCTGGGGGGTACTGGGCTGTAACAGACTTTTTTCTTTGAGTACAACGCTGCCACTCATGTTAAGCCTGGCTTCAAAGAAAACAGAAATTTACGGCTATCGTTGTATTTATTTTTCAAAGTATGCGTTGGGAAAAACTGAACTTGAACAGAATTTTTCCCAACGAGAGGACAACTTTGGGGTTCGTTTTAGGTGCTAAAGTACTGGCCAGATCCACGCTGCCCTCAGCTCTTCCTACGTGGTCACCTTACCCTCCCTTAGGTAGCAACCCGCTTTTTTCCATCTAAACAAAGACATGCCATTTCCTATAGCAGCACAGCAAGCTGAGTTCATTTCAGACCCTTCCCCAGGGGAACAAAGGCCTGTGACACAGGGCTGCCTGTCATTCATTTCTTTTTGTTATTGTTGCATTCCCCACCCCTGCCCCCAGCAAAATTCATACCTCAAAAAAATACAGTGATCGCAAACTTGTTTCCAGGAATCTGCCTGCTAACTTTCTGAATCCCAAGTAACAAATTAGTGAGATTTTTGCATCTTTGTTGATCCAGGCCCACTCAGCGTAAAAGGAAATAGCAAGAAGATCCATTTTCAGACTCATCTTCTGATGACCATGTGGGAAAAAAAATCTGAAAAAAAAGATTGGCCATTGTTTGGTTTTGATGTGATGTTTGTAAACGTCCCATCAGAATTGTAAGGGGCATTATTACATTGCAGTTGAGTAAAAATTAAACAGTTTAAATGGCTTACTGGCCCCGTGCTCACCGCCTGCATTAACCCATCTGAACTGGTGACACTGCATCAATTTTTATAACTCTGTTGTTTAAGAACGTCATGTGTAGTGCTGGCTGTGTACCCTGTAGTTATCTCAGCTCTCCCACTCTGTCTCTTTCTCTCCCTCCATACAGCTATGGGAAAAAAAAAAATCCAGAAAGGTAAGAAGTGGCAGGAACTGGAGTTCCCTTTGTGGCGCAGCAGAAACGAATCCGACTAGGAGCCATGAGGTTTCAGGTTCCATCTCAGGTCTCGCTCAGTGGGTTAAGGATCTGGCGTTGCCGTGAGCTGTGGTGTAAGTCACAGACGCAGCTTGGATCTTGCGTGGCTACAGCTCTGATTAGACCCCTAGCCTGGGAACCTCCATGTGCCGTGGGTGCGGCCCTAAAAAGCAAAAAAAAAAGAAGAAGAAGAAGTGGCAGGAACTGCTATAGGGCATGAGAGCACAGTCCTCCCTCCGTATCCAGTGGGGGACTGGTTCCAGGACCCCCACAGATATCAAAATCCGAGGATGCTCAGGCCCTTATGTAAAGTGGTACAGTATTTGCGTAGACCCCAAATACTCCCACGTGCTTCAAGTCATCTCTTGATTACTTATAACACCTGGTGCAATGGACATGACATGTGAATAGTTGCCAGCATGCTACAGTGTCAAGTTTTGCTTTTTGGAACTTTCTGGAATTTTTCCCCCAAAAACTTTCTATCCATGGTTGGTTGAACCCATGGATATGGAGCCCTAGAAACAAAGAGGAGCCGACTGTACATTTCCAAATGAATAAATGAATAATAAGTAAAGAAGGACCTCCAACCTCAAGCCTTAGATTTTCTGACATCCAACCACTAATATGCTAAGTAACGCAACATCCCATATGTTTATAAGTTATAGATATTTAAAACTTTCTTATCCAACTGCAGAGGTTACATTGTCATTAAAAATTCTTCATTGGGACTGTTAGAATAGAAACTTAGCCTCTCTCTAAAAATCTAAATACAAAAATGAATAGTGTGGGGGAGTTCCCATCGTGGCACAGCGTAAATGAATCCAACTAGGAACCATGAGGTTTCGGGTTCGATCCCTGGCCTTGCTCAGTGGGTTAAGGATCCGGCGTTGCCGTAAGCTGTGGTGTAGTTTGCAGACGTGGCTCAGATCCTGCATTGCTGGGGCTGTGGCGTAGGCCAGCAGCTGTAGCTCCGATTAGACCCCTAGCCTGGGAACCTCCATATGCCACGGTTATAGCCCTCAAATGACAAGAAAATACACACAAAAAAAAGGTGAATAGAGTGGGAGAGGCAGTTGAAGTCATTCCTTTTTTTTTTTTTTTTTTTGCCAACCCTCCACATGCAAAAAGCTCCTGGGCCAGGGATCAAACCCAAGCCACGGCAGTGCCAACACCAGAGCTTTTCACCACCAGGCTACCAGGGAACTCCTGAAGTCATTCTTTTAGAGGTTCTCCTGTGTAGGTCCCTTGGTGCTACTCGCCGTTGGGGGACCTGTGGATTGTTCCTAAATTTCCTGCTCCCACCCCGGCCCAAGTAATCCCTGAGGGAGTTAGATTAACTCAGTGGGTTAAGTTAACGCACTCAGGGCCCGACAAGGTTCATGTGCATCTCCTACTGACTGGGATGACTTAGGCACTAACCAGAGAAGCAGCCAGTACGGTTCTCTGTACATCCAGATACATTCAGCCAAGTAGTGCCAAGGTCATCAGCGACCAACAGTATCTTTACTACAGGGGGTGGGAATGGAGAGGCGCTGCCAGAGAAATAATCGGCCTCATTTGCAAAACAAATCACCAGACCCTGTTGCTTGAATATGATTTACATTTTTAAGACAGAGTCCAAAGAAAGCACTCCAGGCTTCCTAAAATGCCTCCATTCATGTGATCTCTGCCTCCCCCACAAAACAAAAATCTCTGTGTTCCTAGCAGGCATTGTTTTCAACATAAATTTTGGAGGCCCCTGGTGAAAGTTTTCAGGGCCCAATTCAAAGGCAATCAGACTCTCAAAGCAGTCTCTGATTTTAAAAGGTTTTTCAACCTGTATTTGCCTGGGACATAACACATTATAATAAGGATTGTATTAGATTGTGTTTCTATGACTATTAGCTAACATGTTGGGTTTCTTTATTTAAAATCAACACTTTTTGTTATTTTATATACTGTCACTATTTCCCTGTACACACACACACACACACACACATTCTCTCTCTCTATATATATGTATTTACACACTCATATACATATATAAATACACATACAGACAAGGCCCAGGTCTGTCCATTTTCCTCGTGGTAATCTCAGCCCGTCCTTGAGCTCAGTCAATAAAAGACTTTGTGATCCTCTTCTTAAGGGAAGTAGTCAAGAGGAGAAAAGAAGTTCAGCCTAAAGTATTTTAATCTTGTTTTAATGATCAAAATCTGCTCACTCGCTCTTTGGATTTCGGGGTTTCTGAGATATTTGTAGTTACTGGACTGAGGGAAGCAGAGGCCAGTTCAAGAGTTTGCTGGACATTGTGGATTTTCGGGAGGGGGCGGGGGCGGGGGGAGCCAGGGGCAGGAAATCAGAGGCTCGGCCTTGGGCCCGAGGCTGCGCTGAACTCCGCGGAGGGCGTCTTTTCAACTCTTGTCCTCACCCCCGTGGTAAGTGTCACGTGCTGTTTGTGCGGATTTTCAAAGCCAAAGCCCTTGAGCCCCTCAGCTCTGGAGTGTGGAGGGCCTGCCGTGCGGATCTGACCGAGGCCGGTGGAACCCTTGGGAGGACCCATCAGAAGATGCAGTGCGTGCGCCATTTTTCATTTGCCTTGACTTCCTCACCTCCCCCCCGTCTTTGGGCCCAGGCAGGTGTAGGACTGTCTAGTTATTTGGGTTATTGTTGTTGGTCGTTCCTCTGCTCGCTGGGAGGAGGTAGGCAGGAGGGTTTTGAATGGGAAAGACTGAAAAGTAGGGTCTGATCTCTTCCCCCCAAGCATCCAAGGAAACAGCCTTCTGGGTCTGTTTGCTTTGCAAGGGTGTTCTTTGATGAGGTCTTTGCCCAGGGATGGGGGGAGGAGGCGCCGAGGTCTCAGTGTACTCAAGCTTTAGAAAAGGCTATTGGCCCTTCTTTGTTTTCTTTGTTGAACTGTTTATTTTGCTTTCTTCCCACGAGGTTCCCGGGGCCTCGCTCTGACAAGGCTTTTCTGCATGAATGACATTCCTCCTGGAGCCAAGTCTCTGAGAATTCTTCCAGCCCATTTGATTCCGGCCTGTGTGATTAGTCCACGGCTTCGAACTGCCGTGGGTCTCTGCCAAGCAGAGCGCTTGGAAGTGCCCCTAACGTGGAGACCTAAAGACATTTTGCAACCTCATTAGCGAGAGGGTAGTTTAGTGCCACAGTTGCTGTTGAATCATCACTAGCTTGAAAATCGCTGGAGGAGGGTACGAGGCACCTGGTCTCCTCTCAGTGTGAATAAGGCTCTTGAAGGAGGGCAGTTTAGGTTATTAGACTCACGTCTAATAGTCTAATAATTCAGTAACAAAAATCGTCCTGGGCTGGGTGGGAGGGGAGGCTGCCGGCTCCATTTAAGTTAAATCTACACTGGGAATTTCATGGTCTTTGTGCATAGAAGGTATTTCCAACTGTGGAGAAATAATGAACAAGAGTCATGAAAATTATTCAGGTATCTTAATCCCAGCCATCCTATTTTCTTATGCACATATGTTTTCCAAAGCATGGTTTATGACTGAGACAAAGATGGACGGTGAACAAATTTATGAATTACAGTTTTTTAAACCGTGATTAATATCGATTAAATACTTGATTCTTTAATGATAATCCTACCTTCAATGCAGGTAGTGTTAGAGTGTCATGATACCATTAGACAGAATTCAGCTGTCTTAAGAGCAAAATCCATAAGGGATCCGTTCACCTGTTTTTACCCCTCTTTTAATACATAAGAATCTTGGCTCTGATGAGCCGAGGGGGGTGTTGCTGGACCTAACAGGGGGCCTGCACTTATTGACAGTAGTTTTGACTTGAAACTTTCCAAAAGAGGGCCAAAGAGTTTTTCAGAAATGATTGAACACACAAGTCTGTGATGAAGATTATATGCAGTGTAAATACCGGTTTATTCACAGAAGCTCTCCCTTAAAGAACCAGGGGGAGCTCTCCTGGTGCAGTGGGTTGAGGATCTGGTATCATCACTGCAGTAGCTCTGGTTGCTGCTGTGACACAGGTTCGATCCCTGGCCTGGGAACTTCTGCAAGTCCTGAGAGCAACTCAAAAAAAAAGAACTTGGCAGGCTCCGAGCAGTGTGGCCAGTGGCTGTTTCTGGTTTCTTGGGATCCTGTATTTTCTTGCTGCTCTTGATTTGAACTGGGCTCTTGATGTCTGACTTTTGACTCTTGTTGGGCACCCTTTCCATGACAGTCTCTCAGCCAGTGCCCCGTTTGGCAAATCAGTACACGCACTCCGTGGGATCAAGGTTTTTCTTCACGCAGGGAGAATTTGTCTGGAAGATGGAAGCTAAAACTCTTTTGGCCAGAAGAGGCCCTTCTTCCTGGGAGTGGGCTCAAAACAGATCCCCCAGTGAGCCGAAGCACAGCTGCCACAATATTTCCCAGTGTAACACAAATGAAACACCCCTCCGGAGTAGGAGTAGATTACAGCTTTGCTGTGTAATCACCTCTGAGCACACCCCCTCCCCACCCAATAGGATGTTGGTGACATTAGCCCATGATAATGCTTTTTATCCTGTGTTCCTCGAAGTGTAGTTCTAGAAAATTCAAACATAACTATTGGCACATGGCTTCCGATGAGCCTCTTCTTTAAGCCAGTTTCTCAGCTGTTTCCATAGTGAATGTGGGCCTCTGTTGAGCTGTATCTGGGCTGGACCACCAGTCCCCAGCTGCATCCTGGAACACTTGCCCTGATCTCTCTGGGTCTCCTTGTTTTCATCTGTGGAAGAGAGCAGTGGGATTAAATGATCTTTTGTGTCTCTTCCTAACATCCCGTGGTGATGGAAAGTTTAGGTTTGCTCATGGTTTTTTCCTTGTGTATATGAGCGCTTGGACGAGGACTCCACGGACACATCATGGTTCTAAGACGTGCGCGCCCGCGTGCCAGTTTTTTCTCCTGCTCACTCCTCGTGTGAAGGTCTGCTGAGAGGGTCTGACCCAAACTCGGGTTGTCTCTCCTGCATTTTTCCTCACACCCTTTAGCAGCGCCTGGGCCACCACCTGTGCCTTGTGAGTGTCCCTCAGATAGGTTCTCTTTGGAATGACAGGGTAACCGGAAAACCATACTGTCCTGTTTGAGTAAAAGCCTCAATTAAAGTTAAATATCCAAGGCTGTCACTTATTTGTGGAATTTAAAAAATGATGCAGATGAAATTATTTACAAAACAGAAATAGTCTCATTGACATAGGAAACAAACTTATGATTACCAAAGGGGAAGGGATAAACTGGGAATTTGGGGTTAACGGATACACCTTACTACATATAAAATAGGTAAACAACAAGGACCCACTGTAGACACAGAAACCTATATTCATTCACTATCTCGTAATAACCTGTAATGGAAAAGAATCTGAAAAAGAATATATACAGATACATGTATATACACATATATGTGTATAACTAAATCACTCTGCTGTAAACACGAAACAATATAAGTCAACTATACTTCAGTAAAAAATAATTTTAAAAAAGAGGAGCTCCCATCACGGTGCAGCGGAAACGAATCCAACTAAGAACCGTGAGGTCGTAGGTTCGATCCCTGGCCTCACTCGGTGGGTTGAGGATCTGGTGTTGCAGTGAGCTGTAGTGTAGGTCGCAGACGAGGCTCAGATCCAGCATTATTGTGGCTGTGGTGTAGGCCGGCAGCTGTAGCTCTGATTCGACCCCTAGCCTGGGAACCTCCACATGCCTCGGGTGCGGCCCTCAAAAGACAAAAAAAAAATTTTTTTTTGAAAGAAAGAAAACTACAAATAATAAGTCCATTTAACCACACCTGCACATACTTACATTCATCTTGCAGTAGTTTTCCTTTGTTTTTAAAATCATCAACTCGATTTGAATCCGGCTCGGGTACTTGCTTTCAGATTACCATTTCCATCCAGATCCAGTGCATCATTCAATCCACTTTGGTGTCAACAGCTCAGTGAAGGAGCAAGTAGATGGCAGGTAACAGTCTGACCGTCAGAGCAACCGACAGACGGCAGCATCACCTATCTGTGTCCGTGACCGCATTGAGGCCGTCTCTTCTAAGCTGTAGATCTGCTTTTCACCTTTTTACATCTCTGAAGTTGGAATGTGTCTTACAGTCTGTTGTGTTGTACGGTCGCTATTGGTAAGGCGACAGTCATGAGGAGGTGTCAGGTGTCTCAATAAAACAACTTTGCATTAGATTTTCCTTTTTGTGCAAGTCCTACGGTCATATATGACAAAAGTCTCTGCATATGCCTGAAAGAGCTCTTTTCATAAGTATAAACTCAAAGTTGAAAGCAATAAGAAACAGCCGTCATTCTGAGTGGTTCCTAAAATAATGTTGAAAATTTCGATCTATAGCATCCTAGCTTTGATGAAATACAGTATAGATCATATATATTTATAGCGAGAGAGAGAGCGAGAGCGGGAGAGAGTAGGTGTATAATCAACAAGAACATTATTTCATTAGGGTTTTTTTTCACCCCTGAGAACCCGGTAAATTTTTCCTAAATGTCATAATAAAGGACCTGGTCACAGACTGTAAAGTTAAAATGTAAAGAGGGTGTTTTCAAAATGCTCTTGCTGCCTGAATCATACCGAATGAGAAAGGAGACCAACTTGAACCTGAAAGAGCATAAAGGAGAGAAGCATGTGTTGCCTGCTGGTTGTGTTGCTGTATTTGTGCAGATGCATACACAGGCTCTCAGAGGGTAAGACTTCATGATTAATGGTGTTTATTCTTGACAGAAGCCTCCTTTATTTATCTGCAATACAGTTTAGCGATTTTATCAAGCCCCTGAATGAGAAATATTCAGTCATACCAATATTGCAGTGTAAATTGAGTAGAGTCACTTTTTATTATATCTTTCTGCCTTATCATCTGCACAGTAATTTTCTAGCAGAGGTTTGATATGGAAAGGCTGGATTTAGCTGTACTTGACACAAAGCCTCTTCAATTTCCCCTAAAAGTTCAGGCTGCTCTTAGAAATGTGTGTGCATGCGCGTCTGTGTGTGTGAGTGTGTATAATATATAAACCCTCTCTGTTATCCAAGCAATTTCAGGATTTGAAAGAATAAAGATAAAATGCACAAACCTGGATGGGAAAAGTGTTGTTAATATAAAAACATCTAATAGCTGTGAACTCACTGGTAAAAGCTCCTTTAGTGTCTAAGCCCAGGCTCGGCACCGAACCTTCTGCGTGGCTACCTGGTCCTGCTTTCTTCTGATCAAGTGCCATCCAAATCCATCAGCATAAAGCCAGACTCTTTCATTTTTTCAGGGAGAAATATCAGAGTTGGAGACCAGAGTGGCCTGGGGTGGGGAGTGGCGGGAGAGGGGGTGATGGAGGAGGGACATTCGTCGCAGTGGTTGTGGTAATGCCACTCAACAGAGAGGGAGGAGGGAAGGAAAACCAGACCCCATTTGGAGGGCACGCCAACGAAGTGTCACTAAACGTTTCAACTCAACTTTATTCAAGTTACAGATATTATGTCATGAATAGTCAAAGCTAATCAAAGGCAGGGGGGAACCAATGGTTTGAATCCTAAAAAACATTGGATTGGAGGATCAAAGAGACTTGAGAGCAGGGAGGGAGTGGGGTGGATGGGGAGTTGGAGTTAGTAGATGCATTATTACATTTGTTCCCATCGTGGCTCATCGGGTTAAGGATCTGACTAGTATCCATGAAGATGTGGATTCAATCCTTGGCCTCACTCAGTGGGTTAAGGATCTGGTGTTGCCATAAGCTGTGGTGTAGGTTGCAGATGCTGCTGGGATCTGGCGTTGCTGGGGCTGTGGTGTAGGCCGGCAGGTGCAGCCTCGATTCATCCCTGAGCCTGGTAACTTCCATATGACACAGGTGCGGTCCTAAAAAATAAACAACAACAGCAACAAAACCAAAACAGAATGAATGGATGGGCAGGGAACTATATCCAGTCTCTTGCGATAGGACGTGATGGGGGTACAGCAGAAACTGGTACAGCATTGTAAATCAACTATACTTTAACCAAGAAAAAAATTAAAAAAAAAAAGAAAAGGAGAGACTTCAACCCTAGCGGGTAGGGTGGAGAGTATTTCATCCAAATCCTCACATTTTACACATGATCAAAGTAAAGCCCCAAGAGCTGTTTCCACTAAGTCAGTGGGCCTGGGCAGGTGCCCCGAGGGTCATCTGAACAGGTACTTCTGCGCATGCCAGAGACACCGCCAGTCACTTAAATCTGTCCTTACCTGTGGTCTCAGAAGACCTGCTTTCTTTGGGAAGAACACATTACAGCAAGTGACTGCACGGTTCCTTTTCCAGTGGCCAGACTCATCTCCCGCCTCCCATGATGTTATTCCCTGTGCCTGGGGCTGAGTTCTCTGAAGCCATGACCACAGGGACCCTGAGGCCATCGTGGTCTCCTTAGGCAGAGGTTCATCCTTCTTTTCTATTGACAAATATCAACACATTGTTCTCCCAAGTCATTAGATACACTTCTTTCATATTTTTTAAAATTTTTATTATTTTTTATGGCTGCACCCAAAGTGTTTGGAATTTCCCAGACCAGGGATTGAATCCAAGCCGTGACCTCAACCTACACCGCAGCTGTAGCAATGCAGGGTCCTTTAACCCGCTGCACAGGGATCAAACCCGCATCTCCACGGAAACCACCGCCACTGTGGTCAGGTTCTTAATGCACTGCGCCATAGCATAAATGTTACAGGAGTTTAATTTATTTTTGAAAAGTTTGACCCCTTCAGAAGGGCTAAAATTCTAGAACAATGAGTAGTATGCCTGGGGATGTAAAGTCTTCATCAACATGAAGTCAAGTCCTTACAAGATCTAGCTAAATCTAAAGAGCTCGGCACTTTAAAAGGGCCTGTATTTTCACCTTTATTAAGCCAGAGGCCACTAGCACACCTGGGGGCTTTTATTCTGGACGAGAGCTATTTAGATAATAATAGTTCCTTGATGGACATCTCTGTTATCACCTAAAATAAGGATGATTTGAAGAATGAGAGAAAGTGTGAGTCAGATGCATCTTGCCAAGAATTATAAGAGACAACCCAGAAAACGCTCTAGTCTGTAGTTAAGAGTAATCACAGTAATTACAAGGATTATGATGATGATGATGATGGTACCAGAGAAAATGTTCACACGAGCTCCTGGAAAACACACCTAAACTCAGCGGGCCAGACTGCTGTTGATAAGGGATTTGTTCTAGCTGGCTCTTGAAGTCACCTTTACAAACTAGAAATTAGAACAGGAGCCTCATCTTGTCTTGGCTCAGAATTCTAGATGCCCCTGGCTTTACTGGAAATGTCTATAGGTACCACCTGCAAGAGGACTCAACGAGAAGCCAGGATCAAACTGGAATCTAACTTCCTATTTCTCCCCGCCCCCCCCCCCCCTTTGAGGGCCACACTTGCAGCATATGGAAGTTCCCAGGTCGAATCTGAGCTGCAGCTGCCGGTCTACACCACAGCCACAGCAACACCAGATCTGAGCCGCATCTGCAACCTATGCAGAAGCTCTCGGCAGTGCCAGATCCTTAACCCACTGAGCCAGGCCAGGGATCCAACCCGAATCTTCAGGGATACTAGTTGGGTTCTTAACCCGCTGAGTCACAATGGGAACTATTTCTAATTAATTATTTCCACGCAGTATCTGAAGCCTCCTGCTGGAGGCTTCTCACTTAAATAACAGATCCCACTTTGGGGCTCTTGAGATGTTTTAAGTATCTGTTTACCTTAAATTGTGGACATTTCCAGGTAAATGATACAAGCACAGGCTTGTTTGTTTAGTTAATTAAATCAGCAATTCTAATGGAATCTCCTATATGTACTTAATTGTCGTTTTTCCTTACCACTGGTGACTATCGTGGCTCAAATCCATACGTTCCCACCAAAGGGTGCCATGGTTGATAGGATTTGGCGTCATCAGAGAACATAGCACCTTAAAGAACAAATGCCACACAGCCCTGGGACTTTCTAGATACTGTTGGTTCATGAGACTCGGTCCTCGGTCAGGTCACCCCACGCTGCTGTGTTTCAGCATCATTCCGTTTTAGGGCGTGTTTTCTTCTTGGAAAAGGATGTCATTTTGCCATTTTGCCTGCTGCTTTGGGAATGGGAAATCGGTAATTCATCAAATCCCCAACATCAAGATCTATTAGAATGAGTGGAAAATTGGCAGGAATGTCAGAGAAGTCAGACTGAAATTTTGGTCCCTGCATCTCCATGCTTTCTTTTTCCATGGGAATGAAGTTTTGAACTAAAACTACAGAGTAATCGTATCCTTGAATTTACTTTCAGGGAAAAATATCCATCTTACTATGGTCAGATAAGTCACTCATCGCTTTGCTTTGTCAGAAGAGGCAGGGCGGGGTGCTCCTAGGTGACCCCAAGAGCATCAGGAGGGCTGAACCCACCCTGGCTCCCCGTGATGTCCAGAGGAAAGGAATGTGCAAGGATGCAGTGAAGGCAGTGTGGCTTGGGCCTTGACCATCCAGAGCTCCAGTAGCAAATAGCAGCAGCAGGAATGAGCATGTTGGTTGCATTTACTGAGAACTTACCTTGTGACAGGTCCCTAGCTAACCACTTTACGTATACTTTCTTATGAAACCTTAAATAGTATAGCATAGAAGTTCCCTGGTGGATCAGGGGGTTAAGGATTCATTGTCATTGCTAGGGCGCTGCTTACTACTGTGGTGTGGGTTCGATCCCTGGCCCGGGAACTTCAGCGTGCCATGGGCGTGGCCAAAAAAAATTTGCTAAAAAAACAAAACAGTACAGCACAGCTGCTTTTCCATCTAGGCCCAAATAGCCTTGGAGCAAAGCAGAGGTTTAACCATCTAGTTGACCCAGCACGAAATCTGAGGTCCTGCAAGGCTCATGTTACAGAACAGCATATTAAAGGCACTCTCAGAGTTCCCGCTGTGGCACAGGGGGTTAAGGATCTGACCTCAGCAGTTTAAGTCTCTGTGGAGGTGAGGGTTCAATCACTAGGTCAGCACGGTGGATTAGAGAATCCAGCATTAATTACTGCAGCGGTGGAATAGGTTGCAGCTGCAGCTCAGATCAAATTCCTGGCTTGGGAGCTTCCATAGGCCATGGGTGTGGCCATAAAATAAAATAAAATAAAATAAAGGCTATCTTTCCACTGCAGAGAGAAAAGGCAGAGGAGGCTGAGACAGGAGAGCCCCCTGGTTCTGTGGGCCTGGCTTGAATGGCCTCCCCGTGGCCGCCCCACTGGAGGAAGAGAGAGCGTCCAAAGGAAAAAGGAAACAACGTATTATCTTTGGAAGGAAGGGAGAAAAGGATAGTGCCTGCTTTGTAACTGCAAAACAGTTGAGCTTTTTAGACAACAGGGCTCCATCCGCTGTCCCAGAATCTGACCACCGAGATCAGCTCTCCACCCACCCACTGGCCAGGCATCCTCGGGTTAGGAAAGCATCACAGCTGGACGTCTGAATTTCTCTCTTGCAGCCACAGCTCTTTCCTCCTCAAGCTGGTATCTCTGTGGACTTTATAAAGGAAGATACAAATGTTGGTCCTTCCAATAACTAGTTCTTATATTTACATTCATTATATTATATATAACTTATCAATATATAACATACATGATACCTGTGAAAATAGAAGTTATCTACTAATTATATTAGCAAACCGGTTCTTCTAAAAATTACACTAAAGTATTTCTTTTTTTATTTTCAAAAATCCCATAGACATTGAGGGCAGAAGAAAAAGATTTCTTTATTTTGCATGGCAAAAAGATTACCTCTGCGTGGAATATTTGGACTCCATTTGGACAGCAGAAGAGGCTGCTAAAAATAATAACTTTCTATATACTTGGTGTTTATGGAACTAAAATATTCAAAATTGAGGACAAGTTATTTAGAAACTGGTTTGTCAGTTGCCTTTGTATCAGAGATACTGTCTCTCCTCTCCTTTTCTCTCTCCTACTCTTATTTCTAAAGAGTTAGAGGCATGCGCCAGGCTTTCTTTACATAAGAATGAGTTGAGACAAGAAGAAATCCCACACTATGAGATGTGGTCATTTTGCTGCAGATGCTTATTCGAACCAACAGCATGTTTAAAAACTCTTGTTACTAACAATGCATTGCACATTGTAGTTGTTTGAATGGACTTTATTGTACATTTTCTGACTCTTTCCCTGGCCTTGAAATCCTAATCTATCAGTATAGAATTATATTTACGGGACAGAGTGGAGCCAAATTTTAACGAATTATTTTTTTGCAATCTTCTCAGGAAGGACTACAGTTATGTTTGGCCATAAGCAATCGCATTGCTCTTGCATACAGCATATTGTTTCAGTTGTCAAAGGACATGACTGTGACTGTTTACTGGGCTCCTCCTTTTGATTGGCTTAGCTGGAACCCCCCCACCCAGAGGACTATTCAGAAGTCTATTTTCCAAACTATGGAAGTTTATGTTGACTTTGTTTTCTGTAGTTTACTTGGAACTGAGACCAGTGTGTCAAGTAGACTATCTTTGTTTAGCAGTGGTAGATATCATGTTATTATTTATGGTGCTTTTTAAGCAATATTTTTAAAATTCGGAAAATACAAGTGTATATCTATTTGACTTTCTGAATCTGATAGAAATGGTTGAAATCAATGCAGAAAATATTGTTATAGTGGACACATACAAAATGCATATATTGCTTCTAAAAAACTGGCAATAAATAGTATACATACAGAAAAGAACACAAAATATACACATGTAGTTCAGTAAATTCCTATGCGTTATCACAGAGGGAAAAACCTCCAATCACTAACCAAGTCTAGAAATAGAACAATCACTGGCATTTGAGTTGCCCCAAGGGCATCCCACCCCCTCCCAAGGTAAACATTATCCTGCCACCCCAGTGCTAAAGTTTAGGTTTGTCTCTTATTGAGCTGTTTATAAATGGGATAATATATTACATTCTTTTGTACTAGGCTTCTTCTCCTTAACATTATATTTGTGAGACTTTCCACACTGTCGCTTGGCCATTTTCATTGCTGTTCACTATTTCATTGTATGAATTATTAAGCCATTCTACTGTGGATAATAGATATTTGGTTGTTTCCAATTTTAACGTGAATGGATAATGCTGCTCTGAATATTCTCGTATACTGTGGCATGTGTGTACATAGCGCTGCTGTTGGTCATACATCAAAGAGAGGAACTGCTGGATCAGTTGCCAAACAATTGCTGGAATGGCTGCACCTGTTCAAGGAGATAATGCCTAGTTGTTTTCTAATGAAATTGCACCTGCTTATACTCAGGCTGTTTGAGAGTTCCTGTTGCTCCAACTCCTTGTCAACACTTGATTCTGTCAGGTTTTTTTTTTTTTTTGCCTTTTTTTGTCATT
>PVHT021183645.1:1557425-1610667 GCA_004024745.2 Catagonus wagneri
TAGGGGTCTAATCGGAGCTGTGGCCACTGGCCTGCGCCGCAGCCACAGCAACGCAGGATCCGAGCCACGTCTGCAACCTACACCACAGCTCACGGCAACGCCAGATCGTTAACCCACTGAGCAAGGGCAGGGATCGAACCCGCAACCTCACGGTTCCTAGTCGGATTCGTTAACCACTGCGCCACGACGGGAACTCCCCTGTCAGGTTTTTATTTTTAACTTTTAGCCATTCTAGTGAGTTTTTTGTTTCTTTGAATTAATCAATTAATTGATTGATTTTAAGTATAGTTGATTTACAGTATTGTGCTACTTTCAGGTGGACAGCAATGTGATTCAGTTATCTCTCTGTATTATTTTTTCTGATTATTTTAAGTCAGAGAAAGACAAATATTATTTGATGCCGCTTAATGTGGAAACCAAGAAATAATACAAATGAATCGATAGGCAAAACAGAAAGACACTCACAGACAAAGAAAACAAACTTACAGTTATGAAAGGGGAACAGGAGGGGAGGGGTAAACTAGGAGTATGGGATTAATAGACATAAACTACTTTTCATAAAATAGATAAGCAAGAAGGATTTACTGTTTAACATAGGTTCACTATCCTATAACATTCTATTAGGGTTTTAATGGTAACTCATTATGGCTTTAAGATGCACTGCAGTTATAAATGATGTTTATGTACAGCTTGTTAAAAGATACCAGAAAAAAAAAACTTTTAATATTTAAGGAGAAAGTACAATTCAAAATATATTTTTATTTTAACTAGGTTAGAATTGTAAATGCCTGAAAAAATGCTGAGAGTAAATAGGTTAAAATAGTGACATTGGTTAGACTGGGATAGCTTTGATATAAAAAACGACTATTTTTTAAAAAATAATCTCAACTTTTCAATTCATGGATATCAATTCCTTTTATCCTCAGACATATCCAAAAATAAGAAAGTCATTCTCAAAAATCTCTTGAAATAAGGAGTTCCTGTTGTGGCACAACAGTAACAAACCCGACTAGTAACCGTGAGGATGCAGGTTCGATCCCTGGCCTCGCTCAGTGGGCTGGGGATCCGGCATTGCCGTGAGCTGTGGTGTAGTCACAGACCCGGCTTGGTTCCCCAAGTTGTTGTGGCTGTGGTGTAGGCTGTAGCTCCAATTCCACCATTCCACTGTTAGACTGAGAACTTCCATATGCCGCAGGTGCAGCCCTAAAAAGCAAAAAAAAAAAAAGAAAGAAAGAAAATTCCCTTGAAATAATGTTTTACCATTAAAACAAATATTTCTCTCTCGTTAAAGAAATCGACCATAGCCCTTGATTTCTCGTATAAAAAATATTCAGCACCTTAACATTAATGTGCATATTAAGCGATGTTACAAACTTCACCTCCAGTGGCTCCTTCTACAGTCTATGTTCCATATTTTTCATAACCAGGGTGCATTCTAGAAGCCTCCTTTTCACTCATCAGATAATACTTGTTCTTATAGGCACTTTATTCGTGTGTGACTTTTCCCCCATTTGACTGTAAATTCTTTGAGAATGTGGACTAATGACCACATATTTTGTTTCTGGAAATCCCCTCAAGTGCTGAAATTATGATGGTTTCTTTGTGCGTAGATTTTCAATGAAGTGTATATCGAATGAACACACCCTTGAAACATTCATCTATTTGGTTATACACATAGCTTTTAAAAATTGAAATCCAATATGGGACATTTATAAAAGAACTAAGTCTATTGCAGATTCTTGGGAAATATTCTTGAGCTGCAGAACTGATGAAAGTGGGATTTAAAACTGAACCATCTTCTCAGCTAGGGTCCTGCCAGTTTCACAGAGTAGATATTTACAGAGGTGTGGACAAGGTTAAGGGCTTGGGAAGTGACGGTCAAGCCCCCAGGACTAGCAAACGTTTCAAGAGGTTACCACCCTTAGCCTGAAGGTGCAGCCAGAGGGAAGAGATGAGTGAGGGCTGGTGCCAAGGAAGGGAGGTCACGCTTTTGGAGCGGGGGCCCTGGGAAGAGGAGTGCCACCAGCAGACGTGTAGCTAGAGAAGGGAAGCGGGGAGGGTGAATAAATACCCTGAATTCTCACCCCTCTGCTTCCAGCTCCTGCCAGCGCTCCTCATTAGTGGAATCCAGAGGCAAAGTGCGCTTGCTGATTCAGACCACAAAGTCCGCCTTCAGGGCGTGCGGTACCAGCGGGAAGCCTGGCAGGCGGAAAAACCAGCGCAGTCGTCTGCACACTGCAGAGACACAAGATGATTCTGGGGCAGAACTTCTCTGAAAACTCATCCTGAAAAGGGGAAAAGATCAGAATTCCCATTGTGGTGCAGCGGAAATGAATCAACTAGTATCCATGAGGATGCAGGTTAAGGACCAGGTGTTGCCATGAGCTGGGGTGTAGGTCACAGACATGGTTCAGATCCTGCGTTGTTCTGGCTGTGGTGTAGGCCAGTAGCTGTAGCTCTGATCCGATCCGACCCCTAGCCTAGGAACTTCCATATGCCCGAGGTGAGGCTCCAAAAAGCAAAAAAGAAAAAAAAAAGAGGAAAAGACCAAGTCCAGTACAGTACATAATTTCAGCAACGTCTAATGTATTAGCCTTGGATATTTTAGTTATTTGTTTCTGTTGCTGTATGGAAAGCAACATTTTTTATTACAAATTTTGGTTTATTAAAACTGTGCTTATTGAGTAATTAATTAGTTGGTTCAAAATAGATTATAAGGGGTAACTCCCTTTGTTGTCTGCTAAGTCTTGAATATGAAGAGTTGTACTTGCTATAGAAAGAACAAAATGAAACAAAAAATTAACTTGCTACATAGAAAAAAAGCCCAACATTTCAGTCTACTAGTAGCTGAAGCCTTCGTGCATACCTCAAAATGTAAGGGATTAGGTGTACATTTCCAGCATTCCCAGCACCATGAAAGCAAATTGTAATAATCCAGCATATAAACCTTGTTTAATGCTCTCATAACGGGTAATGCAAGTGATTAAATACCGTGATTTTAATCTTGGCAGTTTAGTAACCCGATAAGATAGATGAAAAGTAGTAACAAATTACATTATATGATGATATTTCATTCTACTTAAGAAGTCCAGTTATTCTCTGCAATCCGTGTTTTTAAGTTTATCATAGTATAATGTTTAAAATGCTCTAATAAGAATCCTCGACTCTTTTCATTGTAATCTATTTTCATGACCTTAGGGAATTAATCTGAAGTTAAATTATTCCCCCCCACACACACAAACTTTATATTGCTTTATATGGGGAGAACATAAAGATAACCCCCACCTTCTTTCTTGTCTGAAATTTTACTTCCTTTACCCATCAGGCAGTGTGGAAACAAGATGGCAGCCACCCATTGGGTTTTCATGACCTTCGGAAGACAGAGAGGTGGAGGTTATGCAGGGGGCGCGCTGTCCCTGTGTGGGCAGGCTGGGGCCCTGCACGCATGCGCCAAGATGAAGAAGGGGTGAACACTAGCTCCTCCCCTCAGTGGTCTGACAGTCCAGACAACCCTCTCCAGCTTGGGCATCTTTTTCCTAGACAACGGTTGTATGACCTAGTTTGACGGATCACAGGCATAGTTCTAGACTCTTTGGCTACAACCTGCATAGCATGGGATCCATGGTCCAGGAGCCGTTCTAAATTTCAGTGTCCTTCCCAGAGTGTTCGCTTGTTGGCTGTTTTTTCCCCTCCATGGGTTATGCTTGCCTTCCAACCACTGAGCCACATTCAGCCCCAGAACAGAGCGTGAAAAGCCACAAAGGCAGAGAAAGGCCTGGGAGGGAGGCAATGGGAATCTTCAGTTCAATCTCTGTGCATATCTACTAAAAATATAAACCAAGAGAGTGACACCTGTAATTTTTTTCCTGGTGCTGCTATAATCCCCAAAGGAAGATTTTTTAGCAAGCTTGACGCCTGTTTACCAGGTTAACTTTATGATAGTTGAAGTAATATATGTCCCTTACGTGGAAAAGCTTGTGGCAACCTTGTGCAAACCTCCCACCTTCCCTTCCTTAGGTACAGTTCACGCTTCTGGCCATAATCCTGAATGGCTCTTTGCGCGCAGCAGTGAATGCACATCTGTCTAGTAAATTTAAGAAGCTTAACCTTCCCTCTCAGATTTACTTTACAGTTAAAAAGCAAATAACTGACAGAAGATCTAGATGACTTTGGAAGTGGCTGTAAGGTAATGTTAAAAGTGGCTTTATTGAAAAACATTCATGTCAGGTGGCTGCTGGGATTCTTGTAGTTCAAGGCTGGCTGCTCAACTTTGATGGCTTAGAAATTCACTTCTGTCAGGCTTCAGCACTAGAGAAACGTCATGCTGGTTCAACTCACAAGAGCCTGATGTGGAGACAGAATGAGTAAGTCACCAGCTTTCAGTGAGAAATTGAACAGCAAGGAACTGGGGACACCAGTCTCCAGAAGTCTTGCCATTCGGACATTGGTTTGCGGAGCTGAAAAAAAGTTGACACACAAAAAAGTTTTGTTGGATGGTTCTAACAACCGCCGAGAACATCAACAGCCAGCACCACTTACCAAGTGCTCGGTGCCGGTCAGTGACAGAGGTCCCGGAAGCGAGCTGTTATTGTTCCATTTGATGTGACACGTCCCAGTGACAGTCAGGGATGAGCCTGAGTTCAAGTCCAATTCCTTCCAAGCTCTTGCATTTAAATATACTGAGTTCACGATCTTTTTCTTTTCTTTCTTTCCTTTGTTTTTCCTGCTTTTTTAGGGCCGCACCTGCAGCACATGGAAGTTCCCAGCTAGGGGTCAAATTGGAGCTGTAGCTGCCAGCCTACACCACAGCCACAGCAATGTGGGATCCAGCCCTAGACGGCAACCTACACCACAGCTCACGGCAACGACAGATCCTTAACCCACTGAGCAAGGCCAGGGATTGAACCCGCATCCGCATGGATACTAGTTGGATACTATCAGGTTGGGGAACAGAGCAGACAGGTATGTTTCCACCATAAGATCTGCTTTGTGAAAAGGATTCTAGGCATTCCCCCTGTGGCATGTGGGTTAAGGATCTGGTATTGCCACAGCTGTGGCACAGGTTGGAGCTGCAGCTAAGAGGCGATCCCTGGCTTGGGAACTTCTATATGCCCCAGGTGAGGCAAAAAAAAAAAAAAAAAAAAAAAGGCTCCAATATTTCAGTTTTTAAAAGCATACGGGATGCGGTATCTGTCACCCCTAATGTGCGTGTGTGCGTTTATGCGTATGGTATGTATGAGTCTATATGCACATATGTACACCTGTCTATCTCTGTTGTGAATGTGTGTCTATTAGTGGAATATGAGCAGCGTTTGTGATATATGTGTATATGTCTATACTAAGCATTGATTAGATACTAGGCTCAGTACATCAGCCTTATATTCACTTGTTGAGACCACCCCCGATGAGGCGGAGTTCCCATCATGGCTCAGTGGTTAATGAACCTGACTAGTATCCATGAGAACGCAGGTTCGATCCCCGGCACTGCTCAGTGGGTTAAGGATCCGGCATTGCCATGAGCTGTGGTGTAGGTCGCAGACACGGCTCGGATCCCGCGTTGCTGTGGTGGCTACAGCTCTGATTTGACCGCTAGCCTTCATATGCCACGAGTGCAGCCCTCAAAAGACCAAAAGAAAAAATGATCCCACGTGACCTATTGTTCTGTTTAGGACAAGGAGAGGTAGGAATCATGGCCAGGGTCACTCAGCTGCTGTCCCATCCACGTCGGTTTCCCTTCAGCCCTGAGGCCTCCCATCGTATCTGTCCGGGCGGTCTGACTCAACTGTCCCCAGAGTTCCCTCACCGAGTGACCCTCCCTCAGCATTTTCCTGCCGTTTCCTGGGGACGGCTGGCCTTTGACTACCAGGGGGCTGGCCTGCAGCTTTCTTAGGTGCATTCCTGTCTGAAAGCGTGTCCCGTCGCGTTGATGCAGGTGACCCCACCTCTCTCGGCATCATCTCGGGCGGGGAGGCACGTGTCTGGACATGGCACTCGGCAGAGTGAGTGGCATTTCCTGACTTCACCTCCAAACCCTGGAGGCACCTTATCCGCTGTTACCCTCGTGGGGCGTAAGGGATGGTGGAGCTGGGTGCTCCTGCGGGGGGGAGACGGTGCCCAGGCCTTGACTCCTTGCTCGTGGAACGGTTAGCTTCAGTCTTCCTTCCCGTCTTGTGGGGACGGATCACATGAAAGTGGAGGCGAGGGGTGCGAATGTCAAAAGTCCTCAGACAGGTGAGGTGAGAAAAGCATCGGCCGACTCCTGGCTTTGCCACCACTTTGGGGCAAGTGGCCACCACAGCCCAACGTCTATAATCTTCATGGTTTTTTTTTGTTTGTTTGTTTTCTTTTTTTCCCCCATGCATGATTCTTCAATGGAGTCTAAGCCTCTAGGGATATTCTTACTAGCATTCTCAGTTCTGGAATTGGAGAAAAATTACAGGTTCCAATTTTTGTCTAGCTGGAAAAAAAAAAAAGGCAGTAAGCAATGCCGTCCGCCTTCCCTGATTTTTAGTTCATGTTCAGACTGAGTTTCTTGTGAATGATAAGAAAAGCTTGTCTAGGAGGTATCATCTCGTGGATTTCTTGCGATGTCTGCTCTTCTGCATTTCTGCCGCACCTGTGTCTCCTACATATGCAAGTAAGCCTGCATTTCATAATAATTACTTGTGAATCAGATTGCAAGGATCGATTTCCCTTTCTGGTAGAAAATGAATGAATCTGAGCCTCCTTGTGTGCTCTAAAGTAGCCGCAGGTGTAATTGGAGCTTAAGATTTGACCAGTGACACAGAACTAACTTATTTTGTAGTAAAGAGCTAAAATAGGATAGACTAACAAATCGTGCCCACTTCTATTTAAGTGCAGGTAATTTTTCCTCATTTCTGAGTGGCGATGGAAAGCTTCAAGTTGTTGGGAGAAGAAATAGCAGTTCTCAGGTGGTGACTTCTCATTCTGCCCAAATGTAAATTTAGAAACTTCTGGATTTTTATTTTATTTTGCCGAAGGTGACATCTGAAGAGCAAAAAAAAACTTCATTTTTTTTAGTTCTAAATGAAAAAAAAAAGAATAGGAAGGAACGAGTAAGAAAATCCTCTGTCTCCTCTTGTATTTTAAGCTCTTCTTGTTTCTGCTGAGAGAAAATTCATGAGCTCGGCTTTGATTTCATTTATTTCAGTGCCTTGCTGTGCTTGGAAGAGCAGGATTTTTTTTTTTTTTCATTCTGTGCTGACAGGGTTGGGGGCCAGAGCCCGGCTGTGTGCATTTTCTTGAGAAAATGTGTTTCTCCTCCCTCTCCTTTCACTCTTAAAGGCAGTGCCATGAGAGGGGTTTGCAGGTCTCAGTGATAGAGACAGGCTCGCCTCTTTATGGCCATATTCTCTGTGAATGAGAAAAAGGAAAGTACAAGTGTTCAGCCTGTCGGACCAGTTCACTGGATTATCCACACAAAACGTTTTCTATCAGAGGAGGAACAGAGCGGCCAAGGGCGTTCTGCAGACCGGCTGTTCTAGAAACGCCTGTCTGCAGGGCGTGGGGATGGCTCTGAGGAGGGAATTCCCAGGAGCTGATGGAGGATGGTCCAGCACTGTGCGCCTTGCAGTTTATTTTCATCAGCCCCAAGCTTCCACTCTACCTGGGCTCATTACAACGAAGGCTTGAGCTTGATTGAAACGCCCCTCGTTTCCAACTTCCCACCCCCGGGGGGCGCCTCGTTAGGGATCGTTCCCGGGGTGGCTGATCGCCGGGGCACGTGCAAAACGAACATGAGAGGAAGCTGGGTCCCAGGGCTGCCTCCTACAGAGGCTGCCTTCAGAACCAGAAAGCCCACATCTGTGAAGCTGGTTTTACTCGCAACTGCAAGACCTGGAGCGGGAGAGCTGGAGCCGGATCTAAAGTGGCTGATTTCGTGTTCTTCGCAGTCTTTCCAATTTGTCTCTTAGCTGTGGGCAGCTCTGCCACGTGCTTGCTCAGACTTCCAGACAAGATTTTGTTCCTTTCTTTCTCTTTCTCTTTCGCGCTCTTTCTTTCCCTCCCTCCCTTTCCTTTCATTCCTTCTTCCACCCTTCCTTCCTCCCTCTTTCTTTCTTCCTCCCTTTCTTTTTCTTTCTTTCTCTTTCTTTCTTTCTTTCTTTCTTTCTCTTTCTTCCTTTCTTTCCCTCCTTCCTTCTCTCTCTTTCTTTCTTACCCTCTCTTTCTCTCCTTTCTTTCTTTGTCTCCTTCCTTCCTTCCTTCTTTCTTCCTTTCTTTCTTTTCTTTCTTTCTATGCAGCACAGTGATGGCGAGCAGTAAATTCAAGGGTGAAGTTAACATTCAGGTCAAATGGAAATGTCTAGCACACGAACTCTACCCAGTATTCTGTGATCATCTATATGGGAAAAGAATCTGAAAAAGAGTGGATGTGTGTACATGTATAACTGAATCACTTTGTTGTACAGCAGAAATTATCACCTCATTGTCATCAACTATACTTCAATAAAACTTTAAAAAATGAAAAGAAAAACAAAAAAAGTAGAACGTCAGCAACGACTTTAAGCTCGGATGCCCATTTAGAATTTCTTCTCATGAGGAAAACCAGTATTTCCAATATTCCAAGTGCCAGGAAAAGTCTCAAAGGCTAATCTTCTTTGCCCAAATAGTTGTCTAGTAGCACTCGGTCCGCATTATGTCACTGTGATTTTTAAGGTCATGGTATTGGAGACGTATATGCCTGATACTCCCGCCCCGCCCAGGTCACCTTGCTATCTTTCTTTTGCAGACAGCCTCGGGCGTGTGGAGCTGTTTGGCTCACGCATGGCTCTTGTGTCCGGTTCTCTTTCTACCTAGGCCTTCTGCCTTGTCTGGTAGCCCCACGTACTCAGACCTGCCCTTCATCAGGATCTCCCCGCATCGGAACCCCGCCGCAGCTTCCGAGTCCCCCTTCAGCCCTCCGCACCCCTACATCAACCCTTACATGGACTACATCCGGTCCCTGCACAGCAGCCCGTCCCTGTCCGTGATCTCGGCCGCCCGCGGGCTGAGCCCCACAGACGGTGAGTCTCAGACCAGCCGCTTCTGGCTGCCGCCTCCTCCTCCCGCCTCCCTGGGGACGTGCCTTGGGGTAACTCCGACGCCCGTGGCATGATGCTGCGTGCCAGGCCCGGTGTTGAGCACTTCGATGGCATGCTTCCATTTCAGCATCCCAGCACCTCCGTGAGGGTGGGCGTTTATCTCCGTTTTCACGTGCAAGGGGCAAAGGGCAGACGGGCCAAGTAAACCCGCAACCTGGTTCGTAGCAGAAGTGGAACTCGAAGCTAGAATGTCCTGACGCCCAAATCGCCGCGCTTATTCACTGCTCTTTTTGGTGACTCCACGTATGTTTTAGACTGGCCCTGTGGCCATTCTCACAAAGTGCAGGCCTGACCAGCACATGCTGCTCCCTTTCTGATGAATGCTTTTCTGTTCTGCATGTCTGAAGGGTACATTTATACAGAGCTGTCCGTGCGAACAGCGCTTGCTTTTCGGACATCAGTGCGCATGGTCATTCCCGGGGGTTGGTGATAACGTGTGATTCCCTGGGGGGGGGCTCTGGGGAGGGCCTGAGATTCTGCACCTCAGAGAAGCTACCAGATGACCCAGGGACCATTCTCTGCATAGCAAGGTCTTAGAGAACCTGGTGGCCCACGCCTGTTGTATGTACCCTCTGCTCTTGACCACGCCAGTGGAGGAATGTGGTTAGAAAAGAAACAAACTTTGCCTTTAAGTCTCTTAAACTTGATGCTCATTCGAAGTACTCGAGGACCAAATTCCTATTGGTTCAGTTAGTCTCCCAGCTAATTAGTTACCACGTGACTTTTTTTTTTTTTTTAATGTGGCTGCTCTTTCAGCATATGGAAGTTCCTGGGCTAGGGGTCGAATCAGAGCTGTAGCTGAGGCCTACGTCACAGCCACGTCAACACCGGATCTGAGCCACATCTGTGGCCTGCGACCTACACCTCAGCTTGCGGCAACACCAGATCCTTAACCCACCGAGCAAGGCCAGGGATCGAACCCACATCCTCATAGAGACAACATCGGGTCCCTAACCCATGAGGCACAATGGGAACTCCATCACAAGACTCTTTCTAATTGAAACTGTGCATTCCACAGCTGTCCAGCTATAAAATGTTCCTTTGGCTCAGGGAGCACATTTCCCAGCTCATGCACACATACGCAGTCGCACTTGCCCACAATTGCTGGAATCGCACGGCATCAGCTGTCTTGACGACAAGTAGAAGATTCTGAGTTTTCTGCGGCAAAAAACCACAAGTCGCTGGTGCTTGTGTCAGAGCACAGCCGGACACGGTGCGCTCCGTCTCCTCAAGCAGCGTGTGACCCTGCGTGGTCCACGCTCTCCACGCAGGTGCTTCCTGAGGCTGGCTGTACACCATGGGGCGAGTAGGCGGAAGCTAGTGAATATCCACTCAGTTGTACTTCGGGCAGTAGCTGTGCTCCAGCAAAAGCTGCTGCCTCCTGTTTTTCTCCCCTCCGATTCAGTGCGGTGAATAGACTTGCGAGGTACCCGAGGAAGCAGTTTTGCCGTTTGGACAAGATTCACATTCGAAAAATAACCCTGTAAAAGAGATTGGAATTAGTTCTGCTTCCCATTGGTGTTCCAGTGGAAAACATGGGGCATGGCCGCCATGGAGTACGTGGGAGTGTCCAGAAGTGACCGGCAAGAACAGGGGGAGACAGAGAGAGCAAGGTCAGCTAGCACTGGGCTCGGGTTAGGCCTGGTCTGTGGGAATTTAGTTGGGCCACTGAAGATGGCGCCTCTAGTTAAAGCATCTTGTCATCTGATTGCCATCGTATTTTTTTGTTTTTTTTCCCTTTTTTTTTTTTAGGGCAGCAATCTGTGGCATGTGGAGGTTCCCAGGCTAGAGTTCCAGTCGGAGCTGTGGCTGCGAGCCCACGCCACAGCCACAGCAACACCAGATCCGAGCCACATCTGTGACCTACACCTGCATCCTCATGGATACTAGAGATTTGTTTCCACTGAGCCACGATGGGAACTCTCTTTTTTTTTCTTTTTTTCTTTTTTGGAAACCCATCATTACCCACTCCTGTGGAGCTGATACTTGCCAGTAAATTACTCCAGATTGATAGCTGTATTTCTTTTTGATTTCGTAATGAAAAAAAAAAGAGAGAAAAAAGAGCTTTAAAATTATGGAAGACAAAATTGCACCTTATCATCCAGTCCTGTGTTATTAAAGCCAGGCTGTATCGACTCTTCCACTGGCCCTGTGTCCTCCAGCCAGTGAGAGCTGACTCAGATCCTCCTGTCAGAAAGCTTAGGGAAGTATCTTAAGTATGCCCAATAGGACATCATAGTTAATCTAAGGGGTCATAATCTAAGCGTTGTGATAATACAGTGACTTGATAGAAGAAACTTATTTTGGGGAGCAGACATAGGAATGAGTGTACGGACACCAAGACTTACATACATTTTAATCTTTTTTTGAATTTTTGGTGATTTCTCAAAACTAACCTCAACAGTTTTATCCCACATTTTATTTTTTCTGTTCTCTTCCTTCAGTTTTATTTTTGAATAAATGACATCTAGGAGTCTTCCGTGAAAGCACAATTGGCGTTAAAGAGGTTTTACTAGAAAGCACCGTAAAAGGAATGGCTGATGAAGGCCACATGGCAAATGGACTTTGAGACATCTCAAGAAAAGCTTCTTGGGAGTTCCCCGGTGGCTCACTGGGTTCAGGATCTGGCTTTGCCACTGCTGTGGCCAGGGTCAGGTTTGATTCTTGGTCCCGGGAACTCCCCATTCTGTGAGTGTGGCCAAAAAAAGAAAAGCTTCCGGTTGACCTTCTTCCAACTGGTAACCATGCTTTCCTTGTCTCTCTTCCATCCAGCCCCCCACGCTGGAGTCAGCCCGGCGGAATACTATCATCAGATGGCTCTGTTAGCCGGCCAGCGCAGCCCCTATGCAGATATCATCCCCTCGGCTGCCACCGCCGGCGCCGGGGCCGTCCACATGGAGTATCTTCACGCCATGGATAGTAAGTGGCGGGGCTGTTTTCCGTAGTCCTGGGCGTGGCCAAGCTGACTCAAGAAATGGAGAGCGCAGAAGGTCCCATTGTTGCTCAGCCGTAACAAGCCCGACTAGTGTGATGAGGGTGCGGGTTCGATCCCTGGCCTCACTCAGTGGGTTAAGGATCCGGCGTTGCTGTGAGCTGTGGTGTAGGTCACGGAAGTGGCTCGGATCCCTTGTTGCTGTGGTTGTGGCATAGGCTGGCAGCTGTAGCTTCAATTCTACCCCTAGCCTGGGAACCTCCATATGCTGCAGGTGCAGCCTTAAAAAAGAAAAAAAAAGAAAGAAAGAGAGAAAGAAAGAAATGGAGAGGAAGGTTAACTAGCTTGTCAATCCAGAGAAGGAGGAGGAACCACCAATACGTGGGGCTCTGGTTCCCTTGGTTTTCCAGGAAGCTTCCACAGATTTGGCTGTTCCGGGTCTCCCTGCTTCTCTGGGTTCCTGTCAATGAACTGGAAGATGCAGCCAACTGTAATCTGGCAGATAGACAAAAAGCTATCCGGCCCTGATTGTCTTGGTAACAAAATAAGAGAGTGTATTTGATTCTGTGAATGTGCTTCATCCAAGTCACTCCTTGGTTTCACAGATTTTATGCTTTAAAAATTAATTAAAAAAAAAGACCTAGACTTGTTTTTTCAGCTTTTCATTGATTTACTTTTTCTCATTTTTCTTCATGTGTTCTGTTTATATTGAAAAGTACATCTCACCTTTCATGTAGGAAAAGTAATCTTTCGTATAGGAAAAATGAAAACCGTTTCCAAATCAGAAAGGGCTACTTTTAGAACCTAGCGGTGGAAGACGTGGGATCCCTGGCTGCACTTTAGATCAGTTTTGGGGGTCCCTCAAGGCTTCTGATGAGTCCTTTGTGTCGCTTCTCTAGACTTACAGACCAGAGCCTATGATTGTCATTTGCCAGGACATCCAAGAGTTCTCATTTACTCAGGTTCTGTACGTCTGCATCCATTTGCCAAATGAATCTGAAGCATCACCCAAAGTGTACATAACGGAAGCCACTACCCCCTGAAAACAACGAGAGTACGCATTTGAGTGGGACATACGCTCGAGGGTTTTGTTGGGCAGGGTTGTAGGGTTTTGTTCATATCTTTAGCAGCAGTGATTGATTTGTACTTTTCCATCTTGAATCTGCTTGGATTCTTCTGTGACAGCGGGTGTACCTTAGTCCACTCTCTAGCAGTGGTTGGTGACGTTGTCCTCAGCTTTGGAACAGAGAGAAGATGGCTGGTCTGTGCAACAGAGAATCTACAGGCTTAATCGTGAACTAACTTAGCTGTGCCACACAGGAGCACAGCTGGGGTGGGTTTCTGTGGGGAGTCTGTTATCACACACAGAGTAAAACAAACGTGTTACATCTTCTGCAAGGACTTTGTAGAAGCGAGAGCTTCCATTTCAGATTCATCATCGCCACGTTTCAATTAGGGGCGGATGAAAAAAAAAAAGTTGAGTGTTATTATGCAAATTAGTTATTTAAACTCCGCAAATAAAGAATTAAAATAAGAGAGACTCCTTGGAAGGTCAGCCCGTATTACCTTCTCTGTTTGATGAGAACGTATTTGTCAGGCAGTGGCGGGTTTTCTCTAAATAAAGGATGAAGCTACCCTTTTATTTTGTAAAAACTAATTAAAGGAATGTTAATGCGCCAGAGTATATGGTAAATTGATTGTCATTAAGTAGGAATTTAGATGTCCCATCATTCATCACATAAAAAAAGAAATCTCCTTTTTCTTTGTCAGAGTTTTTCATTAGAATAGAGAAACAAAACAATTAACAGAGCCCATCGGAGATATCTGCATTGGAACAATAAGAATGCTGGGGCATGTCTTTAAGAAGAAAGTGGTGTGATCAGGGAAGAACTGGGCTGCTTCTCTTTCAGCTGTTTTGAAATCCTCTCCTGGGCTGGGGATCGAACCTGTGCTGTAGCAGCCACCTGAGCCGCTGCAGTGACAATGCCAGATCCTTAATGCACTGCACCACCAGGGAACCCTGAAATCCTCCCCCTCTGGTTCAACCATTCCCTTCAAGAGAGGATCCCAAATCCCAGCCCCAAATCCTAATAATTTTCTTTTTATGCCCGGGGGTTTGAGAAGAGCATATTAAAGGGTTGGAAAGTGCTCAAAGTACTATATTCCTGTCTTCTAAGCTAGCTGAAATAGCACTTAGCTCAACAGAACGTAAGAATGTTCTCAGGGTTTAAATTTAAATCGCGGGAGACTTTTTCACAGAGAAGTGAAGCAGTTTTAAATTTCTGCCTTGGCTCTGAAATTGCAAAGGCAAAGCCAAACGGGGATGGAGCTGGTCACTCTGCTCCATTGTTACAGATATTCGCGACTCTTCAGTTGGCAGGAAAGGCAACCCACTGGATTCAGAGGCGCACTTGCCTTTTAAAGGTGCCCACACTGGGCCAACTTGGGTTTCAGCCAGCTTCGGGTTAGAGTACTTGTGTGTTGCCTGTTAGAATGAACACGTGTGTTTTATGGCTCTAATTCTGCCTTTTGGGATTCGAGTGACCTTTTAAGATAAGAGAGCGAGTAACCCCTGTAAGGATTATCCTGGAGATCCCCTAGACACTCCAAAAGCCCCATTATCTATACTGGTGGAAACTGACTTAAGTAAGTGTGCATCTTGGAAGGAAAAACAGGAGAGCTGGATCAGCCCTGCGAACGTGAAGGCTTCCACGGAGAGGAAGAAACCAGGCCCTGGGCTCTGTCTTTGGCTGATGTGAGGGCGGATATAGGCCTCTGGTGTTTTAGACTAGCAGACAGCCTCCTTATCTCATCAGTGATTTTAAAAAGAATGAGGGCATCAGCTCTGTCTGGAATGTCCTGTTACTTCTCACTCCGCCAGGAAGCAGAGTCCCGTGGAGAGGGTTATGGTGGAGGAGCATATGGAGGTTGACCAGAAGTCTGCTTGGTCCCTGGAATCCTTTGGAAGTGGGGGGCATTTCTTCAATGAAAAAGTTGTATGATGAAATCAGCCTCTAATCAGTGGGTAAAAGTGACACGTTTACGCATCAGGCGGATGCCATAATAAAAGTCAAGAGGCTGGTTTAAGCACTACAAGCTGTGTACCTAGTGGGATTGCTGCTGTTGTGCTAACACGGCCTAAATCAGGTGGGTAATGAAACTGTTCCAAACGAAGAAATTCAGTTTTCAATGTGCCTGAAAGAAAGATTTGAGTAGGTACCGCATTCGTCATTCAGACTGGTTTTCCAGTTTATATGTGGATGGAAGTGACTGACTAAGTTCCAGGCTGTGATTTAGTGTTTGTTAACTATAATGTACACACCTATTTAATTCTGTAATATTTCCTATAGAGTCTTTCTTAGCCATCTATTATATTTCATTAAAGGATCTCAGAACATGGTGGATTATTGTCTTGTGTCAAGTTCTGTCTCTGATGAAGAAAATATTCCCAGTGAGTTTTCTGGAGATCCAGCGCCTAGACTTTTTTCTGTAAAGGAGGCTTGCCTTCTGCTTCAGTTTTCTGGGTACCCCAGGGTCGCCGGGTCTCTGTAAGCAGGTGTCCCTTGCTTTGAAATCGGAACTCTGCCTTGTTTCTTAAAAGCAGTCATGTTTGCAGTTCCCTTCGTGGCTCAGTGGTTAACGAATCCGACTAAGAACCACGAGGTTGCGGGTTCGATCCCTGCCCTTGCTCAGTGGGTTAAGGATGCGGCGTTGCCGTGAGCTGTGGTGTAGGTTGCAGACGCGGCTCGGATCCCGCGTGGCTGTGGCTATGGCGAAGGCCGGCGGCTACAGCTCCTGTTAGACCCCTAGCCCCATGTTTGAGGTGCCTCTTATCTAGTGGGATTACATTCTCATCTGTCATTAAACTTTAGTCTGATGACTCTACTGTAAATGTGACCTTAGAAAAGGCAGGAGTGGGCCTGTGGGCCACGTTTTAGCTGTGCCCTGAAATTCAAATCTCTAACATCTACCAAATCGAAGGCAAATGGACATTAATTTTTCATTCTCCATGTAAAAAGCATTGTATTAAGTTGGCATGCATTTAGATGTGAGTTACTTACCAATCTCCAGACTGGAACTTCCTTGGCGGAATCTTCCTGAAGTCTTAAAAATTCTAATAAGTGCAGACAATTAATTGATTGATCTAATAACCAGAGAATTAAAATTGACTCCTGTTATCTTATCATAATGCTTGGAGGGCTCCCCCTCCCCAGTCTTGGGAAATCTGTAAACAAACCACATCCCAAGCTTTTAAATGTTTCTTGGGACTTAGGCTGCTAGGTTATGGGGGATTTAGGGCCAGGCTCCTCAATCTTGAGACTCCCGGAGCCAGATGTTTCTTCTTGGGCGGGAGGGCGCTGCTTGGCACATTCCAGAGCATATAGCAGCTCCCCCACCCCATGGGCTGTGATAACCAAAACGTCTCCAGATGTTGTCACATGTCCCCGGGGGGGGGGGGGGCAAAGTCCCGCCCCCCCCATGGAGAATCATTAATTTAGGATAATGTACTTATGTTTTTTCAGCAAAGCTGCAAGCATTCCGTAGATCAGATAACTACAAAAATCATGGGGGAATGAGGGCATAACTAAGCTGAAATTTTTATCTCAAGGTACTTTAATTCATTTTTTTCCTCCGGCTCGTAGCCGAAAAGCCGGTGCGTGTTGGGGTGGGGGTGGTGTGTAATCTGACTATGGGAACCACTGTCTTTGTCGCTTGTGGTGAATTAATGATGAGAACATCTAAGCAGCCGTCAGATTCATAAATCACTGGAAATGAGAGGGAGAACACATAAAAGTCTTTGCCTTTTGTTTAGCAATTTATCATTTTGCCTGCACATTAATAAACAGAGCTCCCCCGAGGTAAGCCCCTGGAAGATAAATATTTCTCCCTAATTTCCTCAATTGTAGCCAGTAGATCACAGATGGGAGGAGTGGGACTTGTCACCGCTGGTCTCTGGCTTTCTATCCTTCACTTCTTCCTCGAGGAGAAGTAAGAATAGATAACGGGTACCGAGTCCAGCTGCAGGTAACCAGGTTCTGTTTTGTTTATATAACAGGCGCCAGATTCCCCAGCCCCAGGCTGTCAGCCAGGCCGAGCCGAAAACGCACACTGTCCATATCACCGCTGTCGGATCACAGCTTTGACCTTCAGACCATGATCAGGACGTCTCCCAACTCCTTGGTCACGATTCTCAATAATTCCCGCAGCAGCTCTTCAGCAAGTGGCTCCTATGGTCACTTATCTGCAAGTGCAATCAGGTATGTATTTTCCCCAAAATCCCTTATGTGTTTTTTTTTTTTTTAATAAAGTGCCAGCCCTTGCCTACACTTACATTAGCAGAATTGACTTGTAGCAGAACCTACAAGGAAGAGTTAACAAAAACAGGACACCGAGGAGTTCCCTGGTGGCTCAGCGGTTAAGGACCTGGCATTGTCACTGCTGTGGCTTGGGTCACTGCTGTGGTGTGGGTTCCACCCCTGGCCCGGGAACTTTCACATCCTGTGGGCAAAGCCAAAATAATTTAAAAAAATAAAATAAAAAACAACAACCCTTTGTGGTGCAGTGGAAACGAATCTGACTAGGAACCATGAGGTTGCAGGTTCGATCCCTGGCCTTGCTCAGTGGTTAGGTATCTGACATTGCCCTGAGCTGTGGTGCAGGTCTCAGACTCAGGTCGGATCTAGAATTGCTGTGTTGTGGCGTAGGCCAGTGACTACAGCTCCGATTAGACCCCGACCCTGGGAACCTCCATATGCCATGGGTGAGGCCCTAAGGAGAAAAAAAAAAAAAAAAAAAAGCAGGATACCAGGCCTGACTCTGGATGGGGCTGCAGGTCACATTTCACTGGGATGGGTTCGAGAGCCAAATTTGGGGCCGAAAAGAAATGCTTTGCAGGTGTCAGTTAGTAGCGCCAACTGAGAAACAGCAGTTACTCAGTAATGATGTAAAATCCACTGCACAGAGAACAGCAATCTTTTTATTCTCATGTTAGTTATAGTTCTTTAGAGGGAAACTATACCTGGTTGTGTGACATTTTCAAGGTCAGGAGAAGAAATCAAAAGACCGGGCCTGAGTCCTGTCTCACAAGAGAAAGGTTTGCATTGAGAGGAAGAAAGAAAAGGGGACAGTGGGTTTTAAGTGTAAAGGAATAGATCAATCTTCCACTGAGAAACCCTAATAGTCCAGGAAAAAAAAAAAATGTGTTAGCAATAGTTTCATACCGTATTTACAAGAAACGATGAATACTGTGATTTTTTTCCATAATGTTTCAATTACAGTTTTAATTCTTTGCTTGTTGAGTTGTCAGCAGTGCTCCTTGGCAGGCAAGTTCAAGTTCAAATACCATAAGTCCCCATTCTGCTCTGATGTCATTTTCTGCTGCATCTCTTCTGTTAACAGGGCCAAGAAAGTGTGGGAACACGGAGCAGAGCAAATAACTCTGCTTACGTGATAGTAGTGATTACCTACAGAGGGGTCCCAGGGTGGTGTCAGGATTAGCCATTGTCACCATGAAGGCGAGCTTTGGAGTCGAGCATAACTAGTCGGATTCCAGCTTTGCCGCCAGCTGTGCAAACCTTACTTGCCTGTAGGCTGTGAAGTTCAAACTTCACATCTGGAAGCTACAGACAAGACAGCCCCTGTCTTGTAGAGAAAGGAGGCACGTTTAGTTAAGGCTGGCGTGGATCTGCAGTGCCAGGATGAAGACCCCTTACCCATGGGGGACCCCTACCCTCAGGAGAACTGCACCCGATGGTTCATCTAGAAGTGAGCTGCCAGGGCCTGGCTATGTTACCCCCGATCCCCCATTCTGGTGCTAAGGAAGTGCACCCGTCTCTAAACCATAGCCCGGCGGTTCTGCACTCCTAGCAAATATCCCCAGGGTCATAGATGGCCCTCGATTGCTGCAATCCTGTTGTCGTTATATGGCTTGACTAAGTCACAGCATCAGAGTGGCGGAAGTGAGGCCCAGGATGCAATTCACACGACTGACATTCACATGGAACCGCTTGGAGCACGTTCATTTCCTTGCTTCTTCATTTGTCTTCCCCCTCGCTCCATGCCCAGCTCTCTTGACTTTTTACAGCCTCTAAAGGGCTTCGATCAGAAAATGGTGCACAGATGGTCCTAGTGCTTTCTGTCTTTATTTTTTTTAAGTATTTTCTATTATAGTTGATTTACAATGTTGTGCCAATTTCAGCCGTACAACAAATTGACCCAGTCACACATACACATTCCCTATCTGATATTATCTTCCATCATGATCTATCCCAGGAGACTGGATTCAACTCCCTGTGCCGTACAGTAGGATGTCCGTCTTTATTCTTACCCCAGCATCTTCCCTGGCTTCTTGATCTCCTCACCTTTCCCAGTAATCTAGTCCTGGAGAGACTGTCAGTATCCTGACTTGGAGTGATCATTGTCCCCTGTCCCCAGAGAGCTATGGCAGACCTGATTATTCTCCTTTGAGCTGGAAGCAGGGATTCCTAAGACCGGTCAGGTCCCGGGGGACTCATTTGCAGCCAGGTGCCCAAAGTCATCAGGCACTCCGGTCTTCCGGCTTTGGGCCTCTCACCAGTCCGTCTTCTCTCCTGCAGCCTGACCTCGCTGCAAGGCACCTCCACTACGTATTAGGATAAGATGTAGCTTTTGTGATGCACGTATAAAATAATACAGATACACCAAGAAGAGATCCGCTTGCTATAACAATAAAATACTTAGAGTAATTATCGCTGACACCATCTGCCAGGCTTTTATTTATTTATTTATTTTTGCTTTTTAGGGCCACACCTGTGGCATATGGAATTTTCCAGGCTCGGGGGCAAATCGGACCTAAGCTGTCAGCCTATGCCACAACCACAGCTACGCAGGATCTGAGCCATGTCTGCGACCTACACCGCAGCTCGTGGCAACACCAGATCTCTGACCCACTGAACGAGGCCAGGGATGGAACCCACATCCTCGTGGATACCAGTCAGATTTGTTTCTGCATGCCGCAAGGGGAACTCCCTCCCAGCCTTTAGCTGGAGAAACCTTAGTGCTCGGTTTGCCGTGTTCTAAGTTTCACTGGAAGTTGTGCAAACTCAAAAGTGATTTGAGGACTCATCAGGACATGGTAGGACCCGTGGGGGACGGGAAAGGCCGAGGCGTGAAGAGATCTGCAAGGGGTGGCTGACCTTCTCAAGAGGGAAAGACACAGGAGTGAAGGCGGACTTAGGATGAGGTATCCTCACTGCTTTCGTCTCACAGCAGGTTTGGAAAGCCTGGGGTCACTCTTGTTTACGCATCAGCACAGAGGGTCTTTGCCAGAGGAAGCTGCCGAAGGTCCCCATGGGTGCCCGCCCTCCAGTCTCTTGCTTTTTAATTTGCCCCGAATGCATTTGGCTTTCACACATGCGTGTTTTCTTTTTCTTTTTTTTTGTCTTTTTGCCTTATCTAGGGCCCCACCCGTGGCATATGGAGGTTCCCAGGCTAGGGGTCTAACAGGAGCTGTAGCCGCCGGCCTTCGCCACAGCCACAGCAACGCGGGATCCGAGCCGCGTCTGCAACCTACACCACAGCTCACGGCAACGCCGGATCCGTAACCCACTGAGCAAGGCCAGGGATCGAACCCGCAACCTCATCGTTCCTAGTCGGGTTCGTTAACCACTGAGCCACGACGGGAGCTCCACACACCTGCGTGTTTTCTAATCCTCATCCACTTCTAGCGTCGGCGGTGTGTATAGTCACGGTGTCAGTTCAGGTTCTAAAGATGTGTCTCAACATGCAAAGGCACCCAGCCAGTTTTCTAAAAAAGTCTGCAGCCGTCTCCTCCACGCCAGTGTCCTAGTTCACGTGCTAGTCTCCAGGAGGCTGGTAATAGCCTGTGCTGCTAGTTGAAATGCTGCCATTTACATGCTCATCTGGTAGTTTGCTAGATGTGTCCTCCACTAGAACACAAACGCCCGAAGGTCGAGGACTCTGAATTCTTGTTCACGGCCACACTCCCCACCCCACCCACAACATCTGTGTCCTGTCATCTTGAAACCACTCAACAAACACTTCTGGAGTGAATAAATGAAGGAGCTCTTTAATGAGTAATGAGAATTCTAATCACCCTCCTTATTAAGAGGAAGTTTCTAGGTGGTAGATGAATAATTCTGGAGTTAAACTCTATTATGAATATTTATCATATATCCACAGGTTGATAGATATGTAGAGATAAAGAAGGATAGATTCAAAATAAAGGGATTAAAAAAAAAACCAAATGTCTACCTTAAGGTTTTATATGGTCCTTATGTTTACATATTTACTTTGTAATTCAGACAGCTATAAAAATCCCATACAGAGCGCACTTATTCACAAAAGCTCATCTATATAGTAAAACTTAGTGCTTGATTATATGTAATTTATTAAAATATTGTCCAAGTGGCCCTCACAAGTCTTTTTTAATATCATAACTAAGATAATCATTCATATCAGGAACTCCGTAAAGAAAACAAAAAAACAAATCAATAACTCCATGTACTTGGAAAGGATGTTGTGAAATATTCAGCTATCTGAAAAAATGTTGACTTCTGGTCTTCCCTGGTGGCTCAGCAGGTCACAGATCCAGTATCGTCTCTGCTACAGCTAGGTTCTCTGCTGTGAAACAGGTTCAGTCCCTGGCCCAGGAACCTCCACGTAATGTGGTCATAGTCAAAAAAAAAAAAAAAAGATTTTGACTTCTCTATCAACCTGAAGACTGCCATCAAAGATCAGATGATTCACATCTATCAAATACAGCCTTTAACCCCCCCTCTCTCTACGATTAAGGCCAGTGTTACAAATACTCAGGCCTACATTAGAAGTGTAGCAGGAACGGGTACAACATTGTGTATCAGCTCTACTTTATATCTGTAGGTACAACTAGAGAATATCATGCTAAGTGAAGTGAGTCAGAAAGAGAAAGACAGAGACCATGTGATATCACTTATATGTAGAATCTACAATATGGCGTAAACGGACCTAGCTGCAGAGCAGAAACAGACTCCCCGACGTAGAGAAGAACAGAGTTGTGAAAGTCAAGGGGGGAGGGGATGGAGTGGGAGGGACGGGGAGTTTGGGGTCAGTAGATGGAAACTGTTACATTTAGAATGCATAAGCAATGAGGCTCTGCTCTATAGCACAGGGGACAATGCCCAGTCTCTTGGGATAGACCATGATGGAATGTAAGGAATGTGTGTGTTTGTATTGCATATATGACAGTCATAGGAATGTGTACACACACACACACACACACATATATGACTATACAGCAGAAACTAGTACAACATTATATATCAACTATACTTTAATAAAGAAATAATTTTTTATTTTAGCTTTTTTTGTCTTTTTAGGGCCTCACCCACGGTACATGGAGGTTCCCAGGCTAGGGGTCAAACCGGAGCTACAGTTGCTAGACTATGTCACAGCCACAGCAACATGCGATCCGAGCCGCATCTGCAGCTGACACCACAGCTCATGGCAATGCCAGATCCCCAGCCCACTGAGGGAGGCCAAGGATTGAACCCGCATCTTCATGGATGCTACTAGTCGGGCTCGTTAACCGATGAGCCACAGTGGAACTCCAAAAAATAATTTTTAAGAAAAGAAATAGTTTGACCTTGGCCAGGATCTTCCCCTAGAAACCGAGCTCCCATTAGAGGAGGTTTCAAATGACTCACCTCCCGTGGTCTTTTAGCAGATGGAAGTGAAATGAAGAAATGACTGATCCACTCATTTCTAACCCACCTGTTCCGACTTTCCCACTTTGGGTTTAATGGCTAAGGCGAAGATGGTCTCATATTCGTAGTAGTTTCAGGCCCGGCCTGGCCAGACAGACGTCTCAGTGAAGAGTCGAGTGCCCAGAGCCACGGCTTCACCACTCAGGGCATATGCTTTCACCGGCACTAACCAGCCCTGCGTGGTGACCAGAGACCGGGAGTCCTGTTCTCTGGGCAGCACCAGCCCTTCCCAACAGTGGGCTTCAGAGTAAGGATATGCCTGGCAGGTCCAATGCTACTTCCTAACGCAAAATAGGAACCCGTGTGACCTCCATGGTCGCTGGGCTCTGTTCTGTGCCTGCCCTGAGTAAACTCACTTGTGTTGGAGAAACAACACACGATGACTTGGGTGGGAGACATGCAAGAGTCGTGAATACAGAGCCGAATGACCAGTGTCCTTAGAATTCTTGGTTCGCGTCTTCTCAACATCATGAGACCACCTTCTCTTCCCCCAGTATCAGTGAAAATAAATCATCCTAACTAAAAAGGAAGAGTTTTCATTGGCTTCCAGATGTGGCCATTGGTTTTAGGTAGTACTTCGTTTAATCCATGTCTCATTCATTTCCCAGGTATTTTTACTGTATATTCAACCATGTGCTGGTCACTACGCGGGGCACGGGGGCTATGAAAGTGAATGCGAGACGTGATCCTTGTCCTCACGGAAGGGAATGGCCTCCATCAGATATGAGTGAGCCAGTGAAGCAGGGGAGGCCCTGGGTTGGGGAGAGCTAGGGTGTGGAGGGGCTGTCAGCACCCCGGGGTGCAGGTGGAAGGCGAGGCAAAGCTGGAATTGGAGGTGGGCGGGGTTTGGACGTGGCCAGGCTCCACCGTGAGCCACTGATCCAGGAACCACAGGGGGTACTGAGGCCCTGGTGAGCCTGCATGGCTTTGGAGACAAGCGAGCTGCTGCTTAGAGAGGTTCGTGGGCTGAATGGAAAGCAGGCAGCTACTCACGTGGCCGAACCTGCTGCATCCCAGCGTGAACCTCTTCTGTTCCCCTTGCTTCCTCCTGTCTTAGGAACTGGGAGGCACCGCTCAAAGGGTGGGTAGGCAAGGCCATTTATAATAGACATGTAATAATATCCGATGATGTTTTGAAAAAAATTGAGGAAGCTCTTTCTAACCGTGTCCGCGTGGTTGACCAGTTGCGTCTGTGGGCGCTTCCAGCGACATCTCATTGAAGAGTGTGTCACTGCTATTCGTGTTCCTGGAATTGTGTCTCTTTGGCAGTTTAATGGCAACCCAGCTTCTAAAGCCTTTTAAAACACTTGCGTCCCGGAAAGACTTGTATTTATTTGTATTTGTATTCTCTTTGAAGACTACTTTGTATTTTGGTCCAAAGTAGTCTTCAAAAAGAGCGCACACCTCAGTGTAAACCCTTCGGATGGTACTTCTTCATTTTGTGAGTGTGCGGGTCTTTCGTACGCTCACACTTCTCAGATGGCTGCATTTTCCAGTGAACCTGCCCCTGGGGGCTTTTACGGCTGGACAAGGAAGCTTGATTTCTTTTCCTTTCACACAGAAGCACGTGCATGTGTGTGTGTGCCCTGCACGTACACAGATGATAATGGTGGTTGGCCTGTTTTCTGCAAAACCGGAAAAGGCTGTTCTTCCTTTGAATGGCGGTTGTTGTGCAGTCAGTTCCATAGCTGCAGCCAGAAAGTACCTGCTCTCATCAGTCTGACAACCGCAAAGTAACCCTGAAGTTGGTTTTGATTAGACGCCTCTGCCTCTGCTTCCTCCATCTTTCCTCAAAGCCGGTTTCTCAAATTGTGGGGCCGTCATGTTACAGTGTGTGCTTTTTGCCTGACTTTACCTCCAACGTCGGCTTCATGAACAAGAATTAGGAGAGACGGGCTGAAAAGGGAATAGCCCCCCTGGATTCTTCATCGCATAGAAAACTGAGTTAACTGCAGCGTGAAATTTCTTTTTTCTCTCTTTCATTGAAATATAGTTAATTGACAATGTTGGGTTAGCGTAAGTGTATAGCAAAGTGATTTCAGATTCTTTTCCATTATAGGTTATTTCCAGATATTGAATGTAGTTCCCGGTGCTATACAGTAGGTCCTTGTTGTTTATCTGTTTTATATCCAGTAGTGTGCCTCTGTTAATCCCAAAACCCCAGTTTACCCCTTCTTCTCCTTTTTTCCCCTTTGGTAAACAAAAGTTTGGTTTCTATGTCTGTCATCCATTTCTGTTATATAAATAAGTTCATTTGTATTTCTTTTAGCTTCCATGTGTAAGTGATGTGAGATTTGCCTTTCTCTGTCCGACTTACTTCGCTCAGTATGATAATCTCTAGGTCCATTTGTGTGGCTGCAAATCGCATTATTTCGTTCTTTCTTTACAGCTGAGTAGTATTCCATCGCATATATATATATAGGTATATATATGTGTATATATATGTGTGTGTGTGTGTGTGTGTGTATCTCTTATTTATTCATTCCTTCATCTATAAACGTTTAGGCTGCAGCATGAAATTTCTTAATCCCAGTGTCTGACCTGAACAAATAAGTGCATTCTAAACTCATCACATGAGTTTCTTTTAAGGAAGTCTTAAAAACTCACCCTCTAAACAAAACTGACCAACCAGGGCAGCTGAAAAAAGCGTGTTCACAGGTCATCAGCACTGATTTTACGTTTGCATTTAAAACGTTCGCTGAGAATCTATAGCTGCCACATATTCTTTACTCCTCTTCCCTCGGGGAAGGAGACGGCCTTTGTACGCGGGCCTTCCCGTGGCCACCGCGTCAGGGCTCTGCCGTGGTCTAGGCCTCTCGTCAGTCTCAGGCCTGCCCGGCTCCGTGCCGGGTCCCCCAGGTCAGGGAGGGACTCCTGAGATGACCCTGGAAACTGACGAGAAGCCTTTGCACTGAGACGAAGACAAAAAAAACGCGTGGGGTATTAATGACTTACAGTTGATGGCTCCCCACAACTTCCTCCATCCGTACCCCGCATTTCACACCGTGAAACCCGAGCACAGAGACTCAGGGCAAGGGGATGTCCCAGGCAGCTCTAAGGAAAAAACATGATTTTTTTTTTTTTTTTAGAGAACAGGTAAATGCCATGCGGATCGAAGCCATTAAACGGTGGGACAGACTTTTACCTGTACACGTGCCATGGCTGGGTGATCTAATTTCTTACCGTCTTTCCACTAGTTCCAAGCTTTTTAAATTCTACTTATTTATTTATTTATGCTGCTTTTTAAGGGCCGCACCCACAGCATATGGAAGTGCCCAGGCAAAGGGTTGACTCGGAGCTGCAGCTGCCGGCTGCCAGCCCACGCCACAGCAATGCCAGATCTGAGCCACGTCGGCGACCTACATCACAGCTCATGGTGACACCGGCTCCTTAACCTGCTGAGTGAGGCCAGGGATCAAACCCGCATCCTCATGGGTTACTAGTCAGGTTCATTACTGCTGAGCCACAATGGGAACTCCAATTCTCTTGTATTTAGGAACAGGTATCTTCAGTATTGTCATCAGCTCTTTTTACTCTTCCAATAGAAAGGACCATGGCAGCCACATTAGGCTGCTTTTTTCAACGTACTATTATTAAGTTATCCAGCCTCTTATCTTCCACCATGTATAGAATTCCTGAAGGAGTCTTCTTCTTCTTTTTTTTTTTTTTTGGATTTTTAAGGCCACCCCTGTGACATATGGAGGTTCCTAGGCTAGGGGTCTACTCGGAGCTACAGCTGCCGGCCTACGGCTACAGCCACAGCAATGCTAGATCTGAGCCACCTCTGCCACCTATACCACAGCTCACGGCAACGCTGGATCCTTAACCTATTGAGTGAGGCCAGGGGTCGAACCCACAACCTCGTGGTTCCTAGTTGGATACGTTTCCGCTGAGCCACAACGGAACTCCCTGAAGTATTTTTCAGTTGCATCATGGGTTTGTCTCGTTGTTTTAATTGGTTTTTTTGGCTTGAATATGTATGACCTTGAAATGCCTCTCTGTATAGTAGGGTTGAAATCATGTCAACAAATGATTTTCTACAACACGAACTTTTAGTATCCCCTCTATATATCATTCCAGTGATTAAATGTGAATTTACAGATTGACGAGAAGGGCTGTGTATAAATGTTGACCCACAGCCCTTCCTTGGTATGAAAACAATGTTTGTTGCAAAAGTCAAACATGGAAATAGATTTTGAACTTACATGTACTGATTGTGTAATTAATATGTAACTTTCTAGTTACAAATAATTATTTTATTCTTTAGATACCTAAGGGGGATATGAAGAAAATATCCAGCAAAAGTTTGTTCCCTTAATGAATGAGGTAGCATGTGGATTTTTTGACACTTATTTTAGTTACTTAACATCTTTTATTTCTTACTTACACCCCAGATTACAACCGGATTGGCCGTAGCTGTTGAGATTCTCAGACCAAAAAGTTCCAGATCAGTGAGATGTTAGTGTGCCATTTGCTACAATATTAGGAAATGAGGCCCAGGAGTTCCCACTGTGGCTCAGTGTGTTAAGAGCCAAACATGGTATCCGTGAGGATGTAAATTTGATCCCCAGCCTTGTTCAGTGGGTTAAGGATCTGGTGTTGCCAAAACTGTGGGTCAGGTCACAGATGCGGCTCTGATCCAGTGTTGCTGTGGCTGTGGTGAAGGCCTCAGCTGCAGCTCCAATTCAACCCCTAGACCGGGAACTTCCATATGCCGCAGGTGCAGTCCTGAAAAAAAAAAAAGGGGGGGGGAAGAAAGAAGAAATGAGGCCCATTTTGCAAAATTTGACCACAGTTTGCAAAGGAGAAATAACAAAACATTACTTCTGATTGTGGTAGAGAGTAACTACGTGAAAACTTTCTTGAAGATTAAGCCCTTGAGAATTTTAATTTTAAATTTTCAGAAAATAGAAGAAACAGTTCCCACTTAGACAAGGATTTGCTGGTCACTGTTAACTCAGCTCAGAGCAAAGAACGAAGGGGAAACTGACCATGGAGAGTTACCCTTATTTAGATGTGTGCAGAATTCTCTCCCCGAGTCGCTGCCTGCGGTGGAATGAGTGTCCCTTACAGGTATTTTCTGAGACGGAAGCTCCCGTAGCCATAAATCAGTCCTGATGGCAGGAATTGCATTTGGTGGATGAGGACATCGTGCACACTCTAGTCGGGGATCTGAAATGCACATTTTGCTCGTTTTCTGCCCTTTAGAAAAATAAAAGGCAAAGGAAGATTTAAGTTCATCGATTCTGGCTTTACAACTGGTGTCCTAGAGGAGGGTTTCTCAGTGTTTAGGGGGGAAAGCTAGGCTCTGGAAGCTTCTCCCAATAACGCTAAAAACCATCCCTGAGGTGGGACACCTGTTATGCACATTCAGTATTAGTTCTGAGGAATCCCAGGACCGTAGTCCTCAGACTTCAGGACCTTGGCACTTCTTTTTCTTTTCATTTAGGAATGTTATCTCGGAAGGCCTGTGACTCTGTTGGCATATTGCTTGGGACCATCTGATGTTTTCTTTCTGCTGATCTTCTGGTCTAAATAGAGGTTCACAGTTTTAAGTCACCTTCTTATAAGTGTTTGTGGGGATTTTTGTTTTGTTTTGTTTTTTCAGTTTTATGCCCACGCTGGCGGCACACGGAAGTTCCCCAGCCAGGGACTGAATCTGAGCTACAGCCGAGGCCTAGGACGCCGCAGCTGCAGCAACACCACATTCTGTAACGCACTGTGCCGGGCTGGGAATTAAGCCTGTGCCTCTTCGGCGACCCAAGCCACTGCGGTCAAGATTCTTAACCCACTGTGTCGTGGTGGGAACTCCGATGATGGTGTGTTTTTAATTATCCCATCTTTCATGTAGTCATTTAGAGAAGAAATCAGTGCTGTTCACATTTTTTAATTATATGTTATAAAATGTTGAGTGAAAAAAATTCAAAAGTCAGAGCATAAACTTAATTGCTCTAAAACTGATCCGTAGAGGGGGAAAAAAGGCTGAGTAGAAATTTAAAGGCTTTGAGGTCATAAATCTCAGGCCAACCACGTTTTAGACCAGACTTTGTCCTTCTTGAGAGGAGACAGAAGCAACGTATAAACATCTTCAACAATATCAATACTTTCTAAGAAGTCATGGAACGAATACATGACCTATTGAGGAAGATTTTTTTTTTTTCAGGGCTTTTAAAAATAGAATTCACTATTCAAAAAAAAAAAAAAAATTCCAACCTCTGTCACCAGCTGTCTGTCCTCAGCTGCTGAAGTTCCGTGGAAAGTCACAAATCTAGGCCCTCACTTTGTTTATGTGCTGTTTTATAAACCCCTTGTCAAATTGCTGTTTTCAGGGGAAAGCATACTTGCCTTTGAAGTGACTGTTCTCAGCCCAGGAGGCAAAATAATGGTCCCCACAGAGATCTGTGTCCTACCCCCTGGAACCTGAGAACACACTTCCTTACATAGCAAAAGGAGGTGTAAGGCCAGGGTTCAGGTAAGGATGTTGAGATGAGGAGCTCTTCCGAATCATTCATGTGATCCTAGTACAGTCAGTCCTTATAAGAGGGAGGCAGGGGGTGCTCAGGGCCGAGTGGGACCACCAGCGGCCGATGCCACAGCTTCTAGAAGCAGCAAGAGGCAAGAGGCCCAGGGGCCTCGGAGGAGCGAGGTCTTGCCCAGCCATCTGAGAATTCTGACCGCCAGACCGCTGAGACTGTGAGTGTATTTTGTTTTAAAATAACTAAGTTTGGAGTTCCCTTCATGGCTCAGTGGTTAACGAACCCGACTAGGAATCATGAGGTTGCGGGTTCGATCCCTGGCCTCGCTTGGTGGGTTAAGGATCCGGCATTGCTGTGAGCTGTGGTGTAGGTCGCGGATGAGGCTAGGATCCCGCGTTGCTGTGGCTGTGGTGTAGGCAGGCAGCTGTAGCTGCAATGCGAGCCCTAGCCTGGGAACCTCCAAATACTGTGGGTGCAGCCCTAAAAAAAAAAAAGAAAGAAAAAAGAGAAAAGAAAAAACACAGCAACTAAGTTTGTAGTATCGTCTTGTAGCAGCAACAGGAATCTCCTACCATGTTGGCAGTGGTTCCATCACTTACTGACTCATCTTGAGGGGCTCCCTTGGGCCAGGAAGTGTTCCAGGCACCACGGGTCAGCAGGGAATGAGACGGGCCAGGGCCCAGTCCCTTGGGGCCTTACCTTCCGGAGGGAGGGAGAGGATGTGATCTCAGAGAGCTCCTGAGGCACTGAGACTGCAGTTGTCAAAAAGCAGAGTTTGGAGTTCCCACTGTGTCTCAGTGGGTCAAGGGCCCGACACAGTGTCTGTGAGGATGGAGGTTCGATCCCTGGCCTCGCTTGGTGGGTTAAGGATCCGGCGTTGCCACAAGCTGCGGTGTAGGTCGTAGGTTCAGATCCTGAGTTGCTGTGGCTGTGGCATAGGCCGGCAGCTACAGCTCTGATTCGATGCCTAGTCTGGGAACTTCCATATTCCCCAGGTGCGGCCCTAAAAAGAGAGAAACAAAAAACAGAGCATGATGGGACAAGGAGGCTTGCTTTGCAAATGAGGCTTATTTTGATGGCGTCTAGCTCAGGGGGCCTCTCTGTCTGAGGAGGTGACATTTAAGCTGGGATCTGAGTGACAAAAAGGAAGCGGCCGCCCTGGGTTCTGGAAGAGCACAGCAAGTACCAGGATGTGGAGCTGAGGGTGACAGCTCATCGCCACTTGGGGTCTGAGAACAGGAGGTGGTGGCCCCAAGCCCCGGGTTCCCCACCAGTGGGAAGTCCCTGGAGGTCCTTTCCATGCTCATCAGAGGACGGCTTTTTTTTTTCTTTTCTGTCCTGCTGGACACCACGTGCGGTGCCAGGTTGTCACCCCCAGCCTTCGCTTCTTCCTTTCACGACTTTGTCGCCAACTCCGCGGGCTCAAATTCATTCACTGATGCTGCGACAGAGCCAAAAACATCTACTGCTGTCGTCAGATCCTAAACAGGCTTTGTAAGCTGGAGCGTGCAGCCTTCCTCCCACCGCTGGGTGACACTAGGCTTCCACCTCTGTCCACAGTCGCTCGGATCTTAGCCTTCAGAGGAAAGAGCGTCTCTGTCGCCGGCCCCTTAGGCATGAGCACCAGTGGCTGAAAATCACCATCACCGGTCCTTTCAGTGTGTTCTCACATTCCCTGGAATCTCCTAGTGGACCTGGATTTTAGGCATGTTCATTTTTGTCCCCCGCAGAGGTTGAAAGCTCTCCCAGCCTCTCCTGCATCCCCTGAGGTCAGAGACATTGTCCCCGGGGGGGTCAAGGGGCCACCACCCCCATGCTGGACCTTCCTTTTCTCTCCTCCATCTTTTTCAAAGTAAAAATGGAGCTATGTTGTCTGACTATTAACACTTGTAAATAGCCTACACACACAACTGAGGGCATTCTCTGCCTTGGGAAATGTTTTCTCTTAATGGTCTTGATTCTTCATTGGATCCTGACTTTTTGAGTCTCCAGATATTGCCCCTTCCCCCTGAATTAGGGGTGTACACGACCCAAGGGGCCCCTTCCCAAGGCTGCCTGGTCCTTCGAGCTCATAAAACTCAGGAAGGGTGCCTGGAGTTTTGCCCAGGGTCCATGTCACACTGTAAATATGTGTGTCGTAGGGTCTTTTAGTTTTTCTTTGTTTTTTTAATGAATAGAACAAGGTAGTTAGTTACATTTAGTAATACCCATTCACCAGAAGGAAAGGGGGATGGGGCGGGTGGGTTAAATCATTGTGTTTTTTGATGAATGGCTCGTACACCGAAAAATAAATTGGACAAACTGGCATCGAGCTCGGTGAACATGAAATCAGCTATTAGAAGAAAGCTTGTGAACAAATTCTGAGGCAGATATGCATCTTTTGATTAATGTCCTATCAATCATCCACACGGCTACCTTGGCTAAGTCTCGCTGTAATCATTCATGGTTGCTTTCGGAAACACGGGCAGAAACTATAGCGCCGCAGAAACGGAATATTATTACTGATTTCTCCCGAACTTCCTGGGAACAATGACTGTTTTCACCAGGTTTCTGGTCCCTTTATTAGAGAAATACAATACCGGATGAAAGGAGAGTTCCTCCAGCCTGGCGAAATTCTCCTAGGGTATTCTTAATGATATTCAGTCTTAAATGGGCAAGCTATTGTAAAGGCAAGGTTCTCAGTAGGAATAATAGTAATGTAATCCCATTGAATCCGCCTCTTATGGATTGTAGTCAAAGAGGTGAAAAGGTGGAGTCACATTAATGAACAGAGTATATCTTCGGAATTATTAAAGTTGTTGCAATGGTTGGAATTTTTGTTATTGTAATTATTATATTCTCAGTTAACGCGCTTAACAGCAATAGTAATTAACCCACCAGACTGGAAAATTTGCGTGAATTCTATCTTTGACACTGCAAGAAACCCTGATTCTTTCTGGGTCTTACACAGCAGGATGGAGAAAAATATATGTGTGTGTGTGTGTGTGTGTGTGTGTGTGTGTGTGTGTGTGTGAGTATATATATCTTTTTTTTCTCACTCGAGTGTTTTTTAAGGAAGAAATTTTCATGAATGCAGTTAGAGCTTTGCATGAATTTTGAAGCTATTGGCAATTGTCTCAGAGTACCTTATTCTTTTGAGGGGATTGGCTTCCTAAAGTATGCTGGCGCAAAGAACGACTTGGCACTGCCTGCTAGTCCCGACAGAAATCTTTAGGTAATTGTGTGGCTCCCTCAGAATGTCCTGCAGCCTGGGAAAGACTGTGGCATAATGAAGCGGTGACAGGCATTAGCATGTATAATGGGCATTAATAGACATTTAATGCTGTTTAGCTGGAAGAGGGAGCGATGCTCTCCCATTGGAATATTCTCCCATCGAAGCCCATTGATCACCGATCTCACCCGGGAGAGGTTAATCCATCAGCTTCTGTAACCAGACGGCACTGATGGAAATTCTTTAGGTGGCATTCTGGATGAACCAAGCTTTCCATCTTTACAAACAAATGAGTGATATGACAAGCATGGTGTTCAAAACACATTTAACCAATTGATTTTCTTTCCTCTTGTAATAAGATCTGGAGACATATGAAAGCGTGCGGTGTGAGCCGAGATGAAAGAAATTGCTCCGTGCACGGGGACACGCGGGACAGGGAGCCGATCAAAGTACTATAAAGCATGGAGTCACCCACTCTCTTTTTTTATATGAAGTTTGTTATTGCAATAAATAGCTATTATTGAGCCGATGCCTTTTGTTTCCGTTCCGCTGAATCTGTGTTCGGGTCCGTGAGTTGGTGGCAATGCCCACGGATGTCCCACTTTAGCAGTCAGCTTTCTCTAGGAAATTTCCAAGAGGTTCCTCGGTAATCGATCTTCGAATTTCAGCACGTGCCCCGAGGTGCTGCGGACAGGCGAACCCGGGCACAAGGTGCGCTGGTCCCTGCGTCCTGCTGATGACGTTCTCCGCTGTCCTTCCCTCCCGCAGCCCCGCCCTGAGCTTCACCTACCCTTCCGCGCCCGTCTCGCTCCATATGCACCAACAGATCTTAAGCCGACAACAGAGCTTAGGCTCTGCGTTTGGACACAGCCCGCCGCTCATCCACCCCGCACCAACCTTCCCGACCCAGAGGCCCATACCCGGGATCCCCACGGTCCTGAATCCCGTCCAGGTCAGCTCCGGCCCTTCCGAGCCCTCCCAGGTGAGAGAGACAGCTCCGTGCCCAGGTCCGTCTAGGTAATCGCAGAGGAAAGCCAGGCGACCACATCAGCTACGAGCAGCCACAGATGGGGTGGGGGTGTCGTCTCCGGGCTTCCAGACCGCAGCCTGCCGTCGCAGCCCGGGGCTGTCGCCTTCAGTGTGGGTGGCTGTGCAGTGCCTGTGCTCCTCAGGCTTCTGAGCTTCTACCAGAGTCATTTCACCCTCGGGGGAAAAGCAGGCTGCTCCATCAGGCGTCACTCTGGCCCTGAGCTGTGTCTCTTCCGCATCCAGTAACAATCCATGGCAGGCGTGTGTTGGTGTCATTCAGCCTCTGTCCCCAGGACTATAGAGCCCCTCAGAGCCTGGATCCCAAACCTATGCCTCTAGCTTCTTAAGGCCACAGGGAGTGGATCCTTAAGAGTTAAAAACAAAGAGCTGCCGGAGCTCCTGTTGTGGCTCAGCGGGTTACAAACCTGACTAGTATCCGTGAGGATGTGAGTTCGATCCCTGGCCTCACTCAGTGGGGAGCTATGGTGTAGGTTACAGACGTGGCTCAGATCTTGCATGGCTGTGCTGTAGGGTAAGCTGGCAGTTGCGGCTCTGATTTGACCCCTAGCCTGAGAACTTCCATAGGTCGCAGGTGTGGCCCTAAAAAAATAAAAAAGGCGAATACATAAATAAAAACGAGGAACTGCCTCATCTATGTATTTTCTGACTCTGAACACATGTTCTGAACTCTGCTACCCAGAACTAAGAGCCTTGTTTTCATTGCTGTGGTGCCAAATAAGCCTGGTAGCCTTTGAGTTGAGGATTTTAGCCACGGCCCTGCTCGTAATCAGAACCTGATTTTTGTCTCTGTCCCTGCCCCTGCAGAACAAGCCCACGAGTGAGTCTGCGGTGAGCAGCACTGGCGACCTTGTGCACAACAAACGCTCCAAGATCAAGCCCGACGAAGACCTCCCCAGCCCGGGGCCGCGGGGCCAGCAGGTGACGGACGCGCCGGGCTCTAGCTCCCTCCAGCTCAGTGTCTTTCACAGCACTGGCCTGTCTGCCGTGTTCTTGGCTTTGGCCGTACCCACGCGTTTGACCAAAGGCCAGGGCTGGAGTCTGACTCCGTTTGCTTCTCCAGCTGAGAAGCAAACACACTAACACGTAGGCAGCTGGATGGGGTATAAACAGTAGTTCGTAGAGTAAGTGGTTGGATCCGTTTGTGGCTGGTCAGGGCTCTACCCAGGCTCCAGTCTTGGCCTTGATCTTGGGCCTGAATTACGAGCTCCTGGCTCTCAGTCTAAGCTGGGAAGGCCAGTGACACTGCCTGTAATGATCATGTTCTTATTTGCTCTTATTTTACCACTGCCCATCTGCCAGGAGCGCCTGGAGCGCCAGGAGGGATCCAGGCACAACTAACTTAACTTAAGGCGACTTAGATTCTGGTTCTTCACGCAACGTCCTGAAAGGAGGGGGTTAAAAATTCCAGTCTAGTCTCTGCTGTCAGTCACTTAGATCCTGGCCTCAGTTTAAAAACTGTGTAGATTATGCCCCGAATACTATTTTCTCGGCTCCCCGTGCCTGATAGGGAGCTCGATGAATATTAATTGCCAGAGATAAGGGTTGATTAAGAGTCTGGATATCCACAGAATCTGGACCTTGCAGTGGTCAGACTGTTTAAGCCCAAATTTCCTTTTTAGGGAGCATTTGGAGGATGGAATGACTGAGTGTGACGGGTTCAGAAACCCATCGTTTCTCTTACATTTTGCTGGCCAACGATTTTGCTGGTGATGCCTAAACACTAATGGGAAGCTTTTACCATCTCGTCCTAGATTAGGTCCCGAATATACACCTCTAATCATCTCCCAGAATTCTGGCAGTTCTCTGTATTTTCATTTCTGCATAGCTGCCTTGGAGGGCCAGAAAAGATTGTGCTGCCGAGCTTTAGAGGCCGTGGTCCTCGGGTCGTGAGTGCATTCACGAAGTTGAACCAAGAAGACATCATTCTTTATAAAAATCCACCAAGTGCCTCTCACAGCCTCTTACGGCAGAGACAGCAAGCAGAACTAGAATTAGCCATAAACCATTACCCTGGGTTCCAGAGCAGGAGAATAAACAAATTAATACGCCAGCAAGAATGTAACTGACAGAGAAAGACCAGTCTTTGGGGCGAAGGCTCCTGTGACCCGGTTCAATTGGTTTTCTTAAGAGGTGACATCTTGGGGTTTTTTCGCCTTTGTATATAAGGACAGCAACGGTTGGCCTGAACATCTCATCATCACTCGGGTTTGAACTGTTGTCTTTAATCACAACTTAACAGCCTTCAAAGGTGTACTGAGTAAATCTGGAAAAAAAAAAATAATGCACGCAAAGGAGTCCCTGTGTTTGACACCTTCAGTTCATAAAGCTCAGTAGGCAGACCTGGGCTCTATTTTATTTTCCCCGAAAAATCGCATCGGGAGAAAGATGAGCCCCCATCGGGTCCTTCCTTCCCCTTCTTGCCTGTCCTGTGTCCTCCCGCAGTGTCTGATTTTGTCCCTCTGTCTCCTCCCTGCCTGCCCCGCCCCCTGCCTTTCAGGAACAGCCCGAAGGGACGACCCTGGTGAAGGAGGAAGGGGACAAAGACGAAAGCAAACAGGAGCCTGAAGTCATCTACGAGACAAACTGCCATTGGGAAGGCTGCTCACGGGAGTTCGACACCCAGGAGCAGCTGGTGCATGTGAGTGGCGGGGGCTGGGGAGCGGGGGCTTTACAGCTATGTGACCTTTCCTACGGGGTCAGCTCCCCTGACCCCGAGCTGAGTCAAGTTTCTTAGCCAGCAGCCTCGCAAACCGGAGAGGGCTTTATGACTTTCCGAGAAGAAAGAAAACTCTGAGCCACGGTGCTTGACCTGTTCAGTCAGCTAAAGCTTAGTGTAAAATTCAATAAAGTCTTCAATAGAGAGTGTAATGGCTCTGATCCTATAAGCCAGAAAACACTATTTTGAGTTAGCGACTTTGATGGTTATTGAGTAATAGTAAGCTGGACATGAATTATTATTAACCTTTTAACCAAGTTTGATTTTAACCAAGACCCAGTAACAATAGAAAAAAAAAATCACAGAGTTGGGGGAAGTTCTTTTCTGCCTTGTCCAACCGTCCGCATTCAAGGAATCTCCCATTATTTTATGCAGCCTCCGTACTCTCTATGGAAAGTGGCTGATGGCATGGGGTGGGCCATCTGCACAGTTTCTTGACTTGAAGCCAGTCCTTGCAGGCGCAAGAGTTTCATGGAAAAGTGAGAAGTGCCTTAAAACGTGTTGAATGGTGTGTGTTTTTGAAAACTGCCGTGTGGTCAGACGGAGAACCTTGCCTCTTCTTGCTGCACCAGATTCGGAAGGCTTTTCCACGCTCCCCGCCTGTTCTTGCAGATAATGCCACCTGCTCACCCTCCCCCCACCCCCCTGTGATACCTGATTAGCTCTGTCCCCCTCCCCCCCGCCCCCAGTACGTTGTTTTTTTGTCTGTACTTTCTCAGGCCAGTGGCATCTTCCTGGCAAATGGGACCAGGAGCAGCTGAGATGGAAGGACATTTCGATAACGTGCGCTCGCCCGCTCCTGCGCAGAAACACGGGGTGCCATTAAGGCACTAAGGATGGTTTGCTAGGTGTAGCCACTTCCTAAGCTTTAAATCGGGCAGAAAATGTGACAAGCGTAGCTTTTGTTGGGATTCTTCCCCCTACCCCGCGCCCCTTCGTCACATACACCCTGCACACCCCCACTCCGTTCTCTTCGCTTTTACAGGAACGTTTTATTTTTCGATGATCCATGTTGCTCGATGGCCCTCCTCTGCTTCAGCACCAAGGCCGTGCAATTTCCCTCGCGTCCCTCGTGTGCCTTGGGTTTCGTGGGCTTTTGAAGAGTGTCCTCTCCCCTCGACCCATCCACCGACATCCTCCACGCGCTGCAGTTACATTGTCGGGTGGGGTGTATGGTTTGCCAGGTTTTGAGATCTGTCGTGTACAGAAGGCATTGAGGGTCTGATGTGACATCAGGGTCCCCCACCCCTCTCCCCCTCCCCTTCTTGGTTAATCTTATCTCCTTGTAATAGTATAGCAAGAATTTCGGATTTCTCAGTGCAGCAAGAAACTGGAAAGTCAACTGTTTTTAATTGAGGTATATTTCCAGATTTTTCTGTGAACTTAATTTCATTCTTTCTCTTTAATTTGATGCAAGTGGTATTTTTCAGCCAAGTCTGACTTAATGGCCTTTTCATCTTGCTAACTGTTTTAATGGAAACCCCAGACGTGGTAACGCTAAAGGGGGGGGGGAAGTTGGGGATTTTTTTCTTTCAATGTGAGGGAATAATCCCAAAGAGAAGAGGATGCCAGAAACACCCTCAGCGATAATAGGGAGTGCTCAACATACAAGAGAAGAACCGTTTGCAGAAAAGCTGCATCGTAAGCGAGATGCTGGCGATGCTGCTTTGGCCTTTTAAACCTCCTTCTCAGAGATGATGGAGCCTCAAGGTGCCTTTCCTATGGATAAGTCCTTGCAGTTTCCCAGGGCGCTGTGACTTTGGTTCAGCCGTTATCAAATGAGGAGTGAAATTGGAGCTTATTATAAGTTGACCTGTAAAAGGAATTGGCCTCATCAGAAGCCAGTTTTGAGGTGACATTTTTTGAGTAGTGGTAAAACCTTCAGGTTTTCCCTGCCTTACCTGTCATGTGAAAACTTTAGAAAGACGGGCATTAGTATTTAATCTCAGTGGCAAAAGGTCTGAGGTGGTGATGATGCTTTAGTGGAGAGATCTGAGTAGTTTTAAGGCCGGTTGACCTGTCACCTAAATGACCACCATGTTGTCTGCTTAATCCTAAAAACTGTGAAGTGAATACACAGGCAGTGGGACTTTTTTTAATTCCCAATCAGCAAGAAGAAATTGGCATCAGGATTAAAAGAAAATCCAATGTATTACCTTTATGACATTAATTTTAGTCTGAGATAAATTACATGAGTTAAGTGAGCTTAGTTAAGTGAATGAAAAATTATAACTTACTGTAAGATAAATAAAGACACTCCTTTATGTCACTTATCCTCTACCTTTTTTCTTACCACCTGGTGGGCGGAAATTCCAAATTTATACATTTAAATGGATTTTACATTGCACGACAGACATATAAGTATGTTGCTACTCCTGGCGAATCTCGTTGCTTCAACAGTATCCTGGTGTGTTATTTTTTTGTTGACGGAACAAATAGCTAGTTCGAGTCCACCTAATTACTCCGGTGGCAGGTGGACAAAAGGCCGGTGGCAAAAACCACTTTGGGGGGTGGCCGGGCAGAGGGAAGCGTGAACTGTGGCCGTTCCTGCGACTCTCCTTGGAAAGAGGACATTTTGCGAATTAGTTGAATTTTCATGCTGCAGACAACCAAGAGGCAAGGTGTTAAACCAACCCGACGCTCTGCCTTATTTATAGCTGTGACCCATTCTTTTTCCCCCTCTTACAGTTAATAGAAAGATTCATGATTCTTCATGGTTGTCTATCTAGTGTCTGACAGTCCCGACCGCCTGCAAAAGCAAGTCCCTATCTATAATTGATATCCTTCCGTGGAATAGGGTGCTGGCTGCAACTGAAGGGCTTTGCTGGAAGCTCTTAAATCCTGACAAGTTCTCCCCTTGTTCTGGTTCAGTCGCCGAGCTGCACAGTTGGAATTCCGGAGTCATTTGAACTTGGGGCAGAGGGAGACATGTGGTTCCCATTAGCAAATCACCAAATGGAAGAGGAGAACGAGGACCTCGGCCGGCTTTGCCTGCCAGGCAGTCTCGTTTTCGGGGTGACGCACTCCACGTGCTCTCTCGCAGAGATCACTCTGTCCCTGTTACTGGCTGAACAGATGGGCTAAATAGAACCTTGGCCTTTTCTCCTTTATTTCCAGCCCCCGTCCTTCTTCCGCCGTTGTGTTTATTCCAGGTTTGCTGTGGGGTCTTTATCACTGGGATGCTTAATTAATTTCTCTTCCCAGCAAGATAATTATAATTGGGCTTAGTTACTCTCTAGCTGGTATTAAATTTGTCATCAATTTACTTCTGTGCCCAGCAGCTAAGAAGATAGATGGATATTTTCGTTAGCGGGTTTCTCGTGGTACTTCGTCCCTTGCTGAGTGGCAGTTAAAACAGGAAGAAGCGAGTAAGAAGGATGTGGAGTGCAAAAATTAATTTAGAGCACTTTGGATTAAGACAGAAGTTATTATTGATTTGTCAAGGTGCAGGCACTTTCTCTTCGCCTGACATCTGAAAGCATATATTGTAACATCTCAAGATCAGTTGAAAGGCCACACCTTCCCTTCAGTTCCAAGTGAACTGGATCCTCTTTCTGCTGTGGTGTGTTAGGTGTTACACAGCACAGGAGTCTTACATCTGTTTCTGAAAGTTGTGGAGCACCCATTCTCAAAGTGCTGTTTCTGGTTTGGCGTTTTGTTCTGTTTTTCAGTTTAGCTTCTGTTCCTACGTAAAACAACTCAAAGTCTGTCTGCTGGCCTGGCTTCTCATCGAGACAAACTGGCTTCTAAACCTTCCTGAGACCCATTTCCTTCTTGTATGAATCCTGACCTGAAGGTCAGTTCCAGCTTCGGCTCTTGGGTGATTGAGAAATATCGGATGTGCCTGGCCTGCAGCCCAAGTTGGTTTCAGGTTCTTTGCTTCTGAATGATGTTGTGGGTAGCACCGAGGTTTTGAGAAGCTTTTTATTTCATTTTATTTTCTCCCTTTTTTTTGGCCATGCCCGAAGCTTGTGGAAGTGCCCCGGCTAGAGATTGAACCTACGCCACAGAAGTGACAATGTCAGATCTTTAATCCGCAGGGCCACTGGGAAACTCCTTGAGAGGCTTTTTAAAAAGAGGAAAAAAAATATATGTGACGAACAGGTATTCGGTGTGGGCCATGACGGCTGCGTATCTAGTTGGGCTTGAAAATATCACTTCTGGGTGGGAAAGAATAAAAATAATATCATCAGGACTTCCTGTTGTGACTCGGCAGGTTACAAACCTGACTAGTGTCCATGAGGACGCGGGTTTGATCCCTGGCCTCGCTCAGTGGGTTAAGGATCTGGTGTTGCCACGAACTGCCGTGTGAGTCACAGATGTGGCTCAGATCCTGAGCTGCTGTGGCTGTAGTGTAGGCCGGCAACTGCGGCTCCAGTTGGACCCCAAGCCTGGGAATTTCCAGTTGTCTTGGGTGTGGCACTAAGGAGAAAAAAATAATAGTATAATCACCATAGCCGATGCCCACCTGTTCACTCTCTCACTGCAATTCCTTTACCTTCTTTTTCACCAATCCAGTTCCTTCTTTCTTTCTTCCTTTCTAAGGAATGACACGTATACTGTTCTCTCCAAAGGTCTTTAAAAGGTCAGATTATTTTTTTAACAATTTTATGCCCCACGCTAAACCGCGGCAGGATAACCCTGCAAGGAGGGCCTTGGCAGTCTCACCCTGGAGGCTCGGGTCTCCTGCTGGTGGCAATGAGCGTAGAAAATGTGTGGTGTTGATATGCGCCCCCAGCTTCACGCAGGTGGCATTTAAGTCCCTGTACTCCTCCAGCGTATCTTTTAAGCATGGTGTCATAAATTCACCTTTTTGTGTAATGATTAGCCACCTACGTGGGTTTTAAATGCTTTCATATGCTGCAAATTTTGATCTTTAAAAGCATGCTGAAGTTTCCTTTATCAGGAGAAAGTAGTTACAATCACCTTTGCCGCCACTGGAACACAAATTCTATACATCAGCAGCATGAAAATGAAAGGCTTTCTTCTTAATATCATAGAGATTGAGATATAAAGAAAGCACATCTAATCTATAAAGAACTGATGCATCCGTAGAAACGTGGGGAAGATATAGGATGTGGCAAAGACATTATTTTCATACTAATACCGTGATGCCAAATTTGCATTTTAAATGGTTCCATCTAATTTTGATCCCTTTGCTAAAGTTGCATTGTATATCTTTACCTAAGAGAAAACTGAGTTTAAGATGTGATCGAGGTCTCAGATAAGAGGCAGAAATTAGTTTTGTGTGCACATAAAGCCTAAAATGAATGCATGAAGATTTTGATCTTATTTTCTCTATATGGAGTTGCTAGTTAATTTAGTTACTCTAATTATTGGGAAATCCTGCATGGAAAATGTCGGCGAAGAACCGCCAACTTCAAAGCCATCCTTTGACTATCGTGCCCCGAGGTCACGTTCTTTGTAAAGTTACTGACTAAATTGCACCTGCCGAAATTGTTCCCATAAAGACACTCAGGAGATGAGACTGAGGGGGGTGGGGGGAGGCACGCAGGGCTGTGTGGTCCACCAGTGAGAGCCTCCCGGGGCCACTGGAATTCTGAGTGGCAGCCCCATCTCTGCCCTGACCCTTGGGCTGACCTCTCTGGAACCATTTGACCCTTGAGAATGTTATTTTCTCACTTATCATACTGTGAAACAGCCGTGAAAATAAGTGCGGTCCCCATCGTCCAAGGCCAAACAGAGATCACATGCAGCAGCCCTAATGAGAAACAGACAGAGGGTCTCAAGGAGGTTACTCGTCTCTTTGTTTTATGTATTTGTGTTTTGCAGGGTGGCGTGGGGGAAGGGCGGGGAGCGGTGCCCTTGGATTTTGTGGCTTCTGTGTATTAGCTCTAAGGCTTATTTTCTTCTCACCGTTGCTGAACTGGCTTGTGCTCTTGACGGAAGCTGGAGCCCCCTTTCTCTCTTCCGCTCAGTGCGGGTCTGATGGATGGGACCCGGCCAACACATTTCATCTCCTCCAACCTCGGTTTTAGTAAAAGCGATTGAAGCATTCACATTGGGTAGTCCTTAGGATGGGGGTGGCAAAGAGGTTTCATTTCAGGTATCGGCATATTGACTGGCAGCCTCCTGGGCTGAGCTGTGCTTTCCCCCACTTTCCACTGGGAAGGCAGGGGCCAGAATGTGCAGCTAGCCGTGGAGGAGGTTTCAGAGGAGGCAGGTACTCGCCATCTGCTCCCCAGGTCTTCTCCAACTCTGTAGATTAAGTGCCCTCCATAATAATTGTGGTTAAGTTTTCTAGGGGCTGGTATATTCATTACTTGAGTAATTAGTGAATTATTAAAATCTCCCCTTTATTAATGTGCCCTAATCTGTGAGTAAAGAATAACAAATCAGTACTTTGAATAAAATATAACTGGTATTAAGTAATACCTTACTTTCTTAAATTTCTTCAGCCATTTCATACCCTCTGAAATATTTTGCCACAAATACTTCTTTTGTTTTTGTCTGTGCCAGTGACAGAAGTGCTCTGGCTAGGGAGAGAACCCATGCCACAGCAGTGACAACCCTGGATCCTTAACCGCGAGGCCACCAGGGAACTCCAGATTGATTCTGAATGAAACTTTAAGTGACATTCTGGGTTCTGTAATAATTAGTCCCCTGGAATATCCTGCATGAACTCAGTTTATACAAGATGGTCACTTTGGGCTAGGCTGCACACCTCACCAAAGTATACTTGCTGAGAGCAGATCTTGCCAGTACCACGACTCCTCTTGTCAGGAAAATTGTGAGCTGAAATGAGCAGATCAATAGCAACTCCCTAGAAGAGGGCCTGGGCACAGCCTGCATGCAGCCCACTGCCCCAGCTTTGTTTGTGGTGGGCACATTGCCAGCACAACTTAGACCAGGGCCTCCCTGTGTGATCATTCTTTTGGGGACGGGAAGACAAGGACACATAAAAGCATAGTAAACAATATAAGGCAGGACATAAGGAAGCCATAATTGTGTAGTTGTGATTCTAGGGGCTCAAAAGAGGGAGGAGTGTATGAGGGGTATCCTGAAAGGATTCTGGGAAACGGGTGGGAAGTATTGTTGATGTCAAAGCAAAGCATGGGGGTCAACTTTTGAGGTATGATGATGAGGAAGGTGAGGACGAGGATGATGGTGATGATGATGGTGGTGATGAGGAGGAGGATGGTGGTGTTGGTGGTGATGAGGAGGGTGGTGATGGGGAGGAGGATGCTGATGATCGTGGTGATGCAGATGAGGATGGTGATGATGATGGTGGTGAGGAGGAGGATGGTGATGGGGAGGAGGATGCTGATGATCGTGGTGATGAAGATGAGGATGGTGATGATGAGGCTGAAGAAGATGAGGGTGGTGATGATGAAGAGGATGAGGAAGATGAGGATGGTGATGATGGTGGTGAGGAGGAGGATGGTGATGGGGAGGAGGATGCTGATGATCATGGTGATGCAGATGAGGATGGTGATGATGAAGAGGATGAGGAAGATGAGGATGGTGATGATGAGGAGGAAGAGGAGGACAGTGATGATGACGGTAGAGATGAGGAGGAGTAGGATGGTGAGGATGATGAAGAGGGTGAGGAGGATGAGGATGGTGATGATGCTGAGGAAGAGGAGGATGGTGATGATGATGGCGGTGATGAGGAGAAGGACGGTAAGGATGAGGATGCTGATGTTGAGGATGGTGACGGTGAGAATGGTGATAGGAAGGATTCCATCCCCGGCCGGGAACTTCCGTGTGCAGTGGGTGCCACCAAAAAATAAATAAATAAATAACCTCATTAAAAACAGTCTCTAGCAAAATGCTGTTTAATATGTATATTATATATACCATACATATATATGCATAGATTATGTGTGTATCTGTGTATGTGCATCCATGTAAATGCATATATATGGTGTGTGTGTGTGTATGTTGTGCATAAATTGGCAGAACTTCATTTTAAAGTCACGTTGGCTAAGATTCAGCACACTCGGTAGTTCTCAGGAAATCCCATAACCAGCCAAGCCTCTTTGTCTTGGTGGAGAGATTCCATCAGTGGCTTTTTTTTTTTTTTTTTTTGCAGACTGAGGAAAGTCACTGAGACTTCAGCTTCTGAGATCATGGCAAGCAGGGTTGGTGACCAGGCTCCTGACATAAAACAGAACTCTAGGAATAGAAAGCAGTTTTCTAGCACAAGGACTTTCTGAAGATTTAGGGGACATTTGGGCTTTTCCTAGATTAGCTAAATACTACTGTAGATAGGGGTTTTTTTTTTTTCATTTCTAGAATAATTAGTGATGGCAAGAGAACTATAAGTGACATATTCTCAAAAGCCCCTGGTGGCTTAGGTTTACCAGCAAAACTTGCATTCACCAGTGAGTGGGGGCGGGGAGAGGGCGTTGAATGGCGTACCGGAGATTGAGCCTTTATCCCTGCATCCGCCAAAAACTATTTCTGACTTGGAGTAAGCGCCCCTACAACTTCAATCCTTAGTTTCTCATCGGTAAAGTGGAGATTATCTTATTTTCCTTACAGGATTAAAAAAAAATTATTATAGTTGATTTACAATGTTGTGCCAATTTCTCCTGTACAGCAAAATGACAAATATATATACACATTTTCATTTGTTTATTTATTTATTTATTTATTTATTTATTTAGTACTTTTTTAGCTCATGGCAACACCAGATCCTCAACCCACTGAGCAAGGCTGGGGATCGAAGCTCTGTCCTCATGGATACTAGTTGGGTTCGTTAACCACTGAGCCATGACAGGAACCCCTACACATTCATTGTTGTATTCTCTTCCATCATGGTCTATCCCAGGAGAATGGATGTATTTCCCTCTGCCCTGCAGTAAGACCTTGTTGTTTTTGCATTCTAAATGTAATTGTTTATAGCTACTAACCTCAAACTCCCAGTCCCTACCCCCTCTCCTTTGGCAACCACAAGTCTGTTCTCTATGTCCTTTTTTTTTTCTTTTTCTTTTTCTGCCACCCTGGAGCATAGGGAGTTTCTGAGCCAAGCCACAGTTGCCACCCAAGCCACAGCTGAATCGATGCTGGATCCCTAACCCAGTGTGCCAGGCCAGGGATCAAACCCGTATCCCAGTATTTCCAAGGCGGTGCTAGTCCCTTTGTGCCAGGACTCCCACACAGGGTTTTTAAGTTCGTGTTTTGTTTGTAAGGGTAAAATGTAATGGGAGTGCTTTGAAAACGCTAAAGCATTATTATACATAAGAAAGAACAGAATCCAGGAGAAGTAGCATTAATAAACCTAATTAACTGAAGTATGTTGTGGTTAAGGAGACTTTTCATCAAAATAAAAAAAAGAAAGTATATTTGTTGATAATTTGGTTGTGCCCTCTCACCTCTGCAGACGGTCCATCTCTGTAGGCTACAATGCATCATCACCACCTAGTGGTCGCTACACAAATTGCAGGCATAGTGTTGAGACCATAAAAGCCTCATGCACACCAGGCCTGTGTGCACTTGGGGGTGAGGACCTGATACATACATCTTTTTATGTCAGTCCCTTTGAGTAAGGAGAACATACAGGGCAGACTGTTCAGGAAGAGATAGAGCAGACTATTGGCAGGACAATAGATGTACACACAGAACAGTGGGAAAACAAGTAAAGTGAAGGTGCAGAAGCAGGGCTGGGAAAGGTCTCGTGAGAATCGGATTTGAACATGGTCTTGACAAAGTAAGTGGATTTAAATAGTGAAAGACCTTTATGGGGAGGAGTTGGAGCTTCCATGTGGAAAAAGACAGCAGGAAGAAGTTAATAGATGCAGAAAGGATGGAGAATTTCATCTGAGTGGCTTCTAAGCTTGGGATTTTTGACATTTCTTTGAGTTAGAGATATCACTGCAAAAGGATGCATTCTATGCTTTTGGATTGAAGAGTGCTAAATAATGCAGTTATGGTAGAATCAAAATATATCTGGGAGTCAGAGAATAGTAAGAAGTAAGGTTGAAGAGCAGTTAGAAGTTTCCAGATGGGGAACCCCTGTCTCTCATGTGCGTGGCCCAGGCTCATTACTTAAGGCTCCCCAAATCCCGTTGTCTCTCGTTAAAGCCGACTGACCCCAGGCTTCCGGGAGAGTGAGCTCTGATGACTTTTGGAAGATGCCTGCTATGGTGCTAGTTGAGTTTTTAGCACCGAGACCGTGATGGTTTTACGGTGATGATTATCGTTTGTCTTTCTTCATTGTTCTGTTTTTCTGCTGTGCCTTATATTCCAGTTATCGATCCATGATCCCAGGTCGTGAAAACGTCTTCCTAGTCAGGAAAACGAAACTGCAGCAGCCCCCTTCTGTCAGCTTCGCGGGGTTCAGGGTTGGGGAGGTCTCCTTATACACCTGGCTCAGCTGTGTCTCCCCTGCTCCCTCCTCTCCATCTTGAGGGACCACCTGTTTCTCAGGTGCTTCCTTCTGTTTCAGTACCTGTGATGAGTCCCAGGCAGCCGAGCTTTCTCTCCAGGAGGCAGGGGAGAGCCCTGGCTTAGGAAGAACAGGTCGTCCCCCGCATCCTTCCCCGGAGGCAGGGACAGTTCTTGCACTTCCCTCTCCTGGGCCACTTGGCCAGAGATGGTGCAATTCCTACCAGTCAGATAAAGCAGTCAAACAAACTGCAAAGGAAAACACCGCCCTCACTGTTTTTCTCCTCGTGTTCCGTGGAGATAACTTCGCTGGTTACAGATGCCAACGTTTGTACAAAGCTCTTGGGCGATTGACAACTCAAAGAGAAAGTATGATTTATTAGCCTATAATGGCTAACCCTGAGCGAGGGTCCGGGTCCTACTGATTTGTGAAATTGCTTAGGATGAACTGCCTTTTTATGCTGCTCCAGCCCCGGGTTACTCAAATGAATGTAGAATCTCCATTACAGGGTATGTTATGGGAGAAAGAAAAAGAAAAGGGGGGAGGGTGGGGAGGAGAAAAAGAGAGAAGTGGCTTCTAAAATCCATCTTGGTGGTGCCTTTTACAGTAGTTTGGCTGATAAGCCAGCGGAGGAAAGATTAATAACGAGGCTTGTCGCTATCAGTACCAGCTTGTCGATTCTCTGGAACAGGGCTGTCTGTTCAGCATGGAAATTATTGATTAAATAAAAATTGCTATTAGATTGTGATGTGATCCATAATCACAAACAATGGTGGACATTCCTCTTTTAGATCCTCAGCCATGCATCAAGTTGTTTCTTTTTTTTTCCCTTGCTGTAATTTATATTGCGCTGACACGCGAGCTCTACAGGAAAAACCCTTCTGCTCTGCAGCAGGAAGGCCCTGAGCATGCGCAGTGCAGACTGCCTGGAGGCAGCAAGAGGATGGCGGGACCCTGCTGGCCGGCAGTAGGGTTTCGTTTGCTCGGTTAACTTTTTTTTAAAATATATATATATGTTATAATACACTTAACATAAAATTTACCATTTGACCATTTTATTTTTTTTTCCTGAGTCGTAATTAAAGAATAAAAGTGTATATATTTAAAGTAAACAGGAGTTCTCTTGTGGCTACAGTGGGTTAAGGATTCTGAATTGTGACTGCAGCGATTTGGGTCGCTGCTGTGTCACGGGTTCGATGCTTGGTTCGGGAATTTAGGCGTGCCATGGCGCAGCCACAAAAAATATATATAAAATAAAATGAAATAAAGTATGCAACGTGATAATTTGGTCTACATATACAATGTGAAATGATGAACGCAATCAAGTTAATTAATAGGTCCATCACCTTGCGTAGTTACCTTTTATGGTGTGTGTGATGAGAGGGCTTAAGAACTACTTATTCTCTGCAGATTTCAAGTATGCAGCATTGTATTCTTAACGATAGCCATCACGCTGTGGATAGATCCTTGGAAAGTCTGCACCCTTTGCTTAGCATCTATTCGTTTCTCCCACCCCCAGCCCCTAGCAACCATCATTATACTGTTTCTATGAGTTTCACTTTATTTTATTTTTTTAGATTCCGCATATAAGTGACATCGTACAGTATTGCCCTTCTCTGACATTTCACAGAGCATAATGTCCTCTAGGTTCATCCATGTTGTCACAAATGCCAGGACTTTCTTTTTAATGGCTAGTATCCCATTTGTTTTTCATGATGGCTGTACCAACATACACTTCCACCAGCAGTGCGGAGGTGTTCGCTTTTCTCCACATCCTCACCAAATTTTATTGTCTCAGGTCTTGGTGCTAACAGCCATTCTAACAGGTGTGAGAATGTGGTTTTGATTTGCATTTCGCCGATGATTAGCGGTGTTGAGCACCTCTTTGTGTCCCTGTTGGCTGTTTGTATGTCTTCTTTGGAAAAAAAAAAAATAAGTCTATTCAGATCTTTTTGCCCATTTTTAAATCGGATTTTTTTTTTTTTTGCTATTTAGTTGGATGACTTCCTTATGTGTTTTGGATATTAATCCCTTATCAGATATGTGGTTTGCAGATATTTTCTCCCGTTCTGTAAGTTGCTGTTTCATTTTGTTTCTTTTGCTGTGCAGAAGCTGTTTAGTTTGAGGTGCTCCCATTTGTTTTTGCTTTTGTTGCCATATCTGAAAATTCATTGCCAACACCAATGTTGTCTTTTTCTTTGTGTTTCCTTCGAGGAGTTTTCCAGTTTGGGGTCTTTAATCCATTCCAAGTTATTTTTTCTTTTCTATTTCAGTGGCAAATGCTATTGGAATTTTGATAGGGATTGCATTGAATCCACAGATCACTTCATGTACTGTGGGCATTTCAGCAACCTTAATTCTTCCAATCCAAGAACGTAGACTGTCTCCCATATATTTGTGTCTTCTTCAGTTATTTTCATCAGTCTTATAATTGTCAGTGTACAGGTCTTTAACTTCTTCCTTTAACCCCCTTTACCTTTATTCCTGGATATTTTATTATTTTCTATGCATCTGTAAATGGGATCAAATTTTAAGTTTCTCTTTTAGATGGTTACTTGTTAGTGTGTAAAAATACAATTGATTTTTGTATGTCGATTTTGTATCCTGAGACTTTACTAAACTCGTTTATTAGTTCTAACACTTTTTTTTCGGGTTGGCATCTTAAGGTTTCCTATACATAAAATCATGTCATCGGTAACATGACAATTTTTCTTCATCCCTCCCTACTTTGATGCTTTTTATCTCTTTTTCTTGCCTAATTTCTCTGACTAGGACTTCCAGTACCATGTTGAATAGAAATGGTAAGAGTGAGCCTACTAATTTTAATTAGATTATTTTATTTTTATTTTTTTTGCTTTTTAGGACTGCATCTACGGCACATGGGGGTTCCCAGCCTAGGGGGTCAAATCGGAGCTACAGTTGCCGGCCTCCACCACAGCCACAGCCATGCAGGATCCGAGCTGCATCTGCGACCTATCCCACAGCTCATGGCAAGGCCAGATCCTTAACCCACGGAGTGAAGCCAGGGATTGAACCCACAGCCTCATGGTTCCTAGACGATTCGTTTCTGCTGCACCACAATGGAAACTCCTAATTTTGACCATTTTAAAGTATGCAATTCAGTGCCGTTTAGCACATTCACAATTTCACGTGGACCACTCTCTAGGTCCGGAACATTTTCCTCGCTCCAAAGGGAAACGCTACCCAATCACTGCTCGCTCTTCTTCCTCCACAGCCCCTGAAAACCACTCATCTGCTTTCTGGCTCTGTGGACTATTGCCTATTCTGAACATTTTGTGTATTTGACGTCATAGAAGACATGAGCTTTCATGTCTTTTTTTTTTTTCCACTTAGCAGTGTTTTCTAAGTTCAGCCATGTTGTAGCGTGTGTTGGGGCTTCATTCCTTTTTATGGCCAGATCGAATCATGTTCCGTTGTCCAACTCAACTGCATTTTGTTTCTCCCTTTATCTGTTGAAACAATTTGGATGGTTTCCACCTGTTGGCTGGTGTGTCCTTATGAACATTTGTTTTTTGTTTCAACAATTATTTTCAAATCTTTGGGGTATATATCTGGGAGTGAGATTGCTGGGTCATATGGTAATTTTATACTTAATTTATTGGAGAAACTGCCAAACCTACAGCAGGTTTTAAGCTGTCTTGCACAAGCTCTGCCTTCTGGGGTGGTCTTACCTCCAGCTTCATTAGCCCTTGGTGTACTCACGGCTCTGCTCCCCAGCCCCTCCCCTCCTTGCCTGGGTTCTGCGTACCCTCCCCGGGCTGCAGGCTCAAGCTGGCTGTCTGGGTGCTTCTCTGCAGAGCAGCTTGCGGCTCTGCCCTCTGTGGGCACACAGGCATCACACAGCACATAGCTCCATACATCTGCTGTCACCACTTTCCTCCTCAAAAAGTTAGGACTGGGAGTTCCTGTTGTGGCTCAGTGGTAATGAACCCGACTGGTATCCACGAGGACGTGGATTTGAGTCCTGGTCTTGCTCAGTGGATTTATGACCTGGCGTTGCCATGAGCTGTGGTGTAGTTTGCAGCAGCTCAGATCCCACGTGGCTGTGGCTGTGGCTGTGGTGTAGGCTGGCAGCTGCAGCTCCAATTGGACCCCTAGGCTGGGAACTTCCACGTGCCGCAGGTTCAGCCCTAAAAAACAAAAAGAAAGAAAGCAAAGGAAGGAAGGAAGCAGTCCTAAAGAATGGGTGCAGTGCTGGGAGACGGAAGATGCTGAATGTTGTGCTGCAAAGGGAGCAAGAGAATGAATTCTGAAACTGCAGGTGGGAGAATGTCGAGTCAGTTGTAGACGAAACTATATTTTGATTGTTAAAGTTTATTGTCTCATGACGAGGTGAAATAGTAATCACTGGGACCCTCCGGGCTCACCCAGAAAGACGTCACATTACAGCGAACTGATGTTTCCTTTGGCAATATTGTCAGACTGGTTGGTCACGAAAATTCAGTAAATAAATACGTGTTAGGGCCTCAGCAAGACATTGAATAAGTACCTTTGGCCAAGACAGAGGATGGTGGTTTGCCCTAAACAGCGGTTAGGAAGCGGTCATTGGGTGGATGATGAGGAAAGGCTGGGCCTCAGCCAGGGGAGCTGTTCTAGAAGCAGGCTGCTGGGCTTGCCCCCCAGCCCCATTTGGCTTAACAATGGGATGTTTGTTTGTTTCCGGGATGAAGTCACAGAGGCCAATTATCATCAAAGTTGTTTACGGGGAATTTTCAAATCCAGTTAATGACTGAATCAGGGTCGTCAGAGATCCGGAAAAATCAAAACACTGAAATCGCTCCAAGGAAATTAAAAATTATGATAATCACATAGGGCCTTTAATTAACCATGCACTCACTTTTACTAGACACTGAGATTTGCCGCCAACGCTAGCTAATGGGATTCTCGACGGCAGAAATAGAAGTACGCTTTATTAGAATCATGACCAAATTGTTTCTGGAAAACACCATCTAGCTCACCACTTGGATTTCTACACGGATTGGCTCGAGCATAAATAGATCCAAAGATGCCTTGTTAATAGTGGTGGGTAGAACCAAGGGAGAGAGCTTTGGGAGTTTCCAGTGGGCAGAGCAAGCTGGGAGCGTGATAAATGCCTTCAAATATTTGAGGGTGGAGTTCGTCTTCTGGCTCAGCAGGTTAAGAACCCGAGATAATGTACTTGAGGATGTGGGTTTGATGTCTGGCCTCTCTCAGTGGGTTAAGGATCTGGCGTTGCCTTGAGCCAGGGTGTAGGTCACAGATGTGGCTCGGATCTGGCGTTGCCATGGCTGTGGCTGTGGCCGGCAGCTGCAGCTCTGCATCTGCCCCTCGCCTGGGAACCTCCATATGCCGTGGGTGCGACCCTAAAAAAAGGAAAAAAATTTGAGGGTGAGTCACTGTCTTGTGGCAGGGGGAACTGATTTGTTCCCAGTGCGTGCACAGACACTATAGAGAAATAGATTTAAGCTCAATATATAGAGCACAGATTTGGCCGTGAGAGCTGGCCAAAAGGCTGCCCAGGAAAGAGGAAATTCCAAAACTGGACATTGGGTATTTGAATAGGACACCACCGGGTGTGAGGTTTTCCAGAGGTAATTCAGAGATTCCCTGAGTTCTGGACTCGATGAATTCTTAGTCCCTCTAAAACCTGAGAGAAGCGGTTTTAGTTTTTCAGATGTTTCCTAAAGCCAGTCAGTCCTGTGCTGTGTTCAGAGGAGAGCTAGGTTGGCGTTTGTTCTTAACTGAGAGGAATCAGGGAAATCCTATTAGTTTTAGGACGGTTCTGACAGTATTTCCCCTCCATGTAGCCCAAGCTTGCCCTGACCTTATTTACAGTTTTTTGTTATAAAGCATTTATTACTGAAAAAATAAATAAAATGAAGTTGAACATGTACCCCCCCAAAAAAGCCGTATCACCACTTAGTAAAATGAATTAGATGAACAAAAGCACTTGAAAGCTGGAAGGCTCAGTAGGTTAAGGATCAGCATTGTCTCTGCAGTGGCTCTGGTCGCTGCTGTGGTAAGAGTTCGATCCTCGGCCGGACACAGTGGGTTAAAGGATCCGGCATTGCCGCGTTGCTGCAGCCGTGGCTCAGATCCAATCCTTGGCCTGCGAACTTCTGTGCCTTGGGTGCAGTCAAAATAAATAAATGAATAAACAATAAAAGACACTCGAAAGCTGAGCCTCAGAGTTCCTCGGAAAACAAACTCAGAATAATAATTGAAGAGTTCCCTTGTATTCCTAAACTACCTCTAATCCCAAGCTTCTTGGATTTCTTAATTTTTTTTCTCATTTTGTTTTAGTGGGACTAGTCCCACTGTGTTTATTCATGAAAGTTTCCCTTTGAGTTTTCTTTTGAAATCAGTCTTGTGTCCTGAGTCCTTTTAGATCACACACAATTTTTTTTTTCCTAGGACACTTTCAGATAAAAAGTGTTTGTGCTAAGGCCTTTGACAGGCGAATAATCAAATGTGTTTTGAGTACTAGAAAAGAATTCTTTTTTTCCCTCAAAAAATACATCATTCCCCTCTTGACTTTGGGCTGTGGCTGCGTGGCCTGAGCCTCTGGCGATGCGAAAGACGGAAAACTTAGCCTGATCTTTCAGCGGGTGGGCGTCACTTTTGTTTTCCAGACTGCAGTCCTTATCCCAGTCAGCCCCC